>JAHLJT010009419.1:35654867-36214596 GCA_031308135.1 Acheta domesticus | reverse complement strand
TCGCCCATTTTTTCAAGAACGACGCGTCAGCGGTATATGAGACCACGCGTGTTGGTTGAGTTAGGAGAGTCGTCTTGCAGTTTGCATGGACGACGTAACAGTGTATGAGTAATTCACCTGGTAAATTCTTTTCGGATTTAGACGTTTTTATGGAAAAAATCAAAAATTTAAGTAATAATTCTAATGTTGAATTTATTGGAAAAATTTTTTTCTATGAAGATAAGATGAAAGAAATAATTATTAGAACTAATTCAAAATTGCTGAATTGTGACTGAAATTTACTTCATCGAAAGATGTATCTTATCTTCATGATCTTGGTTTGATTGAGTTCAATGGTTTCGTAGGATTACCTATTTTCAGATCTGGAAATGAAATCATTGACAGCATGTTCGCAACTGACGGCATGGGTAGGGATATATTTCGTTGCACGATGTTCAGATTTCTGTTTATTCTGTCAGCTCTTCGATTTGATAATGCTGACGATAGGCACGGGAGAAAACAGATGCAGCTATTGCCATTACAGCCATTTAGGATTTTATGAAGACGCTTGCAAAAGTAATGGCATATCTCAAATATGTTTTTGCACATATAAAATCAGAAAATAATTTAATAAAAAGCTTTATTGAAAGAATAATGTTTCCTGCTATGATTAGAAATTAATAACATTACCTCTATGCCAATCTCAGTTCAATAAAAAAAAATACGACAGCGGTCTGTGAGACCGCGCCATGTTAGTTACGTTACAGAAACCGACCGTGTTAGTTAAGGGTTAAAAGTTCGACAAGCGAAGTGAAAATACCAACCACGGAACTTAAATCGATATCGACCTTTTGCAGTTGTTTGTTCGACGCATTCAAGCGGTCTAAAATGTACCTCCAAACCTCGGTCGTAATAGCAGTTTCAAGTGAATTTAAAGCAACAATAAGACCTTTATCTCCTGCACGAGTTAACGGTTTTGCATAGAATCATCAGATATATTTGAAGGGCATTAAAATTTGCCAACGATGTTTGCCACGCATGTTCTTTTTGACTGCTGTTCAAGTGACCAGCGTGTAATTGAAAGACTTTCAAAGATGATGTACTGGATCCTTCATCTACTAAATTTTGAAGTATGTCCCACCTTGATGAAGATGCTCTAAAGAAATTATATATATTTTGTAGAAGTAGAAAATAAGTACATGATTCAGCTGCATTTGTACCAACTAAATAAAAGAATGAGCAGAGCAGGGGATGAATTCAATTAGAGCATTTACATCTTTCATACGGGCTTGAAGACCTGTGTAAAGACAGGACATATTTGACGCGTTGTCGTAGGACTAACCACGACAATTATTAATGTCCAGTTCGTTAATCTCCATAAAATTCCATACAGCGTCGAACATCTTTGATTTATGGCCTGTGTTTGGAAGGAATTCCAAAATGACTCTTTTGGTGTACTATCTTTTCCCTCATGTCTAATAACTAAAGCGAGTTGATCCACATGTGCTGTCTGGTGTAGAGTCCACAATTATGGAAAAATACTTGACACTTCGAATGTTTCGGAGAATCTCATCTTTAACTGCTTTAGCTAATATACTTATTAGTTCTTCAACCGTCGTGGTGGATAAATACGATGTATTTCCTTTTCCGCAGTTACCAATTTTTGTATGTGATCTGCTGAGAAGTGGTCATATTTCGAAATTAACTCAAGCAACATCATGTAATTACCATTTTGACTATTTCCAAACTTTTCGACATGTCCTCTCAAAGGAAGCCCTCTTGAAACAAGTTTTTATATTATTAAAATGTCACGCATAAGAACATTCCTCCAATAAGTTGCCTCGGTTTCAACTTGTTCAAGCAGCTGCTTATTCACTTGGTTTTCAGTCCGCTGTCTATTTTTCAATGCGGACGTACAGTTTTCTATGACATGTAGAATTCTTATGTTCTTTTAATTTGGTATGCGCATTTTTCCAATCATTGAATCTCTCTGATGATAATTTGGTTCTTACTTCTGAATTGCTTGAAAACAGTAGACAAATACCGAAGAAAACAGTTCCATTGCTCTCAGAGTAAACAAGCCACTTGCGAGACATTGTTTTTGTTACTGATATGCGTATACTCAAACATATTCGACGTTAAGTAACGAATGTTGCCATCATTGAACTCTTTTCTTGATTTAGAAAAGTCAGCGTTTTTGTTTTGTTCGAACCCATGCTTTGGCAACGTAATGACGTGTAGCTTCATTAATAGACCAAAAAGCTGGATTTTTCCAACAAAAACAATCAGCAGAAGTTATGGTTGCGTCAATTTTATGTTCTTGCAGTTGTCTACATTTGTTAGAAATCCTAATTAATTAAAAAAAAAAAATAATAAATCATTATAATAATGTATTGTAATATTATACACAAATAATCTAGAAAAATATAAATATATATATATATAAATTATTATATATTATATTATTATGTATATATAAAGGTTTAATTAATTATACAAAAAATGCTTAAACTATTTACATCGGTTGAATCATCGACTCATAATCAATCGCAGTTATATTTTCAATTGCTTGAGGAACCATTTCGTTTTTAGCTGTTTGGAACTTTGCAGCCTCGTTATTAGATTCAATGATAACCCTGAATAAATAAAAGAGTCAAAATATATGTATTATTACATATTATATAAAATAAAGTTTAGTAACATAATTATAGTAACATATTTTATGCTAATTTATTTAAATTCTAAATTAAGATATATACTGCGATTTTTGTAGGAAGGGCTCTCAAGATAACTCAAATCCCATCTTCGCGATGAAATATGTCACGGCATTTCGCGTCTTTTCTCGGTCTTGCCGGTAGAAGTCGCATGATCGCAAGCACTGCTTCATACGGTCGCGATCGTGCGAAATCTAGCGGAACGACTGTGAATGATATGGAATACCGTGACATATTCCATCGCGAAGATAGGATTTGAGTTATCTTGAGAGCTCTTCCTACAAAAATCGCAGTATAGTTCATTTTAACGAATAAAACAACACGTCAAGTATATTTAATATCTAATCATTATACTAAACATTTTTTGTATTTTGAGAATATTTTAGCAACACAACTCTGCATTAAAAATATGTTAATGTTAACATTTATTTAACACAAGTTATTAGTACAGGGAAAAAAATATAGTACAAGCTGAAAACAAAAATGTTATCTAATCTATATGTTTATACTAACTCAGTAAGGCCTCATTCACAATGCAAACTTAAACGTAAACGTAACGTAGCCGCAAAACCTAGAAATGTGTTATTAAGCGAGACCATTCACAATGCCTTGACGTAACCGTAGACGTAAGACCGTAAACTTAAGAGTTCGCAAGCTCCAAGCTTTTACGTTAAGTTTACGTCGGAATTCTACCGAAGACCAATCAGAGAGCAGCATGGAAGCTCAATTTCAGATTGTGTTCAGGTAATTTGTGGTTATGTCATTGTTATTGTAATGCAGAGAACTAGTTTACGAATGCTTTTGATGCGTGTTGTGAATTCAATGTAAGAACTTAGACAATTTTTATTGTGACTTTAACCTGAGATGGCGAATAACTAATTATGTCCGACGAATTACTCATGAATTTGGTTCATGAGAATCCTTGCTTATAAGATGAAGGAAATGTGAGCACTACTACAACATCTACTCGCATGTATATAAAGACAAATCGATAAGAATTTCGAAGAAAAAGCTAGAAACCATGGTGGAAAGACCTTTTCACCATGTTAGAGACGAATCGATCAAGTTTCAGTACATTGAATTCTGATTGGTTCAGGCGAAACTTACGTTCGTCATTGTGAATGCTTGTTTTTTACGTGTAAATTTTGCGGCCAAGTTTACGGCCTTACGTTACGGTTAAGTTTGCATTGTGAATGAGGCCTAATAGAATTGTCGAATGAACTGCAGCAGTGATCAGTTTCATATGTAGGTTTAAAGAATTCATTTATCTTTTTTGTTTTGTCAATTTCATTTTGACATTTCTCTTCCTTTTCTGTTCGGATTTTTGCATATTGACTTCCGCTGAGCCTTTTTCGATAATCACTCATTTTAAAACTTCAAAATATCATTTTTACTCAGCAGACTCTTACAATAAACAATACACAACAATAGTAACAAAGAAAGAAAAGGGTTATTTCCAGATCCGTCTTCTAGAACTTTAACTCAAGAAGTAATAGATGTCGCTACTTTCTATATAGCGCAATATGAATGCATGGCGAAATCCGTCAGCGACTTCTGATTGGCTAATTCAAACTCCTGACTCTAAGAACGTAATTCTTTCTGCTCAATCAACCAATCAGAAGTCGTTGACGGATTCTTTTCTTTTATTCTGTAACATTGAAAATATCCCCATTTGAAATTCAAACTTATTTATAAATCAAAGGTTGAGGTGCGGCTTTAGTTTCGTTTAAATCATTTTTTAAAATAACAATATTGTTTATGCTGTTATAGTTTTAAGAGAACCTAAATTTGTTTTAGAAAATATCAAGAAAATTTTGCACCTTTGAAAATTTGCTGCCCCTTGAAAATTTGCCGCCGTAGGCACGTGCCTCCTGTGCCTATGCGTAAATCCACCTCTGACGCATCCCACAAAATCCTCATAGCAGACAGTATTGCCATGTCTTGAAAGCAAATATACAATGGCTTCGCTTTAATTCTTACACGCAAATGGAAATGAGACCACTTATTAATTTATACATTGCAGACTAAAATAATTCGTAATCTATTTAAAGGATAATTCAATTTCTTGGATATTAATAAAGAAATAGTAGACGGGCACTATTTTTACAGTTTGTGCCCATGACCAACCGGGGACTCCCGAGTGAGAGAGAGAGAGAGAGAATTTACTGACCGTCTGAAATGTGCTGCGCTCTCGTGCACAAACGAGCTTCTTTCCGCAGTGGATGCTAGCGTAAAGCAGTCGGGTTTCCCTGGGCCAGGGATGAAGAGGGGAGAGGGAGGGGTACCTCGCCATCTGCGCATGCGTCATTGCTCGTCACAATGTCGCGGCAGACGCTAGAAGCATTTTAGCTTCCAAGCAATCACAGGCCAGCTTCAACAACCCGCCGAATTCAATCATAGGAAATCAATTTGAAATTAATATAAAACGTGTTTTGCTCAACGGACCACTTGTAAGATTATCAATACAGTATTTAGGGTTCTTTATTAATATTATATACGGGAATGCTCAGAATCTTAGCGTCCCCTGACGCTATGCACTGCTAATTATTTAACTCAATCGATTAACTATTTTCGACAACACTTTTTGATTGACTGAGTAGCCTTTCTTGAATCATTCTTAAATCTCCGTACACTTACACGGAATGTTAAAAAATGTATAGCTCGCTTCTAACTGCCTCAACCTCCATTCTGTTGCGTTCGCCGGCACAAACATTTTTCATAACAATTTGGGGTTAGCATTGGAGACCGAACTGATGCACAATATTGAAACGATTTCAGTAGGGGGCAAAAACTAAGACAACTGCGTCGACCTGCACGATAGCCAGAATTCTCAAAAGGGAAAGTCAGCTCTAATCAAGTTAAAAAAGGATTTTTATATGTTCACTATTCTCATTTTCTAATTAGTGAATCATTAATTGAGATAGTGAACGGTTCCCTCAAATAGTGTAACCTGGTAACCCTAGTTACACCGTGGAAAAAACGGTGGTGGAAAATATAAAAACAATGAACGACTTTGCAAATCAGCGTTTCACGAATACGTACGAATTTCGGTGAAAGAGAAATATCCACGGTGTATCTTACACCGTGGAGGCAACGCGCAGATTTAAATTTAATATTTTCTGTCCATGAAAATATCACGGTGTACTGTGTTTATATCACGAAATCTATTTTCCTTTTCGGCTTAGCCGGAGGTTAGTGTGATATACTTGGGTTTTCATTTCGTGGCGCGTGGGGGCATATCAAGATGGAATATCTCACTGTATTTCGTGTTGTTCTCAGTTTCGCCGCTAGGAGTTGCATGATCGCCAGCAGTGCTCGATACAGTCGCGATCTCATGCGATCCCTAACGGCACAATCGAGAACGACGCGAAATACCGTGAGGTATTCCGTCGTGATGACACGCCCCACGCGTCAAGTAATAAAAACCCAAGTATAATGTGTAGATGCAGTTCGCACGCATTTCGTGTTTTACTGTTATGTGTAAGTGGCTGGAGTAGGTTTGTGTTGGCCCTTGGTCAGTAGCCAAATCGGCTTTTGAACTTACGCATGTTAGTGACTGAGTTTGTGTTGTGGTGTGTGTTGCACTATGTCCTCAAAATGTCCGAGGGAAGTGCTATGTCTTCTTTGTCCTATAGTGAGGATATGTTGAACTGATTGTTTAAGCGATGCCGGTGTTTCGCTGGTTTAAAAGGCTTCATAGGCTTCGTTAAAACGATAGCTTTTCAAGCATTGAGTGAAGGTCTCGCTATCAAGTTCCTTCCTGAGAACTTTCAACCGTTTCCGAAACGGAGGGAGCGCTATGAGTCTCAGAACTCTTGTTCTGAACTGGCTCAAATGTATCCTTGTACTTCTTTTCTGTAGTCCATCACGTCAAAGCCGAGTTGTGGCTACAGGCCGGCAACACGTTTTACAGAGTTCCAGGCGAAGTTTCAATGGGCGTGTAGGTTCCCTCAAAGAGGTTGTAACAGTCGAACTCCTTGCTCAAGTTTTGATCGAATTCGCCTGACATGTAAATGCTAGCACGTCCTTCGATCAAAAGTGACACCGAGACAAGTTGCCTTAGGCGCCCGCTTCAGTTTTTGAGTTAGTAGTGCAATTTGTTTTGGCGGTGTGAATAGCTTTGTGCAGTTGTGTTTGCGATGAGTGTAACAGATGCCTGAGACTTTTCCGCTGAAAAAGTCAAGTGGTTTTCTTCCACCCACTTCTGCGTCAAGTTCATCTGTTGTTGAAGTATTTTGAGTTTGTGGTCTAGGTTTATTCCTCTCGCTATGACGGCTATAGGGAATAGGAATAGTCCAGGAATAGTCTTATTCACGGTATATGTGGTATGTCATTGATATAAAGCAAGAACAGCAGCGGAGAGAGAACGGAGGGACCCCGGCTTCTATTCTTTGCTTTGATAATCTCGCTTTTCCCACATTTACCACAAATGTGCGGTTTGTGAGGAAAGACTTAAGCATATGCGATATGTCTTGTGGAAGGCAGCGCCGAAGTTTTGTGATAAGTTGTGTGCCAGTTTGTCAAAGGCTTGCTCTATGTGAGATAAATGACAGGTACATCTTGTGTAAGTAACAGATCAGCGGAAATCTGCTGAGCCACACAAAGTGCTTGTAAAGAAGCGGAATGGCCCGGACTGAAGGCAAACTGTTCATCTCGGCTAAGATTCCGCGAGAGAACACTTAGCTAGATTCGCGCGAGTAGAAGCCTTTCAAATACTTTTCCCACAACAGGAAGAAAACTGATTGGCCTGTGGCTCGCAGCGTGTGTGAAATCTTTACCGGGTTTCGGAAGTATGGGAATACTTGCGTTTCCAATTTTCCGGAAAGTACCGCTGTGCAAAGCAGCTATTGTAGATTCGCGCAAGCTCCGTGCTTATGACAGGTAGGGACTCCTTTAGAATGGGTGGACCCATTCGTTCAGGGCCCAGCGCTTTGCGGCTACACAAGCATTTATTGTAGTTGAAACTTCTTCGACTGCGCAAGGTGTACGTGTATTAGCGCTGTCTGCCAAGAATGTGCAGTTTTCAATTATGTTATGAATACATGTTAATGGTAATAATGTCTCTGAAGATCTTATTAAGTGTTTGACGAAAAAACAAGATTTTTACTACAAACTTAATAGACGATGGCAGGAAGGTCACCGAACTCTAAAGACATTCTTATCAAAAATTCTGAAGGGTTTTCTGGGAATTTTGTGTGTCCACAGAGCAAATCGATTGCACCACATGAAGACAAATCTCAAATAGGGCAACCTGTTCATTCCTATGATGAGAATCTGAGAGGTCCAAACGTAGAGTGGCTGCAAAATTGCCCTTCGAAAACGACTATCAGGCATATTTAATCGTGAAAGCTGCAAACATATCGGCTCAAGCTTTGGGGAAGAGAGATCTATCTGTTGTTCTGGATCCCGTCACTGAAACTCCAACTAGACCATCGAAAGCTTAAAGAAATGCATTTCACAAAATATCAAACTACCAGCTGTATTATCCAATGACGAAGCATTATCCTATTTGCCAGATAACAATTTGAGCAAGCAACAGTATTTATTCAAATTCCCTATGCTTATGAGTGTACACAAAGTTATTATAAATGGAAAACACATTCTTCATCCCAGTATTCGGCCATTCGGATGCCTGGGAGAAGAAGATTCAGAATCCAGAAATAGATTGTACTAAATGGACTCAGAGACTCACGCAATAAACGACAGTGTAATCCACAGCTTGACAGATATTTTCAACAGAGCTTTGGAAACTTCCGATCCCAACATTTCGACTGTAGCCTCCAGAAAGGAGTTCATAATAATAAGAAAAAGAAACTTCCGCTTGAAGGATTTAAAATGCTCATTTGTCCAGCACCAGAATCAATTTATATTTCAAACTATTTCTTTCACAACAAAATAACACCTTATTAAAGGTTAAAGATCAGATAAGTTCAAAATACAGATGAGTAATTTCGTAAGTTTTCATGCGAATTTTTAATTTCTATATTTTCCCGTCTGAAGACCGTATGCGTATGTGAGCCGCCATCTTGAAATTATACAATAGATAATGTGAAAAATGTATTGTATTTTCTGGATCTATATGTGTATCAAATTTCAGGCGATTTGCTCCTCAGATAACTGAGCTATGATTTTTGGCCAAGGACAGCGCACTTTCATCCCATAGTGAGCTGGAGGAAGAGTATGTGAACCCTCTTCGGGCGGGCGCCAGAAAACAGGCGTCGCCTTTCTGTGGGCTGTTTGTACGTGTTTTGTGAGTTTGTGTATGGTAGTGTTAATAGATTATGGTGAACACATTGTTTTTGAGGTTTGTGTAGTGATGGGTAGTGTGTTGCAAAACTCATCCCAGTTGCTTAGTGGTTAGCGGTTAGTTGGTTAGTGGAACCCATTGTCTAGGGCCGCAGAAAGAACGAATGCTGCCAACAGCGAAGGTAATGGGTATGTGGTCAGAAAGGAAGAAAGGAATATCTGCGTATATATACGTACGTATACGGGAAAGTAAAAATATACATGACCTTAATGAAAGACGCCACTATGGAGACAAAATTTCATTTCAAGTAAAAATGTCTATCTTTAGGTTTGTAGTTGTAGGAAGATACAAAAACATTGAAAAATTCAAACTTTTGCAGTTTTCGAAAACTCAGAGTTGACCGTGAAAGTCTGACCTAAGTCACCTTTATAAGGGTATTTTACTCTATTCTTACAAGAAATGTAAAGAAAATATTTGGAACCATAAAGGAAATATTTGGAACTTTTTGAGAAAATTTTGAAATGTCCGGGGTGCTTCAATTAAAATACCCCAAATTTTAAAGAAGTTTTTTCAAAATCTCAAAGCTTCGAGTCAGAAGTTCAACTCAAAGTTTCTTTAATTTGGAAAAAAAATCTTCAAACGGTTTAGGCGCTTGTGGTGTTCACCGACGAACAGACAGACCGATGTTTTGAAAAGAACTACTTTTTCGGTATCAGGGATCCCCAAAACGTGTATTTCCGTTGAAATTCGAAATCGATTTTCCGCAGCATTAAATAACTCTCCCTATACTACGTACAAGACTCCGTATCGAGGATAACTGAGTCCTCGTTGCTAATACAGAGCCTTGTGATAAAGTACATTAAGTTATTTAAGAGTTCAAAAAAAAAAATAGTGTGAAACCTATTCAAAATTTAAAAAAAATAGTTTTTTTATTGGTCATTTTTTGAATAAAGGTAGCCCAAATATTACATTAAATATTGTTCCCTGATGCTATAATTAGCTACGTATCTAATGAGTGTGAAAAAAGAGAGAAAAAGGAGGGTGCGTTGCTGAGTAGGCACCTCAGCTTTTCGCTTTTATCCTCACCCCCCGCCGACGCACTTGTATGCCGACAGGCTGGCATCCGGATCCCGCCGGAATACAGTTTGCCCTCACAGCAACCTCCCCATTCAATGCCTGGGTGGGCCGCCCTGCCAACTACTAGCTATTCAGGCTACTACCGGAGTCCACACAATGCGCTATTCACATGCTCTGGGACAAATCCGTCCTCATTGCCCAGAGTAATGAGCCACTGCCACGACGAAGCCGAGAGCCCGTAAGGGAGCCACCCGAATTAAGGTCCTGTCGGCTCGGGGCCCCCTTGAGACTAAAACTTGACGTATCACCAGGACTTAGGCTACACGACACGGGGTCCGTGTTCCCGTTGGGATTTATGTATGTGGGATCCGGAACGTTCATACGAACGCCACGTGGCCCAATACATTATAGGAATAGGTGCCATTGACCCAACTGGTGGGTTACCGAGCGTACTCGGCAACACTAGGTTTAGCATTTGCTTTCATCTTGAAATTAACGATGTGTGTTGCACCATAAAACGTAGGGTGCGAGTGATCGTCTACAACTCTGCATCAGAGATCGTGACCACCTACGTGCCCGCGGCGGGGAAAATTTGGTGCAACGAGAGATGGCATTTCCCCTCATGTAAACAAAGCCTCGTCCTGGGTATTCATATCCCGCCCCTTGATATTTCACGCCAATCATATCGACACTACAATTTTTAGTGCTAGTGATTGGTCAATGCACCCCTCTCCCCGGATCGTGCTTTCTCCAAGATTGACTCAATGGATGCGAAGGTAGAATTTCATGCGAATGTTTTTCTTGGATTGAGGGTAAATGGTTTTCCATGTAAATTCCAGTCCTGTCCATAACCAACTGAGTATTGTAATAAAATGATACAATATGAATATTGTAAAACGTTTTATCTACTTTGTAAAAGATCCAATGTACTACAATATTTATTTAAATTTACTATTCATTGTGGGAGGGATGACACTTTCATGTTGATATTAGTTCACAGGATGCCATAACATTTCTGTAAACACTTTTACTTTCGAAATTTATCATTGTAGTTAATAGCGGGCCTTGAATTATAATTGGAAACACTTGTGTTGTAATCACCTTTCTTAGGACAAGTCGCAGTTTCGTAAATTTTGACTTCAAATAAAGTAGATTTAAAATAGATTTCGTATCTGCATTTAATGTAACATATAAAGTCAATTGTTTAGGAGTTTGTTTTTAAAGTTCCTAGTTAAAAACTTCAATAAATTTCTAGTTTTCATTGATCTTTATTTATCAGGTTGTACTTAATGTATTGAGAAAATCCTGAAATGGCCCCTTGCTTTGTTTCTTAACATTACCTGCATTTTCTCTTGGTCTTCCTCTGAGCGAATATCACAAAAAGGGTATTTTTTTAAATTGTTGGCGTTAAATAAATAAATAATTATTGCATTGTCTGAAAACATTATATAAATCTGGTGTAATATTGTATATTTTATACGCAAAACGTGATTGGTTCGGGTTGGACGGGCGACAGAGCAAACACCCTGCACTTAAAACCAAGCTTATTCTCAGCCACAAACAGTACAAGTCATACAAATTCCTCCCGTCCTGGACTGCTCCAGCCGCGTGCTCTCACTGCGCCTCTGCGGCTGCCGCTCTCGGGGGTGGAGGTGTGTGGGATGGACGTCCCCATCCACCGCGGTGCAAAGCTCCCCGCTTGCTCCCCCAGAGGCGTGCCCGCCAGCTCCTGCGACCCCCTTGAGGAGTCTGCGAAGCCTACGGCCTGGGCTCGGCCGCTCGCTCGCCACTGCTAACAATGTCCCCCACTCGGCCGGGTCCCGTGCGCGCCTCGCACGCTCCGGGTGGCATATTAGCATTCTTTACCTTCATACGGAACCAAGAGAAATTTACGGCTCACCATTGGTTGACGTTTGAAAATGGCCGGGCGCGGTAGATTCAAATAATGGTCTAGGCCCACAACTGACTTTGGTTTTCGTTTGAAAATATATTTTATTAGAATAGCAAACCAAAATTATAGCCTAAAAATTAAACAAGTACTTAGTTCTTTCTTTAATAATACTTCATAAACTTAAAATATGAACGTTATCGCTTTTTATTAGTCTACCATTGCGGGAATCTATGTTGGTACGCTTTAACAAATCTGTGTCGATATTATGATATTAGGTTAGGCGTTCGTTTGGAGTTACCTTTGTTATTTTGTGGAAACTTCTGACCGTATTATAGCATTAGATATTTTCTGTAGTTCTACGTTTACCTGTGAGAATGTTTTGGCATTCTGAAATAAATTCGGAAATACTTCCTGGAAGTTTCGAGAATGAAATTGTTGAAATTTCTGATAATGTAGTTTGTATCAGAAGTTCTATTTCTTCAATGAATGATACTGAAGCATGGAAAGAAGAATTTCGGAAAAACGCACAAACCCAGTGGAAGTTTTTAACGTCTAAACCACATATGGTGAAATGTGTTTGTTTGTAAGTAGAAAGCTAATCTGATGGTTTCAGTCATGGTCTTGTGAAAATTGGTTGCACCTTTCGCGCCGCGATATTGCTCAAATACAAGCACGTGCTACGGTACGAACTGTCCATAACACATTTCTCACTAGTACTTGTTCTACGGTACCCCAAAATATCAAACATGCATGTAATGTGCTTAAATATAAAGGTACTTACATACATGATTCTCACTGATTCCAACGCCTGTCAATTCGGTGGTCAGTTCTTTCACCTGTCTGACAGTCACTCGGATTTGTAGTCGCTAGTTTCAAAAGGGCTTTCTTCTCACCATTTCTAAGTGTTTTGTCTGCGAATGTTTACAACCTGATATACTGGAAAGAGCTTCACTAATATTATGTTCAACGTGTACCTAAAAACTCATTTTATCGGAGTTGCCAAAACAACGCATTTCACATACAACACAAAGAACACTAACATTTATAACCTTCCCCTTCAAGATGGGAATTGCAACTGGTCGAAAATTCGTTGCCGAAACAGTGATCTGTTGTTCCGAGAAGTATATCTAACACGACAGCGTTGATGGGGACAGCTGGCGTGCATGAAGGCGCGGCGCCCACACGACGCCAGTGGCGAACGGGCGTTATCTCAGACATGCGTTGACAATCGTTAGTAGCTTCAGGGTCACTCTGTGTCCGATTTCTCTGCAATGCAGAAGAGAACCTTCATTCGACTTCTTTGTGGCATACAGAGAAGAAATAAATTCATTTTGAAAGGACCTAAGTAGCAGTGGCGTAGCGTCAGGGGACGCTGAGATGCTGAGCATCCCCGTATATAAGAACCTTTAATACTGTATTGATAATCTTAGAAGTGGTCTGTTGAGCGAAACACGTTTTGTATTAATTTAAAATTGATTTCCTATGATTGAATTCGGCGGGCTGTTGAAGCTGGCCTCTGATGGTTGGAAGCTAAAATACTTCAGCGTCTGCCGCCAGATTGCGACGAGCAATGACGCATGCGCAGATGGCGAGGTCACCCCTCTCCCCTCTTCACCCCTGGCCCAGAGAAACCCGACTGCTTTACGCTAGCGTCTACTACGGAAAGAAGCTCGTTTGTGCACGAGAGCGCAGCACACTTCAGGCGTTCAGTAAATTATCTTTCTCTCTCTCACTCGGGAGTCCCCGCTTGGTCATGGGTACAAACTGTAGAAATTGTGCCTGACTACTATTTCTTAATTAATATCCAAGAAATTGTATTATCTCTTAAATAGATTACATATTATTTAAGTCTGCAATGTATAAATTAACAAATGGTCTTATTGCCATTCGCGTATAAGAATTAAAGCTGAGCCACTGTATAATTTGCTTTCAAGACATCGGCAGCCCTGACTGCTGTGAGGATTTTGTGGGAAGCGCCTACACCGTCGTAAGCAATCGAGATCGTGGAAGTAGTCCTGTCCCAGTGTATCTGCCTTGTGTTGCGTTCGCCTGTTAGACGAAGTAGTTGATAGTGACATTTTGTGTGTTATTGTTGAGCATCCCCAAACGTGTGAGTCACGCTACGCCACTGCTAAGTAGTATCACGTTCTACTCCCTGAAAAACAGTGGTGACAAGAACTTGAACGAGCCACGACCACGTGTATTTGTTTACATGCGGAGAAATTTTAGGGTGACAAATTTATTACATATATTTCCATTTGCTTGATTTGAAAATGTATACGAATCTAACGAAAATAAGTAATATTGTTCCAGAAAATAAGGAAAAATTAAAACTTTACGAAAAACATGGAGCCATTGGTATTTTTAAGTATATTCAAAATATACAAAAATCAAAAAAACATTTGAGAATAGGAAAGTCAGAGCTATAGCAAAAATGTTTCTAACATTTTCCCCTACTTCTTCGAACTTCAATAGAAAAGAACGATAAATGAAAATTGATCTAATGAATTATTTATTTAAAACAACAGATATCAAACAAACTTCAATGTCTGGAAACTCTTAGTTTCCAGTAATTGTGTCACCATAAATGGACAATTATTGCAATAAACTAATAATTGAAGTCTGTTGTAAGCCTTGATGGCCACATTGACGATATCTCACGAATTAACATCATATAACACTAAGGGAAACATTTCCACACAAACACACACACACACACACAAAAACACACACACACACAACAACAACAACAACAACAAATGACACGACATAAACGTCTTTCCTAATACCATAAGATCAACGAAGATTTGTTACGATCCGCCAACATTGATTCCTGCGATGGTAGACAAATAAAAAGCGATAACGTTCATATTTTAAGTTTAATTTTTAGACTATAATTTTGGTTTGCTATTCTAATAAAATATAATTTCAAACGAAAACCAAAGTCAGTTGTGGGCCTAGACCTGAGAACATTATTTGAATCTATCGCGCCCGGCCATTTTCAAACGTCAACCAATGGTGAGCTGTAAATTTCTCTTGGTTCCGTATGAAGGTAAAGAATGCTAATATGCCTCGCTGCTGCTTCCATGGATACTTCCAGAGCGCTCGCTGCCATGGCGTGCGCGCGGCGAAAATAACCGTTGGCCCTATTCGAACAAGATGTTTTCATTCAAATCTATTATTAAAAGTTGACAGATGGAGAAGAAGATTAATATTTCAACATTAATTCTTGACTTCCTAACTAGTACATGATGTTCGTGAATGTAGTAAACAGGGAAAATAATCATTGTACGAGTAGTTGAGCATGAGGACTATAGTTTGCTTATTATTTGCCAATCGCCTGTCGAAGATTGTATTTTCTCGTGCTTTTAGTGAATGCGCATGAGACTCGCAAAGTTTCACAATCAAGACACAACGTGGATGAGCATTCAAACTTGCCAATGACAGCCCAGCATTGAACGTAATGGCCTAAAAAGCCTGCATCTCGAGGCAATATGGCGGGTATTGGCGTAATCCTTAAATCGCGCTAGAGACGCTCCGACTTGATGATGTCGGATCTGATGGTAGTGGTGTTGGTGTTGGTGTTGGTGTTGGTGGTGGTGGTGGTGGTTGTGGTGTTGGTGGTGGTGGTGGTGTCGCTGTTGGTGATGGAGTTGGAGCTGGTGATGGTGGTGGTTGTGGACGTGCCGGCGGGGACGCCTGCGGCGACGACGTTGCGTGGGTGGCCGAAGCGGACGCGGAGCGAACGCCACGCCGCTCGCGCGCGCTCCCACCGCGCCACGGACAGCCACAGCACCGCCAATGCGCGCGCCACGTCCAGGAAGCTCCCCAGCGCAGAGAACACGTACGACACGTCCTGCGCGTGGTAATGAGTGTAGCGGTACTCAGACACGTGTGGGCGAATCGCCCAAAAGGCCGCCTCCAGTCCCAGCTCCAGCAGGCCCGCCGTCAGCAGCAGCTTCACGTACAGTAGCGCCCTACGGACACACGATCAGAAACATTAGGAAAGCTTAGGCCAGGGGTCCCCAACCCTATGCCCGCGTGCACCATGGCGACCGCAAAGATTATATCAATCAAGTTGGCACATTATTTGTGAAGAAAAAATATGATTCCAAAATATAACTGAAATAATGAATACCTTGGTTAACAAAATGAATTAGGGAAGCAAAAGATCCGCATTTCTCACTTTTATGCTCACTGCCTTCATTATCACTTTTCTTCACTTTCAGCTTCTGTTCCGTTTGTTGTATAATACATTTCATTTAAATCCACATATATACTACGTACTTCATTTGTGTTAGATGGAGATGTATCTCGTCTTTAGACTAAAGCTAGCAGCGCCCACCCAGAATCAATCTCAAAATAAACTCAAAAATCTGAAAACCTTCCCAAAATTTTAGAATAATTTTAGGCTCTTAGAAAAAATAACCCTCGCGTTTATATTCCAATATCAGGATGTACAAAGAGAAACAATTAACATTGGTCCTTACGGGCAATTAAACACCAAAATCAAAAATCCTTAGAGAAAATCTGAAACCCTTCCCAAACTTTAAGAATAATTATAGGCTCTTCGAAAAAAATTATCCCCGCCGTTAATATTACAAAAATCAGGTTTTCTAAGGTTTTTTTGATTGTGATGTTATCTGCTTTCCAGGAATATAAGTGCTCCGCGCTTGCCCTCCCTCAGGAGGAAGTCTTTTTTTTTTAATTTATTACTTTCTGTTCGATAATTTGTCTTTCAGGAAATTGAAATTTACAATATGTAGACAGTCATTTTGGGACACTAACAGTTACCTCTTTAAGAGGATTTATGAAGGTAAATTGTTAAGAATTAGACAAATATATCAGACTAAGTAACATGGAAAAGAAGAGAAAATAAATAAAATTACGGGGGATGAAATTTATCTTTAGGAAATTTGGAATTAATTCTACGAGGAAAGGGAGAAGTTTTACCAAGATTAAAAAATTGTGCATGGTGTAATGAAGGAAGAGTATAAAAAAATTTGAGACTATAGTTTTTAATCAAATCATGGATTGTAGGGAGATTTACTTCATTGTGAATTTGTGTATAGGGAATAAACCAAGCTGCATGTAGAAGTTTTCTAAAGAATTTGTTTGAATAATTTGAAGTTTTTGTATATTTGATTTTGTTGCATTTGACCATATTGGACAAGCATAAGTTAAAGTAGGTCTAATAAGTGAAGTGTATATTCATTTAGCAGTTTTAACACGGATAGTTGAGTTATTATTTATGAGAGAATTAAGTTTATGTATTTTATTGGTAGTTTTTTGTATAACATTTTTAATGTGAATTTTACTGTTCAGTATTGTGTCTAGATGGAGACCTAAATATTCAAAAGATGAAGAGGAAGAAAGCCAAGGAATAGGAGTGTTATGAATGAGAAGGGGAGGAGTAGTTATTGGCTTACATAACGTAAATATTTTGGCTTGGCATTTATCCATATTGATTTTGATTCTCCAATTGTTGCCCACACCGAATAACGATTAATATCTATTTGAAGTTTATTTCTAGCAAGAAGAATATTAGTGTGTGAGTTAATAAGTGCTATATCATCTGTAAAAATGACTAATTTAGAAGAAGCGAATTTTAGAATGTCGGATAGATAAATATTGAATTGCAATGGAGAAAGACAAGAACCTTGAGGGACCCCGGCAGAGATATTATATTTTTCAGAGAAGGAATTCTTTCACATAAGTGCTCCGCGCTTGCCTTTCCACTCTATATGGAAGTCCCATGCTTACTACACTTTATCTTACAGCCAGTATCTCGTGCTCATCCTCTCGTGTGTAGAAAAATTATTTTCTCTTCTTTTGTCTCATCGTTTTCACTTGAAGCGACGCCATCCCTCTTCAACCCCCATTTTCACAATGGTTCCTCGTTGCCTCTTTCATCGGGTCGTCTCGTCCTTTTCACTCTCACTATCCACTCCGTTCGTTTGCTTCCATTCCGGGTCGTCAGCCCATTTAAGCGTATTATTTTAACAAAGGAATTTCAGCTCCAATTTTCCTGCCTTCCCAAGGCATCCCCTTCATGTTTTGTCATAACTAGTGTTTTAAAGCCTAGTGCGCTCCTCCCAATACACTTATGGGCAACCGCCTTTTGTAACAATGGAATTACTTTAGTTATTCCAAACTCTTAAAGCCACTCACCCTACAACGCAACATATGTAACTGATAACATAATTCAATATTAACTTCCTATACCCAACTACCATAGCTTGTCCTCATATCTCTTTTTTTCTTTCTTTTCAAAAACCATAACTTTTCTGTGGGGGTGTATGTTCGAACAAGCAAGCTATTTATCATTTATTTATATATGTCCATCGCATATGATTAAGCTACTTGTACAACCATTTCATTATGTATTTTGTTTAACAGAGAAATACGTTCGCCATATCGACTCAGATTCTGAGAAAAGCCTCATCAGGAACCACCGCCTCAGCGCCTTTCCAGGAATTGCCTTCGTCAATGCTGGCCGTTGCGCATACAATTCAGATATCCTAACAAGTCAACTATATAAAACACATTGTAATTTGTAGCATTTAAAACTCTACATGTTCATATGATTTGCTTGGTTAACAAACCAAAGATACCTTACTTTCAATCTTGTCATCATTATATTACGTGCATGTTGATTGATTGGCAGCGCCAGACAGCAGATCGCGTGCTCTACAACGCAACATCTGCAGCCAGTCGAGATCAAACCTTCGCCACGAGCACCACCGTGCCGCGCGGAGCTCGCACTCATGTTACATCTTCACATCGCAATGTATACGCGTGTATAAGACCGCTTTAACATTGTTCCAATAGTTCAGCACGACGAACTAATTAGTGGTGCTAATCGAATTAACTCGGAACATTTACGTTTCAAGTGAACATTGTGCGCGTGGTGCAGAAGTACTTATCACAGTAGTGATCAGTAATTACCGTTCTCACGCATTGCGTAATGTACTGTGTTCGACGTTTGTGCTTACAACAATAACTCTTCATGCAAGTAATCATTTAATTGACCATGTATTCACATCACATCAGCCACTTGCTCCTAGCGTGGCAAGCGAACAGTGCATTATTGATGTGGTGAAATGTTCTTCAACTGCATACCGAGCTTGTAGCCATACGGCAGACAACACTCATGCATTCCTGGGAGCTCCGTAAGGGGCCACTAAGCGCATCCAGCCAGCGGGCCGCCTTCCGATGACCTCTGCCCAAGTCTTCGCATGGCATGCTACATGCCCATCATTACAGCGAGCTCAGCGCTACCTCCAGACATCCAATGTAACAATGACATGTGTTTTTTTTTAAATTTTTTTAGTATTCTGCTTGTTCAGCATTACTGCCTTCCAAGGAAGTGTATTATACATAGGAGCTTTTAGAGTTAGTCATGCATTGCATAACTGACTTGTTTGGCTAACGATATTAATGTAATTTGTAACTTTTGTTATCTTTTGTTTGAAAATAGCAAATATAGTAATGAAATTTATTATTTATTTAAAATAATCTAAATCTTTCTGAATTACGGAGGTTTAAATATGTCTCTAGAAAAACGAGATTTAATTCTGTTTGGTGCATTAGAAGATTGGCCTAAATTTTGTTTTTCTAAATGTTTTCCAATTGGTTCTAATTTGAGTTTTCTGTGTAATTGTGCGTCGCTAATAAACCATAGGGCTTAGGTAATTTTTCTTAAAAATTTATTTTGTACTATTTGTAATTTTGTTAAATGAATAGAGGCTACATTACACCAAACTGGACTAGCATATGAAAGTTATATACATTTCCTTTCAATATGCACAGTCCGTAAAAATATGCAATTGCATGACATTCCGAGGTCTAACAATAATAATAATAATAATAATAATAATAATAATAATAATAATAATAACAACAATAAAACACAACACACTCACCAATAAAAAACACTAAATTAATAATTTGTATATATTAGGGCTTATAATTTGAAATAAAATGCATTTTAAATCAGTAAAATCTAGACTAAGTAAATATTGTGCATTTGAAATAAAGATTACCATATGAACCCATTGCAGTCCCATTTTTAAACTTGCACCATCTGTTTGGAAATATACAAGGATTATTTTAGAATTTTTTCAATTTTTTTGAAGATGAGCATTTTGAAAAACTCAAAATCAAAATTTTAAATTCAAATTTCAAAAACGTTTTGAGCGCAACCCCTATTGAGTTGAATATCTTATAAAAGGTCAAAAAGAAAGCTGCAAAATGACACCTGTTCCAGCTCTCTATCTTAATTTGGTGTGGTTCTACATCAATTTAAAAATTTTCGGGAACCCAATTTTGCAAAATTTTACATGGCTGTATTTCAGAAACGGGTGAAAATATTTTACTCAAAATTTGTAGTTTTCTTATTCTCCATTCATACTACCTATGTGTCAAATTTCATCTGAATCTAAAATGGTGAGGTAAAACTTTAATTAAAACTGTGTTGATTTAATATGGAATGACCCTAGTTCATCGTGGGCAAGTACATTTCGTGCCATATTTTTCTTTAAATATTTAGTATTAAAAATCAGATTCTAACACCGACGTGTGATGATTGCTTAATTGTATCCATTTGAGAATTCTTCATTGTTAGAAACTTGGAAAGTGGTTTTAGAAAATCGCCAACGACAAAAAGCTCTAGATCTCCCAGCCAGTGAATGTAACATAACGCCCTTCGAAACTTCATCAGAAGTTATTATCAGTAATTAGGGTATTCAAAAATCGGAAGCTCATTCCAAACAAACACGGCAACTTTGTGTGAAATTATTCTTATTTTTCTGTGTAAGAGATGAAAATACTCTAACAGGTTATTTTATTGTTTGTTTCATTTGCAAAATAAGACATGTCTACTATTCTTGATTATCGAAATAAAACGCAGATATGCACCATAGGCGCTTCGTTTGAATAGGTTGAGTTGGACTTGATTCAAGTTACAGATGAGTTAGTTGGACAAAAGTGGAAGTTTTTCAATTTTATGTATATTTCTAATAATGCGAGAAAGTAAATGCTGTTGCAGCACATCTAATTTGTTTTATTACACTCGTAATTGCCTACATCCGTCTCATGATAGTTTAATGCCCCATCTGTATGAGAGAGACGGTATGGTGTTATTGCACCGAACGCGCATTCAAAAACCGCCCGTCTGGAGTAAGCAGTCTTCTCTTTGAGCACGGAGCTCCGATAAGCGGCAGAGTCATCCAAGGAGGTGGCGACGAAGGGGCGGTAGAAATGGGCAGTAGATGGAGAGACGCCAGAGAGGGGAGTGGGACAGTTCACGCGACACGGTGGGGTGTGAGGAGAGATTAGAGAGTGGTCGCAAGGCGTGGCAATGCACGCCGAAGTTATTTCGTGGTGAATATGTGATACAAAGTATTTTCAAGACCGACAAACTTTGGGAGTAATTATGATATTTCGCGACTGGATGGAACAGTAACGCCCATATTCTCAATACCGTGTAATACGAGAATAATCGTTCAGAGCCGTGTAATAGGAGTTAAGATAATTCGCAAATCAAAGCAAAAATCCTTATTCATGAGGCCGGATCAGTTGCGATTTGCGACACACCGAAAGCAACACGATTTCGATCCATGGGTTATACCTCCCTTATTATGGGTTATACCTCCATATTGCCCTTGGTTATCCTGTTAAACAATACAGACAACTCTGCCATGTACGATTTTTTTGCTGTTGAATTTATAGAATGCTTTTGAAATAAAGAGTGACCCCACTATTTGTTTCAGAAAGCAAAAAAATGATTAGAATGAGTTACGCGAAGTGATCTTTCGAAGATACGTTTGACAAAACTATTAAAGAACAAGTGTTGGTCTATGTACTGCGATTTCTCATACTTTGCCCTTCAAGGCCACTCAAATCCCATCTTTGCGATGGAATATGTCACGGCATTTCGCGTCTTTCTCGGTAGAAGTCGCATGATCGCAAGCACTGCTTGAGACGGTCGCGATCATGCGAAATCTAGCTGAACGGCTGAGAAAGATGCGAAATACCGTGACATATTCCAACTAGAAGATGGGATTTGAGTAGCCTTGAAGGGCAAAGTTAGAAAAATCGCAGTATAGCTTTACCTACATCCAGTCTATAATATTTATATCCCTGTAAGGTAGAAACAATATTTCCTATTGAAATCAAACATCAGCAACAAACAAAACTCTCTTTTGATAATTGCTATTCCTTTTCGTCATTAGTATAATATAAATCATCTGGGTAGTCAGTTACATGCTGAATAATTTTGAATGATAATTTTGTTTCTATTATTTATTTCTATTTCTATATAGTAATGGGTTCAGCAATTATGGTATTTAATATTATATAATTTGGTCTTGTCTTTCTATCAGAGCAGGTTATTTTTTAATAAAATCACATTATGAGCTTTTGCTTTCAATCAAAGGTATGGTCACTGTTTATCTTACTTTCATCTATTAGAAAATTATTTTTACTTTCCCGTATACTATACGTACGTAAAGTGTATTGCTTTCCCGTATACTATACGTACGTATAGTATAGGGAAAGTTATGTAATGCTGCGCGAGAAAACGGCGGATTTTCGGCAGAAAAACCCTTATTACAGGGCCCTGGTAACGAAAAAGTGGATAAATCCAGTTTCTAAATTAAGAAATAAAATCTCCTAACACGTGGTGCAGCCAGAATCCCTTCTTGATATTGAAAAACCAATTGAAAGCAAAACGCCTGTCCGTCCGTCTGTCTGTCTTTGAACAACTCTAGCGACCGCTCAGCCGATTTTCTCCAAAAATGATATTCCCCGATTGATCTGAATAATCTCGCGGCCCCTTGACTTTGAAACCGATATTTTAGTTTTGGAGGGTATTTATATGAAGCTCCTGGGACAGCTTCAAAATTTAAAAAAAAAATGGCACCAACACTTTTGTCTAAATTTTGTTGTTGGATAGTCTGAAGGTCATTTAAGAGAATGGCGTAGGTCTCATGTCGCTTGAATTCTCTGGATTTTCGAAAATTGCAAAAGTTAGAATTTCTGTCGGCATCTTCCTCTATTTACTAGAAATCATCAAATTAAAAAACCAAAAAATTTTGTTTTAATTTACTTCTCTTATACTACAGCCCTTAAATGTTTTACAATCCTAAGTTCAGAAATCCAGCCCTGCAATCAGTCCAAACATCAAAAAATCTTTTAGAATATTATTTATATTGGTATCATAATCTAGTTTAGACTATGCACATTAACAATATGCACAATCTATTTATAGAAGTAGGTGTATCAGGCACCATGAGGCAGATATATAATCATAATTAATTATTGATATTTAATTAATCTTTCTATTATTTCAATGATATTATAAAATGTAACTGAATTTTAAAATTAAATATTTTTTTATATTTAGCCTACATTACGTTTTCAGTAACGAAGTTACAATAATCTGCTTCAGCTTCCAAATTTTTCCTTAAATTACCTAGAAATAGAAGGGTTTTTTTTCATTATACAAGTATACATTACTATGGATACAGAGAAGCACAAAACATAAATATGAATTAGTACATTTAAGGATTAGAGTTCATGAAAATGTGCAAATAACATTTTTGGAATCTCTTATGTGAAAATTAAAGAATGTTTTGTATATTTCACATTCATTCCAGTATGTCACAATAAAACAAAAATAAAATTTTATTTTGTATCTTCTGAAGAAGACAAAATAACTCTGACAACACCTGGGCAGGATTATTTCCAATCTTTGAATTTTATGACTATTATGCTGAATTTGTTTTTGTTTTATTAAAGAACATGATTTATCATAACATTTTATTATATAATTCATTGTAAAAAAATGTGAAAGTATTACTTGCATTTGAATGTACCATGACATCAGATTTGATTTGATTTCCAGTATTTAGGGTGGCACAATTCCTTTGAAAATAGCCTTGACTTCCAATGAGGTGAAATTATTTTATTAGTTGCACTACAAACTACTGAAACAACTTTTGCGTGCAACCCTTCACCAGAACACAAAGTATCAATCGAAAGTATTTGTAAACTTCTCGATAGGGAGGCAATACTGTTGTTTTGAAAATTAAATATAAAACTTGCAAGGTAAATAAAACCAAAAGCACAACTGCCTTTTCATATCGCAAATCATAGTCACATGCAGTATGTTCTTCGGGCGGATGGATGCAGTAATTCTCCCATCCAATTAAGTACACAGTTTTGTAGCTGCTTCTATTGTTGTAAATAGGAACTTTATTATCACGCCTGCTTTTTAAACCTTTATTTTCACGCTTTTATATTTGATCTTGAAGTGCTGAACACTACGTTGAAATTCGTTTGCAGGTTATGTCATGCTTCCTTTTTGCTATTGTAACTTTGCCTACAATAGTATTCGCGTACTTGTCATTGACAATTGTGAAAATATCAATTCCTTAAATAGAAATGTTAGATTGGTTGCCCCTGGATTATTTGCGCAGTACGCGAAATGATATAATGACATTGGAGATAGTTATACCGCCACTTCACACGCTATTGTTTACAAACAGAACCACGACATCGAGATACTCCACAGCCAATCATATTTACTGTAAATTCTGGCCAAGGGTAATCCTCGAACCTGCCAATTCTCTGATGACCGCGGCATGGAGGAATATAGAACGAGTGGAAACTCGTGTGGCACCATCTACAATAAGGTACAGGAGTTATATCGACAACACTGCATTCTGTGGCCAGAATGGATACTTCTTGATCGCTGAACCAGCTGCCTCAGGTGCACGGTACCAATGATGTGTATATATACATATGTGGTATATGTATACATCATTGCACGGTACCAACACCCCCTGGATATAGAAAGCCTCCACACTGATTAGTGACGTCATCAAAAGTAGTCCTACCGGACAACTGCACAGATCGCAGTTATACTAGAAACCCTTACTTCGTTTGCAATTACTATTCTGGAAATGTATCACAAAAGATACGTTCGTATTCAATGTTCACATCAGTGAAATTGTATACTATTTTTGTTTCATGAATCCATAAGAAATTCGTTTGACTGCATTTACATTCAAGTTCTAAAGAGTGATCTCAAGAACATATTTTTGTAGATACTTTACGCCACCAAGCATTTAACATTATTACAAGGAATATAGTGAAAACATAATAAAGGTAGTAAGTTATATACAAATCATAGTGTATGTTTAATAAGTCCAGTCACATTTATTAATACATTAACACATATACAATGTTATCAAATTATAAATTATCCAGTACGATTTTTCAACTTTCTTTCAGCAATTTTACAAAATATATGATCTTTGATCTAATTGCAATATAAAAAATGTACTCATTGTTGAAAACATCTTATTTATGTGTTTTAAATAATGTTCACTAGCAAAAATACCATAAAAAAAGCACGCATTCACTTGCAAGCTCCGACATTTCAACCTCCAACAATCTAATCTCTCAATTAAAATGAAATTTTGGAATGTGATGAAATTGAAAATAAAATGCAGCAACGTACTGTATAATTAAGATGGAGCTAAAATTGTTGTTTTCATGAACAATAATTAGATATATTTTTCCAATAAAAACTTTGAAATAACTTTTATTTTCAGTTATCTGCTTTACTACAAGGAGAGTATTAAATTCCTGATAAATTTTCAGACACAAAGTCATCTTCAGTAAAACATTTTTCTAATCAAAAACTTATCCAACATGTCTTAAATTAAATTAATATTTCTAATTTTTCTTGGAAAATCTTGATTTCTTAATTTCGTCACAGGAGAATTTTTCTGTATTAACTAAAATTCAAAGCACTATCTACAACTTCAGAAAGAGAAATCACTGGATGAGGATTCCACAATAGCTTTAAATAGGAAACACAATTATCACTTTGTGTAACAATTGTCCAAACAGGAAACACTGTAACTTTCCTCAAATTTTCCAACGTACAAAGAAACTGTTAATTATAAACTTGCTGCAAAACCACACTAGCAACATCGACAGCTACCGGTTGGAAGTTCTTCAGCCTTCTTTTCTTTTCTGCTGGAGTTTCTCGCCTTTGTTTGCTAAAAAAGGAGGTAGGGCAGTCAAGAAATCCCCAACATTTTTTTAAATTAGAGACACTCAATTTAGAAAATGATATTTCGCCCGTCGAATAGCACATAACTGTTCTCACAGTATATCATTCTCATGAAAGTGGCGATGGCAAAACTGTAAAATATTGCAAAAAATTAAAACCTGTTTAATACTAGTAAATAATTCACAGCAAAAGCATTTAAAAATCAAGAAAATAATTAAGTACAATAATAAGACAACCACCGGATTTAGTAAGGACGGATTAAAAATTAATTTGATCGGATTAGTATCTTTAGTTCTGCTATAATGTATATCCTAAAAATATTTGAAATTATTTAAATGTTCGTTTTTGTAAGCCTTATTATTTGGACTGTGTAATGTTTTAAAAGTAAAACTCACTGTAATAAGTTGAGTTCAAACTTGGTCTATTAGAAAATAAGTATTACTCGCTTTCGGAACATGTTGCAGAACATTCTAAAAGGTTTTCCGCAAGGAAATGACTACGAATAAAATGAATACTTACAATGGATGTTCTTGAAGAGTTGTAATTCCATCGATGTTCCGCACGTCATTTTCGTCGCATTTCAGGATCTTTTGAGAAACCAAATAGGTCCTACATGGACTTTAAACCCTTATAAGCACAACGCACGGCAGTTAAGTACAGCGCATTTATAACGCTTTTTGGAAGAAACGTCACTGATGTGCTACCACCAATACTTAAAATGAATACTAAATATCTTCACCGATTGGGAAAATATTCACATCTTTCAAATTACAACACACCGTTGCTATCAAAACAACTGACCATGTGGAAATCACGTTGTTGACTAGGACTACCCTGGGCGCCATGACACTACGTCACAAGCTCAGTGTGGAGGCTTTCTTTATTCAGGGGGTGTTGACGGTACTCGATCTACTTTTTGGGCATACAATGTAAACAATAACCTCCATAACAGCACGTTCTCCGATATTTGCGCGCTATATAAAAGAATACAAAATAATTTGAGCAGAGGAAGAATAAATTGGCAACTATTAAAAACCACCTTTTTCCGTATAGTATTCAGAAAATTTATTCTGAAAACAATCTTACACGATCATAGAGTTACAATACAGATCCAGAAGAATAATTTGGTATTGTGTACACCAAATTACTATTCAAATAGTTCTTGACATATCAATCTAGTATCTGTGTTAATAAAATTACAATTGTATCACCACCATATTTTCATGTTATAACACAAATCAAATCAACTTTATAAATGGTAAAATTGACATAAATGATTTTATATCAACATAATAAAATTATTTACTTCTTGGATCAGATGTAGTTTGTTTTAGTATCAATTTATGTCATGACTATGAAACTACTAATGCACCATACAATCATACTAGAAATAGATTGTCACAAAGATCAAAATTTGGTACCTCGTGGATCCGAGTTCAGGACTTCCGTTATGCAGACATCTCTATCAATCGATCTAAGGAATCAAACACTGCATTCATGACACTTTTCTTGCAAGGAAAATACAATCTAGCCGTCTATTTGCGTGTATTCCCTTATTTCGTGTTAATGCATGTTCAATAGTTAAAAATAATTTAATTAGAACTAACATTTATGTAAGAACCTCAAAACAATTACATTAGGAATTCGTATAGATTTTATAACAGCAACAGTAACAGTAACATATTTATACATTTTATTAATCCTGATTAAATGGTGATATTAAAATGTGTAGTTATTGAATTACAGTCAATTATTTTGACAATACCATTAAATATTATTACTAACTTACAGAATTTAGTTCCACTAGATTGTGGATAGGAGCAGATATTCTTATATACATAGTTATACATCCAGTAACAGGTCATTCAGACCTCCTCATCTTTTAACCTCTTGCAGTATAGTTCGACGAAGCTACATATCCCAATATGAATATTATTAGTTTAAAACACATGTTCTTTCTTCTAATTCATCACATTTTCATTCAAACCATGTAATTGGAGGGTAAAAAACTGGCAAGATTTTAAAGCTTAAATTCAACAAAAAGGACTGTGAAGGAGTACCCGTTTGTTGTGGAAAGCTTGGTACAAAATTTGTATAAATAAAAACCTATTTATTGAGGTTGGAATATTACCGTTGCTTTGTCTATTTATTTATGAATCAGTGGTATTTATCCAAAGTGAATTACTCAAGTATATTTTCATGCAATTCAGATCTCTTCTTCTCTTACTTCTCCCGCTGATCGGATTCTTTGCTTCAGGTTACAGAATCGGTGCCTCTAAGTCACCTGTAATGAAAACATATATTTGAAAAATCGAACGCAGGAACACCACACCCTAAATTTTCAAGCATCAAGGCAGGCGCGGATCCAAGGGGGGGTCACGGGGGTCATGACCTCCCCCCAAATGATGAAACGTCAAAATTTTGTGAGAAACTTCAACATATCTAAAAAAAATGATGACCTTTCCATTGTCCCTACAGAATCGGGACTGACCGAGACATTTTCAGATATTTTCAAAAAATTCTAGAAATTTCTAAAAAATTAACAGTGCTAAAACTAATGAATGTATATAGAAATTGGAATTTAATTTGTATAAAAACATACTTCATCAAGATCATACAAGATCACTTTAAAAATATTTTTAATACAAAGAAATATATCTAAACAAGTAACATATCTAAAGTCGGAATCAAATACACTGCGCGTTACTAGTGTTGCTAACTTAATGTGAATATTTGTCACTAATTGAACGAGAGAATTAAGCGAAAAAAGGATGTCAACCCCATGGACTCATCTTAAAAGTCACAATTGTTATTCAAAGGGAATAGAACTAGCTAAACTACGTAATAATAATGGTATGAATATACAATTGGCAACAATCTTGCTTTCATGTGTTTGTTAGAATTCAGTTTCGGTGATACAATCCAATTCAGTATCGGAACTCCTATCAAACTCAATGTTTATTTAACCTTAAAATGCTTAAAGTAATATGTAACGGCGAATCTAATTTGATCATTGAAGTCTGATGTCGGTTCTGGTTTTATAAGAACGTAAGTTAAGGCTATCAACAGGGGTTAGTGGTAAAGATTAGTCCAAAAGATTTTGTGTTAGAGAATTTTAGTTTGGCTGATGAGCGAGGATAGTGTCTGACTCCTAAAATACAGTGGCGAAGCTAGAGTCATGCAGTTGGGTATTCTGAAATTCTTATCTTACATTTTTTTTGTAAATTAGCTCCATTCTTCATTTTTTATTCAACAAAAACATCGATAATGTGTTCTTTAAAGCTTTCGTTTCTGCACAGTTAATTTCCCACGGAATTTCTCAAGAATGTCTTAACTCTTTAATGTAATCGTATTCCTTTCACATAATGCTGTATATAAAGGGAACGTTGGTTTAAGTTGTACAAACCGAACCGTCTCTTGATATTTTTTCTGTACAAACTTGTCTAACAAATACTTCAGAAAAAAACTGCAGGCATGTATTCTGCATTATTAATGTAAACATTTGTCAATTCATTTCGAAGCTGCTCACTGTCAAGGAATCGATATTATTTTATTAGGAAAGGAAACTTTTCTGAACGAAAGGACGCTTATAGGTGGAAAACTGCTTTTCGTCCAGAAATTCAATAAAATGAAAGTTGTCAAAATCTTGAAACATGTAGTCCATCTGAGTCACTACTGTATCAATAATTTTAAAAGATACAATTTTGTATCTTTCAAATAATTCTCACCCTAAAAGTTCATTCACAGTCATGTCTACTTTGATAAGGGTTTCAAAAATCTCTTCATATCTAACAAAGTATATTACTGCGTATCGCTACTATTTCTATCTCTATTGCGTAGTACTTAACTCGTGATTCCGCATTGTTGAGCGAAAACTGCATTTCGATATCGTGAATCGTTTAGAAGTTATGAGACTGGCGCATAGTCAGTGGGACATTGTGTGCAACAATTTGCAACAATTGCAATCTTTAGCTCCATTAATTGTTTCGTAAAGAAAACACTAACAAAAATCACACAAACGGTACATAAACAACATTTTCCCAACCCGTCAGGTGATGAGGTGAATTTGCCTCTGAGACGTGAGTGTGCATTGCTGTACAAGTCCGTGCCTACCGAGAGCCTAGGCTGCAACTGGGGCCTCTGCCCAGTGAATGCAATTGAAAGGGAGATAGAGTACGCTCTCTTTTGCGCGTGCGTGGCAGAGCCAGCCGGTGTCTATCCTCTGGCAGACTCCTCGCTCAGCTACCGGCCCCAAAGTGTATATTTCTGCGGCTCTGCTTATTCCCTCGCGCGTAGGCGGAGAAAAGAAGTCGAACACATTTAATTTTCTTCAACGATTCAGTAACAAAAATATTGAAAAATGGTACACGATGACAGAATTTTTTGAAAAAAATTGGTTATTATAAGGCTCCCAGATTACTCTTCAGCTTCGCCACTGCTAAAAGACTTTATTTGAATATTTTGCTGTCGCCGAGTCTGAATCCGGCTAGAGAATTTTAGTTCGGTTATTGAGCGAGAATAGAGTCTGACGCCTAAAATATCTTATTTGAAAGTTTAGCTGTCGCTGAGTCCGAATCCAGAATCAAAAATCTTTTGACAGCACTCATTCTTGATAAACAGTATTGCAATGACGTTACTTTATTTGGCTTTTAATTAAACAAAGCACCAAGGCAATGCAAAACGAATCAGATCAGTTAATTAAAAAATATTGACTGTTGCATTAAATTAAATTTATTAGATTATTATTTATTATTTTGCATGTCTCGGTGTAGTTGTCGCCAAACTTATAATGAAGTTTACAACAGTTATAGAAGTATCGCCATTCAAGATTCAAATATGGTGCAAATTTATTAATGTACGAAAGAGCAATATAAACGAAAAAATGTAAAAAAGGAAAATTTAAAATGAGAAAAATAATTGTGAGAAAAAACAAGTGTTTTTTAGTTTATTTATTTATTATAAGCATGCATTTATTACTTATAATAATTTATTAAAATATACTTTTTTTCATTACACACATTTACATGTCTCTCTCATACGTTTCTTCACAAATTTTTTATATTGCATCAGATGAAAGTTATTTTTGATAACTTGAAATTTATTGTTGAAAAATTTATAAATTTTCATTTTTTTAAAACAAATTTACCGAAAAAAATTGACATATTTTTGTAGGCAGAATTCGAATCTGCAACAAAAGTTGGAGGTTACCAGTTAAAATTCCAAAGTTACCCCCGCCTCACTCCCAGCGAATATGGTGAGGATTGTAACAATTGTAACCTGCTTGATGTCTGATATGTTATTACTGGTATATTGAATTTCTAATATATTTATAGTATAATAATGTCAATCTGATATATGAATAACATACGTCAAATTTGTTGTTACATTCGGTACCCTCCCCCCTTTCCGAGATAAATGCATTTGAGTCTTAACCTGACCCCTCCCAAAAGAAAAGTCTGGATCCGCGCCTGCATCAAGGTGGTACACTTTTAAATTTTAGGCCTATAAAATAATGGCATCAAGCTCTTAAGGCACCTGAAATACACGGAACGACATATGAAGTGGCACAATACTAGACGGAAATCCCGTTCAATTACAGTAACTCATCATAACTCAAAATATTTCACTCACCTTGCCGGCTCCGAGGAAAACATAAAGAATCTTTATTCCCTTTATCCTACCGAACAACACTGGCACATCCTTGGCCCCAACATTTAATCACTGTCATCTGCAACACTTGACGTCCACCGCCAAACAACGCTTGCAACGCTCACAAACAAACGATATGAGCATCGCCGTTTCTTCAGCAAGAAATGAAATTCGAGGATGAAATGAATGGTAGAAGCACAGTTTAGTATAACAGTTGCGAAGCTCTAATGTGAGGAGAATTCGTCCGTTTGACACTAGCGCTCCTGATGGCGAGCAAGAGGCATCTGTCTTAAAGGCTATAAGTACTACCTAGTAATTCATAATTTTTAATGCTGAAAGTTTTAGAACACTTTTAAAACAGCGCAACGTCTTGTACATAACATCTGAAAATTTATGGTGCGTACATACCAAACGCTCGTTCCCAATTTATCATAAAATATAAATTTATTACTGTCAAAGTAACATGATAAAATCTACACTTACTGCGCAGAAGCAAAATTATGGACCATTCAGCATTTGCTCTATGAATCAAGGAAATCTGTGTGAAAACCTTATTGAGATGGGGGTCGCACACCTAGAAGTTACAATAATATTTAAAAAATAATTATAATTTTAATATGACAATACATTTAAAATGATAAAATGGTAAAAATCAAGGTTTACATAATATTTATTAGCTGATAATCTTTCTTGACATTCAACATGATTGAAGCCGAAAATACAAAAAATATACACAAAAAAGAACAACAAGAAAACGTTGGAATTAGCTTATTGCAAATGCGCTTTAAAATAAAAACTTTCACGAACGCTTTTGTTAACGCTTTCCTTTGTCTCTTTAGGAAACATAAAGAAGGATATATTTGGCGAATTCTTTTAACTGTTGCTACAATTTATGCCGTAAATAGATAGGAAATGCTGTGCAGCAATGTATGCAGGACGCAAATGTGGTCAGTCATAATTTAACAATGGCAAGTGAGCTAAGAGCGGTTAATAATAATATTCAATCGATTCAACTCACTTCATCAAAAATGTATCGCTATCACATAGCATTAAGTAAATTACCCGTAAACAGCATGCAAATATACATGCCGCACCTAAACGAATTGGTGCTGCCTCTTGCTGGCCATTGGGAGCGCTGAGGTCGCACGGATGAAAAAAATCATAGGGAGCTTCGCAACTGTTATACTAAACTGTGATAGAAGATTCGTTAGAGTCCCTGTATCTAGGGACTCTAAGATTCATAAGCTCGCACCGCTACTTGACGAGCGAATTACCGAAGCAGCGTTCGAAATTACGCATGAACCTTACAGTAGATGCCGCCACATGGAAACGATGCTAGCGAATCCTCTAGTCCATACTCTCAAACAGCGAGACTTTCCCCTCCTGTTTTATATTCCTCCAAGGCCGCTGTTTGTGAATACGAACAGAGAGTTATCCGAGTGTTAACCTAATCCGCGAATTCCTCGATTCTCAGATTATTTTCGAAGTAATCCATGATTGAGAATACGGCCGTAAATATAATAGAAAGTAGCCTCAGTGCTGTCGGCGCGTCTGAGAATATTATTGGTGATTGGATCGTGAATGGATATAGTCTTGGTGTGCGAGCTATGTGCTATTGGGCGGCCACCGCCGCTAGCGAGGCCTATGGCCTTTGATCTGTGGCTACTATAGTAGCGGGAAGGGACCGCTGTCGCTTATCGCAACCACTGACCGTCGCTGGAGCGGAAGCGGCCGGTGAGACGGCGACTCGAGGTGACGCCACGGTGAAGGAGGACACTGACCTAAGAGATTACGACTATTGCTCCCTTGGCGGGTTATCTTGTTATTACGTCGCCGAATCAGTTTAATCAAACCTAACTGAATTACTGAAAGAAACGGGACTTTGTTAAAGATTTTCTTTTGAAAGTTTGAGTGAATTAGACATTGCGGTAGAATTCGTGCTAATAGTAGGAGAAGTTGGAGGACATGGAACTTTATTGCGCAAGTCTGGGTGGAAGAAATGGAACATAATTATATTATTATGGAAATATTTTATGACGGAATGTTCTTGGAGTTACGAATGAGATCATGTGTGGTTGTAAAGCAAAAACATTTAGTTCAGGGATATTGATTCACGTCATATATCACGAAATTGCTTGATTTAATTGTTCTAAAACTGTTTTCCGTGGCTTATGGTGGCGGGAGTTCGCACTGATCTAAATGTTGTCATGTTTAATGTATTTTGTCATTTTGTAAGGGAGTATTGTGAAAGGTCACATTGAATCTTAATGTTAAATTGCACAAGACTGTAAATGTTTTCGCATGTAGCGAAGATAGCTATATTTATAATAAGTTATTAGGTTATGATTGTGCTTTGTAGAAGCCATTATTTTTGTGTTTCAAATTGGTGTGTGTTTTTTGCTGGGGAGGGGGGCACAGGAAGCTCCTAAACGTTAGTATCGTCGAGGTGAAATGGTGAATGTGTGACATCTGTGTTGACGAAAGATCATGAGGGTAACTAAAACTTGTGTATTGAACAACTTTCATTAAATGTTATTGTCTTTTTTCAACAAAGAGACATTAGCGTTTCTTTTCTTGGTGGTTACGTTGGCCAACGCAAATAAGAATCTTACCCTCAGTCACCGATTTCCCCATATTAGGAAATCGTCAAAATAAATTTACATCCTCTAGTCGACGGACCACGGACGGCACACCTCTTGTAGATTTTAACGATAACAACCCATTATCTGCTGCACTATGAAGTTCATTACCATCTCCTTATGGCCATTTTTGTAATAGAACTAAACATTTTATATATATATATTTTTGCCGACATCCTTCAAATGGTCATAAATACGGGGCGGTTTTTGATGAAATGTCATCTTTCTTCTTTTCACTTTGGAACAATGCCGTTTACTATAAAAATATATTTTATGTTATGACAAAGGGAAATGTCCTATTTTTATAGGTAATTTTTTGCATTTTTTTTTCGATTTCGACTATTAAGTCAGTTTTTGCCATTTTACGTAATTTTAATGCATTTTTTGCTGATTTCATCTATTTTAATATCGTTTTAATGATATTTGCTTCAAACAATATTTACGAGATACCATAAATGTTCATCACAGAATTCCTGAGTAGCCTAATCGATGTCTTCGCTCATATATTATTAGCCGTTGTGATTTCTGTGTAATCTAAGGTTCCTGTGACACATATCGGCGCTCTTCTGTTCGACTGATTTCGCGATAAATAAAGGCACTTTTTCTTTTAAAGAACAGTTCAAACTAAAGGTTTGCCAGCTGAGCTCACTTAAAAAAGGAAGAAGCCTCAATTACATCAGAAACACATCCAACAGCTTCAGTTGTTCATTTGAAATGGTTTTGATAATATTTTTTACGTCATTTTCTTTGTTTTTAGGGCACTTATAAAACATTTTAAGAGCATTTTATTGATCAATTTTCGAGATGTTTTAGGTCACCAAAATCCGCCCCTAGTTATAAATGACCCATCTCAATGTACAGTGCTATAGTGAGTACGTGTGAGCGCATGCGCAGTACCTCTGTATCAAGCCAGGCTCCTGCTTCAGGCGCACGGCATCACGGCGCAATTCGCGAATGCGGCAAATTGTCATCACCAAGCACACCATGTTGACCACCACCAGCGCCGCACACGGCAGGTAATAGTAGTACACAGCGCCAAGCTTTCTGCTCTTCACAGGATTGCCTGCGACCCAAAACGCACAAGCAATAGTTATAGAAATTAATACAATTCTCTTAATTTGCGACACCATATCATGCATCACCTAGAACATTTTGAATGACAAATTGCCGAAAAATGGAGACAACATAATATACTACACTACCAAAATATTACGAAACAAATAAAAAAATCTTAATTGAAGAGACCCGGACTTCTCGCGGACCATATTTTGCCTTTCTATTATTTCAGCAGCTTCAAGTACTTTGAGCTTCATTTTCTGAAGTTGGTCCGTTAGTCAGGACAAGTGTCCATTTAGTGTATTCTTGGTCCAGCTTTGTGTACCTTCAAGGTCTGTGGGCGAGAAATGGGACTCCACGAAGCAGGTCCTGGTCTCGAAGAAGGTGGGAGTGGCGAAGCCGCGTTCCTCGGCCTCATACTTCCACAGGTGAGCGGTGATGCAGACGGCGGTGAACACAGCGGGCAGCCCCCACGCGTACAGCAGCATCAGCCGCCACCGCCACCGCTGCCGCCGCCGCCCGCCACCGCCCTCCCGCGACCGCGCACCCTGCGGACGCCTGCGAACACCACTCTTCACAATCAGTTAAGGATTGGCAATAATAAATTTAGCTGAGCAACACGAAACGCTGTGTCCTACCAACTGTCCCCGGGCAACCCACTTAAGAGCGCATGTATATAAACGCAACAGAAATAAGTCAAAATTAACCATTTTCAAATGAAAATTTCTACAAAGCTTAAAATTGTACATTTTTTAAAAGTTGAAGACGTATTTCTGTTTGTTTTAACTGTAGGATATTTATTGAACTCTACATTATTGCAAATAGTATTCTGAATCTATTCTTAAAATATAAGCTTTCTATCTTACATAATTTTCTGTAAACGATTTGTATGATAACATGTGTAGGAAAAAGTCTTTGAGAGAAGCATCACATGTTGAAACAATAACGTTTCATTATCAAACTTGTTATATTTAGGTGATATTTAAAATAAAGCACACGTAGAGTTACGCCCGTTTCCCCTACACACCTTACCGTATATTGACTCTCTCTTTCCCTCCCTGTTTCTATTTTTACATTCCCGTATACATACGTATAAACTGAGTATTATACGTAGAATAGAGAAAGTTATGTAAAGCTGCGCAAAAAACGGCGAATTTTTGGCAGAAAAAATTCATTGCCTTGCCCTGATAACGAAAAAGTGGATAAAACCAGTTGATAAATTAATAAAAAATCCTCTAACACGTGGTGTCGCCAGAATACCTGTTCTGTGGGTCCTTGATACTGAAAAAAAAATTGAAAGAAAACGTCCGTCTGTGAACACTACCAGCGCTTAACCCACTCGTAGAATTTTTTCCAAATTGAAGAAGTCCGTTTCCATCTAGCTCTAGTCGAAGCTCTGAGATTTTGCAAAACTTTCTTCAAAATTTTGGGGTACTTCACATGAAGCCCCTCGGATATTTACAAAATTTTCTCAAAAGCAGCTGTCTTTTTTTCTTTAAGTTTCTTGTAAGAATGGAGTAAAATACACTTGTTAAGATGGCTCAGATCCGATTTTGACGGTTAACTCTGAATTTTCGAAACTTGCAAATATTGTAAAAACGCAAAATTTGAGTTTCTTTTCGGCATCTTCCTCCAACTACAATACTGAAGACAGCTTTTTCCTTCAATTAAAATTTGTTTTCCAAAGTGAGCTCTTTCTTTAAAGTCATATACATTTGTTTGAAAATTTTAGTAGTTTTTGCAATATGTGCAATTTTAAACTAGTGGTACTACCAAATGGCACAGACCTTACCGTATTAGTTTTCTATTTTTTTGGTCACGGCTTGCTATACTCTTGGCAGCTGCCATATATCACCTTGTAAAGTACATTTTTTTACATTTTCTTAACATTCATTGTATTCGTCTCTTTGAGAACTTTAGAATGATAGTGAAAAAAATACATATTTTCATTTAAAAAATCGAAGTTGTGTCGATATCTCCAAAATTACAAAACTCACAAACAAGAAAATTGAATATGTTATTTCCCCCATTACTTGCAACAACTTGGCGGAAACTTCATCCCAATACCTTAAACCGTTTCGAAGATACTTGCTGTGGGCATCTTAGGCGCCTCATCCTGTATATCAATGTGTTCAATCCCAGTCTAAAACTGAAGCTTACGTGAGGCTAGTTCTCACAGTTATCGCAAATACAATAAGTGCTGCGATCTTAGGGTCTCATTTGGGCAAGATCGTGATTGGTCGCGTAATGTGTAACAGCCACAGTTTAAGATGTCATCATAAGATGTATATCTTACATCGCGACAGAAACTAAACTTACGGACTGCTAGCCTCAAACTGGTTTCAGAAAATTTGCCCCAAAGGCGGCTAGTTAACACACCTTTATATCTTATACCGTAGTTGATCGCTTCTTGGTTGAAATGGACGTTTTGAAATAGCTAAGATGTTAGTAGCGCAGAAAGTGCAATATTTCAATTCTAAATAACTGCTTCCAATCATTCGGGAAAATATGTGCTGTTGTAACACCACTAGTTTTATAATTTTTGCAAAATGAGGCATTTCAACGAACATGAAACCTGCATCATTCTCTTAAGCTTCCTTTATACTATCTGAAGTCCCAATTTAATAAAAAAAATGCGGTTTTTAAGAAAAAATGGTTTAAAGAAAATACAAAATGCCTGTATGACACAAAATTTTGCAAAATATACTTAAGTTTTTGAAAAATTGAAAAGGATCTTATTTGAACATATGTTTGTTATGAACATATTTCATTAAGGAAAAAACTATGTGTTCATAATCGTAGTAGGAATATGCCGAAAAAAATTGGAATGTTTTCAATTTTTAAAAAAATCAAGAGTTTTCAACCAACGTCAGACCTATGCCATTCTCTTAAATGAGCTTCAGACAATGTACCTACTGACCTATTCAACAAGAAACTCTAATCAAAATTGTTGGCGCCATTTTTTTGAAAATTTTGAAAATGTCCCAGGGGCGTCATGTAAAGTACCCGCCAAAATTAAAATACCAGTTTCAAATTCCAGGTTCCTCGATATCAACCAGATCGATCGGGGAGTATAAATTTTGGTGAAAATCGGCTGAGCGGTTTAGTCGCTAGCGTTGTTCACAGACGGACGGACAGACGTTCTGCCGTCAATCGATTTTTCGGCATCAAGGAGCCATAAATCGTAGATTCTTGCTGCACCACGTGTTAGAGTTAGAGGATCTTTTTTCTAAGTTTAGCAACTGCATTTATCCACTTTTTCGTCACCAGTTACTTTTTTCGTTACCTGTAATAAAAGTTTTTATGTCAAAAATCCGCAGTTTTTCCGCGCAGTATTATATAACTTTCCCTACACTATATTATTCCGTATATACGTACGTATAGTTTAGCAACTGGATTTATCCACTTTTTCGTCACCAGTTACTTTTTTCGTTACCTGTAATAAGATTTTTTATGTCAAAAATCTGCTGTTTCTTCGCGCAGTATTATATAACTTTCCCTACAATATATTTTTCCGTATATACGTACGTATAGTTTAGCAACTGGATTTATCCACTTTTTCGTCACCAGTTACTTTTTTCGTTACCTGTAATAAAAGTTTTTATGTCAAAAATCCGCAGTTTTTTCGCGCAGTATTATATAACTTTCCCTACACTATAAAAAATTATTCCGTATATACGTACGTATACGACAAAGTAATAAAAATAATATCTCCACAAAAGCGACTACAAATTGTTTTCAGATATTGCAATTTACCCTTATGTAAACAGGGTAGGTAAAACAATCTTTGCTTGCTCTGAATTTTCAAAAAACTGCAAACTACATATAATGTAAGAAATTTTGGTCTGTTGTAGCACCCCTAGTTTCATTTCAAAACCAAACGAAATTTTTAGACCTACGATAAAGAACAAGAAAAGTGGATGTTTCATTTTAAAACCTCATGAACGCTAACTCACCTAAAGCCTTCTGCCATGTTAACAGAGATAACGTTCAGCCAAAAGGCGCCGGCCACAAGGAAGTAGTAGATGACGTAAGCTGTGAAAAGTGGTACATTTATTTACATAGTACTCAGTCAACACTTATTATTTCAGCAGTAAAGCCCTGAAAATATTAGGGTCAGTCAAATAAAAAACGACACAGATGGACAAAAAGTAAGTAAGGTGTTTATTATTTTAAAAGCAATCACCATAACGCTTTATACATTTCTTCTATTGCGAGAGGATAGTCAATGCCTTGAGATAAATGTTTGCAGTTGCCTACGGATGAATTATTGTATCCAGGCGGTCACCTCTTCGTCCGAAGCCAATCGACGTGACGGAAACGATATTCTTAAACGTGATACCCTACCAGTTGCTGCAGTGATGTAGACATTGCTTGTCTGTTCAACTTTTGTTCCTCAGTCAGTCTAAACAACCCCCTACGCACAGATGTAATAAAAAAGTTCGCGGTAACGAAAAAGTGGAAAATCCTGTTCCCAAATATAGAAAACTAGTGATGCTACAGAATGTCACACATTTATCCGTATTCGTTTTCTTTTGCTTTGGTCTCGGCTAGCTATTCGGACTTACCACATTCTCTTGCCAGATGCCATCTATCGCCGCCCAAAGTACACATTTTTGACATTTTCTTAATTTTTCGGTTTCCAAATAGTAGAACGGAAATATTATTTTAAGAATATTCAAGAACAGTAAAACCTAGTATTAATAGAAATTTTCTTTGAAAAATTTGGGGCCGTTTTTAAGAAAATTGCATTGACGCATTTACGTTTAAACGCTACCGTAAATGGGAACTCTGAAGCACATTTTCATAGAAAATTATCGAAAAACATCATTAGAAGTAACTTGAAGTACATCAACTCACTAATACAATAATGTTTACAAATTGCTGGAAATGTGCACATTAACGGTGTGAGAGATCTTACAAAAAAAAATACATTTGTGTAATTTTTGAAAAAACGAAAAAATACTCTAAAATAAACTTAATGTCATATTAAAAATGGCAATTAGCACTATCAATTTTTTTAATTGCACATATTGCACCCAATATAGCGCAAAAACTGCTAAAATTTTCAAAAAATGTACTTGACCTTAATGAAAGGAATAATTATGGGCAAAAAAATGTATTTGAAGGAAAAATCTATATCTTCAATTTTGTAGTTGTAGGAAGCCGCCGTTGTAAATTCATGCTTTCGCAATAATAAAAAATTCACAGTTAACCGTGAAAATCAGACCTATGCCATCTTTATAAGTGTACTTTACTGTATTCTTACGAAAAATTTAAAGAATTAATATGGAGCCGTTTTGACAATTTTTTAAAATGACCGCGTTTCTTCATGTAAAGTACCCCCAAATTTCGATTACTACAACAATAAATTTGCCACAATTTAGAACTATTTAATTGCTACGTAATTGCGCAAAAGTAATGTAATTGCTCTTAAAACTTCTTAGCAATTGATAGTGAACCGCCACGCACGCCCACGTTCTTTCCAACCCGCCCATAGACAGTCCGGGTTAGCCGATCGACAGGTGGGGGGTGCTGGGCTACTCAACATTAATTACTCGGTGGTTTGAAGAGAAATAAAATTATTTTTTGCTCACGCTGGTCGAACTGCCGACTCGCAGATGGGCGTGCTTTACAGCTCACACTTAATTACCCGGAAATTTGAAGAGCAAAAAATATTTTTGCGTAATTAATTAGCAATGAAGCCACCATTTGTTTTTGAGGTAACCGATTGTGATGTGCCTGCTGAATATTCCGCCAGCTCACTCTTAATTACCCGGAAGTTTGAAAAGCAAAAAATATTTTTTGCATAATTAATTAGCAATTAAGCAACCATTTGTTTTTGAGGTAACCTGTTGTGATGTGCCAGCTGAATATTCCGCCAGCTCACACTTAATTACTCGGAAGTTTGAAGAGCAAAAAAACTATTGGAGTTTTTCCATTATACGAATACGAGTTCACTAGCCGAAAGATTCGGTTCCTTTGACACACCGTGTAAAATATATAGATGTGTCAACTAGCCGCCTTTGGGGCAAATTTTCTGAAGCCAGTTTGAGGCTAGTTCCTCGCTTGTCCGTACGGTGCGCACGATCGGTTTGGGTCACGGTGTAAGATATATATCTTAAGATGAGATCTTAAACTGTGGCTATTACACAGTTTTACTAAACATTTCCTACCCATTTTCGCTCTACACTTTACCAATTCCACCGCGAAACGACAAATCACTGATTTGAAATTTAAAATCAGCTGGCTACAGACCTGTCGATTGGATCACGACCAATCACGTCCTTGCCGAATGAGACCCAAGGACCGCAGTGCTTATAAGCGAGAGCTGTGAGAACTAGTCTCACATACGCTTCAGTTTTAGACTGGGAGTGAACACACCTACAGATCTTACACCGTGCTTTGACACGAAAAAGGTCGTTCACCTCGAAGGAATCGGTTCTCTACAATGAGAAAAGATGTTCTTTCTGCCGCGGTAGAATGTCTTCGATGAGCTTCATTCCCGCCATATTCTAATCGACTACATGAACTGAATCCTTGTTTACTACTCGCGTGTAGTAATGTTCTTGATGTTAAAGCAATACATATAATTATTTAAAATAAATTCTACTTCACAAACTCTTACTACTTCAACTTCTATTATTGGGGGGCTTTCGCCATTTTAAGACTAAAAGCTAGTCGAGATAGAAACGTTCATAATTTTAACATCATAAATATAAATATTTCAAATATATTCTATTTTACAAACGCATGCTACTTTTAAGATTTTGTAGTTATTGGGGGCTATTGCCCCCCAAACCCTACATTTTAATACCAATAAATCAACTCGTCTATTTTTGAAAGCAATTCTACTTAATTTGTTAAAGAAAGCAATATTTTAAAAGAGGAAAAAGAAAAAAATCAACTCACATATTCGTCGAAATTATACAATTTTAATATTATTACAACTACCATTAAAAATACTTAAAATTAGTGTCGTGTCTCTGCACTAATTACATCCTTATAACACGAGAAACGTCAATAAGTAATCTGTTTATATCTGAAAAAAATACATACTTGTCACGAACTGAAATTAAAAAAAGTAATAAGAAATAAAATAAATAACTAGTCAAGTTCATCATGCTAACAAAATAAATATAATTATTTGAAATAAATTCTATTTCACAAACACATGCTACTTAAACGTTTATTATTGGGAGACTATCACCTCTCAAAGAATTCAATTTTAATACTAAACAATAATTCGTCTATTGTTTAAACAAATACTACCGAATTTGTTAAAAATAGCAGTATTTTTAGAGAACGAATATAAAATCAACTCATATATTCGTTGAAATTATATTTTTTTTAAATCATTTCTAGTAAATCCCACTTTCTGACACCACTGGATCAGTATCGAAGTTCTCTCTCGACGCAAATCAAAAATAAAACTTGCATTCATACCTTTCATCTCAGTAGACACAAACCCACTACAAGAAGACTTGAAAAAATGCGAAAAAATAACAGGCAAATGCAAGCCAACAAATACTTCATGGTTATAACGTAAATACATCGTAGTAGTCATTATGAAATACCATTTTCATTAGATACACAAGCGAATGGAAAATAAACAATTGCTTAGAAACATATGTGACTTCAAACAGGTTATGAAGAAAGAAACCTACACTTTATCTAGAAAGGCAGAAGCTTTGGTTAGAATCGAATCCGACGAACAGTTCATAGTGAACGGGAGTCGTTCCCTGATCTAATAAAGAAGGGAACCGAATCTTTCGGTTAGTGAACTGCACGGTGTAAGAGATATAGGTGTGTTCACTCCCAGTCCAAAACTGAAGCTAATATGAGGCTAGTTCTCACAGCTCTCGCTATATAAGCGCTGCGAACGACTTGGGCATTTTTGTTGGGACAAGATGGCTTCTATTGATAGCACTGTGAACAGTAGACTTGACTGATCTCTTCGTAGTAAAATCTTTATTCTGGAGTATGAAGTAAATTTAGAAGTTTCTAAAGTGAGTCGAAAATCAAGATATAAAAAGAAATAGGTTGATATTTTGATTTCACGTATTTAATGTAATTATCATAAACACAAGACATTGATTGATTCATACTCCATGGACGCCTATACAATAAAAATCCTCCGTCGATGACATATTCAACATGGCCTCTGTTGAATTTGGATTCTGTGGTTTGAATGCTTTAAAGAGAGTTGACTTTGTTCCTTTTCTTAAATCATTGTCGAATAATGACAAGGAATATGAGCCTAAATCGTAGCTCAAACACTCAAGCTGGTCATCCGTATTCTTAGCGCTGGTAATTCTTTGAAACAGAGCAGTTGGATTGACAGGAATCAACTCGTTGTCTGTTCCTATTACAGTCGTCATTACAGCAAGAGGCTGTACTCTGTAACTCCGCTTGAGTTTTACAGTTGCAAAGTCACCACCAATGTTCTTATTGCCCAAATCCCAAACCTTATGGCTGTTAATTCTATCGTCGGCAACAATACCAGTGCTGGTTGAAAATAGGTCAGAGGCTTGTGGGAAGGGAAAATGCTGCAGTAACCATTTACACATTTTGGCTCCATCCTTGTTGTCTCGTTCTACTCTGGAGTCCCTCAAACCTATTCAAAAGAGTGAAATGTAACATCAGAATAATTTTCAAACTGTTCACAGGCATGTTGTACAGACGTCATTCTCATTGTCCATCTTGCCAATACACCTTCCCCTACCTCACGACCATGTGTAAGTCTTACATGAAGTTTCATATGCTTCATGAGAAATTGTTCTATGGCCACCATCTACCACATGTTCAGAAATAATAAATACACAATGCCGAGAGTAATAACATTCCATTTCTCTATTTCTATGAAACAGATGACTTTGAAAAGCCAGGGCCGTCAAACAAAAAGATGCGTTGATGAAGATGTGGTGCATCCAGTGGCGAAACGTGAGGTTAATTTTTGGATAAGCTCAATCACGAACATATTGTAAACACACATACTTAATTTTTGAAATATCGAATATTACGAAGCTAGAGATCAGAAGAATATAAAGGTAATATAATAATAATAATAATAATAATGATTATGGTGAATATTAATCCAATCATGCAACAATACTGAAATCAAGAATAATCCTACTACAGAACTGAAAAAAAATATAAATGAAACTGCTTACTTACATTGATGTATACAAGTTGTTTTCACGAGATTGCGGGTTTGCGGCCATCTGAATTGTTTTAAGTTTTTTTGAATATTAATTCTAAACGTCTGGCTTTCATTTCAGAAAAAATGTCTATCACTCTTTCTTTAAAAATAGCATCTTGCGAACATTTACGAGAAAGTTTCTTTTCTATTGAAATAGTTGCCAAGTTGGAGAGTCTGCTATTTGACATAGAATTGCGTAAATGGGTTTTAATTCTTTTCAGAGTGCTCATTGATCGTTCAGTAGTAGCTGATGACATCGGAATGCTGAGAATCAGTTGCAATAACTTTTCCGATTGTTCATACACAGATTGGAGATCGTTATCAACAATAAAAGCTAATAATTCCAATGCAAGGTCTGACTTTGTCCTCTGAACTGTATATATTGACGAGTTCGTTTTGTAGTGCTACGAAGTTAAAAAATAAAGGATATGCATTCTTAAATTTTTGAAATTCAAAGTTTGGAAACGTCTTTTTGAACTGAGCAAATTTTATGTAGTTTAAGAGTTCAACAAATGAAAGTTCATCAAATTTGGAGAATCGTTCATCTAACTGTACTATGATGGAATCCAATATTTCAAAAGCACAGCGTTTATGATTCTCGACAAGTTGCTCGGGATTGAAGTCTGTTGTATGATGTCTGTTTAATTCCGAACTCTCTTGAAGGCATTCATGCAAAACGTTTTCAGAACGTAAAGCTGTAATATTTGTCTTAGCGGTTCTAATCTCATTGATGCATAAGTTTACATCACTTGTGCACTTTGCTTGGAAAATGCAGAACAGATGTTCGCTATAGATAAAAATTCTATTGAACAAGCACAACAAAAATGTAAACATTAAAGAGTCTAAAGTTCTTATGAGGCCCATTGCACAATTTATAGATTCAGGATCCCAATCATTAGACTCAGTGATGTAGCTTACCACATCCCTTAGTTCTTGGTAATGATGTTTAATCGTAGACACAGCACGAGAATTATAATTCCATCGTGTTTGCACTGGATGAGGTAATTGAAATCCATGTTGACGAAGTAGTAGTATGTATATAGGGGCTCCTGGACCAGATTTTTAAAACCCACATTTTTTCATGATTGAGAATACCTCTATTTTTACGCAATTATTATTAAAATGATCGTAAAATATGTAAATATACAATAGTTAATTATAATATTTCCTCCATTTCCTCCAAAATTCACCTACTTTTAAGCGTTGAAATTTTGTGGAAAAATGAGATCCCCATATTTTTCGAATTTCCACATTTTATGCAAAGACCTAAATGAATATATTCATTTAAAAAATTTGGAAATTTCCAAATTTTTTTAAATGAATATATTTTTTAATTTAAATACTTAAATTTCATCAATTAAAATATGATAAAATTAGTATTTTCATTCATCATTTTCATCTTCAATACTACTATTTTCATCATCAATACTAATATTTTCATCTTCAACATTATCTATTTTACTATTTTCAACATCAATACTACTATTTTCATCTTCAATACTACTATTTTCATCTTCAGCATTATCAATTTTACTATTTTCATCATCAATATTAATATTTTCATCTTCAACATTATCTATTTTACTATTTTCAGCATCAATATTAATATTTTCATCTTCAACATTATCTATTTTACTATTTTCAGCATCAATACTACTATTTTCATCTTCAATACTACTATTTTCATCTTCAGTATTATCAATTTTACTATTTTCATCATCAATATTAATATTTTCATCTTCAACATTTTCATTTTCAATATTTTTATCTACAATATCATTATCCATTGTTTTCTTAATTTGTGCTACAAATTCATATTTTTTACCATCAAAATTAACATTTTGACGTAATTCAAAGTTTGATGAATGCATAAGACATTCAAATCCTAAATTATTTAATCTCTTTATCATCTCCATTTATAGCATAAAAATTATTAGTTTTCATATCAAATAAAACTGTACATATTTACACTTAAATTTTATCAATAAAAAAATATACTAATAAAAATATTTATTAATAAATAACCATGAATCGAACGCAGCTGTATACGTATTGTAAACTTAATAATATTAAAGGATGTGCCAAAATGGGAAAAGTAGAACTTATGAAAATTGTAAAAGAGCATCAAGATAAAAATATTGTAAAAGAACATTCAGATAAAAATATATTTAATTTTCATGATGATATATTTTCATCAGATAAGATATTAGAAAATAGAATAAACATTTATAAAGCTAATGGAGCATGGAATAATAGAATTGTAGATTGGAGATTTAGTTTAAATAATAATCATTATGATTTAGAAAATTACTTAAAGACAATAGCATTAGATGTAGAATCAAAAATTATTGAAATGAAATATACTGATAGTAATATTGCATTAGTAGCTTCTGTACAATATGTAGAATTAGAATTATCTGGAGAAATAAAAACATATTTTAAACATCATTTTCAATCGAATCAACATACTATTTCTAATAATCAATTCATATCCGAAAAGATTCACACTATGAATTATGAAATTATATCTAAATTTGATAATTACAATGCAAAAAATACTAAATATAGATTTGATAAAGTATTATTTATAGATTTACAATCAGATAAATACAACCCATTAAACGTAGGTAGCTATATTCCATTACCAGATTGGGTAAAATTGAAAAAATGTTGTATAAACGTAAAAAATATTAAAACAAATAAGTTCACATGTGAAAAGAAAGAAAATTTTAGATGTTTTGAATATGCATTAGAGAGTATATTAAATCCTCTATCGCATCATACTGATAGAGCTAATAAATATGATATTACAAAATATGAATCTTTAAATATATCATATCCAGTAGATATAGTACTATTAAATATAAGAAGATATGAAGAATTTTTGAAAGTATCAATTAATGTTTATGAAATTAAAGATACTTTTATTGAATTATACTATTGTAGTGAAAATTATAAAAAATTAGAAAAACATGTTAATATATTAATGTTTAAAGACCATTGTGTAGGTATAAAAAATATAAGTAGCTTAATAAAAGGTCAAGTTCATCATAAGAAAGTAAAAAAATATTGTTTAAAGTGTAATAAAAATTATAATAATGAAAAAGCATTAAATGAACATATTGGTCAATGTATTCATGATAAAATAAGTATTAAAATGCCTTAATATCCTATAAGAGAATATAAATCTTTTGGTGCTGAACAATATCATCCATATGTTGCAACATGTGATTTTGAATGCACATTAGAGAAACTTAAAGAAAAATTTATGAATTCAGAATATATTCATAAGCATATTCCTAATAGTTATTGTTTTACATCTAATTTAATACCTAATGATGATAATTATAAATTTGTGAAGCAACATTTAAAAAGACCGAAAAATATTGACGAATTATTGCAATCATTTAATGAAGAACTTATAAAAATGGGACAATATTATGCTAATGAATATTTGCATAGAAATATTAAATTAGAATGGACATTGGAAATGAGCAAATCTGATTATAAAAATGCTACATCATGTCACATTTGTAATAGAAATTTTGAAGAATTTAAATTAAAAAAAGTAGTAGATCATGATCATATTACTGGTAAAGTAAGAGGAGCAGCATGTAATATATGTAATTTAAATTTACGTCTCCCAAAATTTATTCCAATTCTATTTCATAATTTAAAATATGATTCTATATTATTTTTAAGAACATTAATAAAACTTAGTGAAAATTATTCAGATTTAAAAATTATACCAAATTCTTCGGAAAAATATTTAACATTCTCTAAAAAAGTAATTATAGGTCAAACACCTACTTCATATACTATGTGGAGTTGTAATAAATGTAAAAAAAGATATTATATCTTAGATGAAAAATTGTGTTGCGGTGAAGAAAAACAAAAAATACCTAAAGGAACTCTTATGAATGATATTATTGAATTTAGATTTATTGATACTTATAGATTATTAAGTCCTAGTTTAGATCAAGCTGTAAAAAATTTAGCTGAAGTAAATAATGCATATTGTACTCATTGCAAATCTAAACAAGCTATAGAACATGTAAAATTTCAACCTATTGATGAAAATGATATATTAAAAGCGAATGCAACATGTAAAATATGTAATCATCACGTTTCTAAACCAATTACATATAAAAAATTTAATAATGTATGTAATGCATTCAAGAAAGAAGATATACAATTAGTATTGCAAAAAGGATATTATCCATATGAATGGGTCGATAATTATGATAAATTTGAACAAGAAATATCATATGACGAAGTAAATTGGAAATCTGTTTTAAATAATAAAAAAGTTGATTTAAAATTTGTAAAATATATATATGAACATTTTAAATGTAAAAATTTTGGTGATTATCATGATTTATATCTAAAACTAGATTCTATATTATTAAGTGATGTATTTAACAATTTTAGGGAAACATGTTATAAAAATTATGGATTAGATCCTGTATATTATGTATCAGCACCACAATTAGCAGATCATGCATCATTAAAACTTACAAATCAAAAATTAGATCTTATTATTGATCGAGATTTATATGAATTATATGAGAAAGGTATACGTGGTGGTATTTCAATGATTCCAAATAGATATGCATTATCTAATAATTGTTATTTCTACGACTAAAAATCGCAAAAAACTATAAAATTATCGAAAGAAAAAGCTGAAAAAATAGGTATTTACAATAGTAAAAAACATTTAAGTTATATAATGTATTTAGATTGTAATAATTTATACGGACATGCTCTAAGTCAACATTTACCTATAGGAAATTTTAAAAAAGAAACCAAAATATTTACAATGGATGACATTTTAAATTTATCTGATGAGGGAGATAAAGGATATACATTTGAAGTAGATTTAAATATTCCGGATCATTTACATGATACATTTAAAGATTTTCCACTATGTCCAGATAATTATATTCCAGATATTAATGAATTATCTAATTATCAAAAAGATCTTATAAATAAAGGCATAGGAAATATACCAAAAGATGTAAAATTTGTGAATTCATTAAAAGAGAAAATAAAATATGTTACTGATTATAGAATGTTAAAATATGTAATACAACAAGGTATAATTGTTACTAAAATTCATCAAGTTATATCTTATGACCAAAAACCATGGTTAAAAGCTTATATTGATAAAAATACTGTACTAAGACAAAAAGCAAATAATGATTTTGAAAAAGATTTCTTTAAACTTATGAATAATGCTGTATATGGTAAACAAATGGAAAATGTACGAAAAAGATGTGATGTAAAACTTCTATCTAGCTATAAATCATTTCAAAAACATAAAGATTATGATACAAGAACAATTATTGATGAAGATCATGTATTATTATATCGAAAAAAGAAAACAGTAACATTAAATAAACCAATTTATGGTGGTTTTGTAGTTCTTGAATTATCAAAATTATTAATGTATAAATTTTATTATGATGTTTGAAAACCAAAATATCGTAATAATATGAAACTATTAGGAACTGATACTGATTCCTTTATAATTTATGTTGAAACAAATTATATTTATGATGATATAAAAGAAAATATTAATCATTTTGATACATGCGGATATCTTTTAGAATCTATACTTCAAGCAAATAATAAAATACCAGGTAAATTTAAAGATGAATATTTAGGTATACCAATTAGAAAATTTGTAGGATTAAGATCTAAAATGTATGCATTTAAAACTGATTGTAGTGAAAAGAAGGTATGTAAAGGTATTAAAAAACAAAATATTGAGAAAATGAAATTTGATACGTATAAAGATACATTATTTAATGATGTAGAGACATATGAAGATATATATAATATTACATCGAAAGAATATACATTATATACAATAAAGACGAGGAAAATTGCTCTATCACCGTATTATGATAAGAGATATTTAATTAATAATAATAATACTTTACCCTATGGATATATAGCAAAAAATTGTGATACATAATATATAACTAAATACCTAATCAATATATATTAAATTAGAAGAAATAAAATATTAAAAATTAAAAGAGATAATATATTAACATTTAAAAAAGATAATATGTTAACATTTAAAAGAGTTTATATATTAACATTTAAAAGGGATAATATATTAAAATTTAAAAGAGATAATACATTAAAATTTAAAAGGGATAATATATTAACATTTAAAAGAGATAATATATTAAAATTTAAAAGGGATAACATATTAACATTTAAAAGGGATAATATATTAAAATTTAAAAGAGATAATATAATAAAATTTAAAAGGGATAACATATTAACATTTAAAAGGGATAATATATTAAAAATTAAAGAGATCTATTTAATTGATAAAGATGATTGATGTATATTTCTTTTCATATGATATTTTAAATAATATTTACTTACTAAACATCCACAAGAACATTTTACTTTTGTGTTTATGCATTCTTTACATTCATAATCAAATCCATCAGATTTATAAGGCTTTTTATAAAATTCATTATATCCTTTTTCTATTTTACACACAGTACATTTTCGTAATTTATTTAATCTTTTTCTATGAATATCTGTTTGTTGATGTTGTAATAAATAACTTTTAACGATTGATTCACCACAATCACAATTTAACTTCTCCATTATTTATATAGGAAAAAATTATATAAGATAAAATTATATACTTTTAATCAGATTTAAAACATCTTTTAATTTTGTAGTAATCTGTGATATTGTAGAATTATTTTTACTACAATTAATGTTGAAAAGAGATAAACTAAATTTTTCGGCATTAACTAAAGTATTTAAATATTCATTATATTCATAGTATATATTATCTTTAAAGAAATAAATTCTACCATTCATATATCTAAATGCTGCATCCATTGATGGTGGTATTCCCGAAAAATCTTTCGATATCATACCAATATTTTTCTTTTTAAGAGTACATTCATCAATTTCAGCATAATATATATCATTGTAAAATATGTATGTTTTACCCGAATTAAAATTCAATATTGCATGAATTTTTGATTGTGATGGTAAATCCATATCTTTAATTTCTTTTGGATATCCACTTACTAAATTAAGACTAGGATAATTAATCATATAATATTTATTGTCAATAAAAAATAAAATTTCCCCCGAAGGTCTTTGATAAATAGCTGTAATTCCTCCAAAATCGCTCGGTAAAAATGATAACCAATGTTGAATAAGTTGTGGATGATTAATTTGATTTGTTTTTAAATTTATAATCCAAATCCATTCTTCATATAATACATATAATATATCATGTATCATTAAAAAATGATGAATATTTTTAGTATTACATAAAGATGGAATATTTTTCGGTAAAGATGGAGATTTATGGCCATATAAACTTTGAATTGCTAAAACATCATCAGTATGTATATCTAATAAACCATTATAATAAGCATACATAATAGCATTTCTATTATTTGTATGTTCAATTCCTAATGTATGCTCAATTTCATGAAGTAAAACGGAAAATAGATATTTTTTTCCTGGTGGAATATTTTTATCTTTATTATAATACCAATCTTCATCTAAAACAATATGAATTTCTAATGGAGAATTATTTGCATTAGGAAATTTTGCATGCGCTAATATACCACCTTTTTCATCAAATTTATTAGAACACATATTTTGATCTCTTTGACATTGATGTAAACCACGTTTATTGGAAATAATTATATCAGGATGTAAAATATCTTTTTCAAACTTTAAATTTGTATGAGATGACCATGTTTGAAATGCTAATTCAGCTAAATTCGATATTTCCTCATTTACATTACTATAATACCATTTTATTATATTCTTATTCCATTTTTGTGAAGATGATTTAAAATGTGTATCATGTACTCCGCATCGTGTTTGATTTAATAAATCTAATGTATCACTATTTAATTCTCCATCTATTGGCAATTGATAATATTCTTGAAATTTAAGAATTGCATCACTACCATCATCCTTTTCCGAATTATATCCATAACTCACTAATTTTTGAATAGCTGATTCACTAGTAGAAACTACCATATGAAGAATACATGATGCGAATGATAATAAATTAAACCACATTTATAATGCAAATTATTTCCATCTTATTTTTTATTTATATGGAAACTATACAATATTAGATTTTTCAATCGAAGAATTATGAGATTGATCAAAACCTAGCCATTTTACATATACTTTATTTCCTTTTGTTTTTAATACTTTTTCTACTAAATATATATCAGGATATTTCGTTTTTTGCAATTCATATTCATAACATGAACCTTGAATATCTTTAAGATGATAAACAATGGGTTTGGAATGAATAATTTTATCAATTTCAAAAATTTCTGTTGACCAATTACCAGTATAAGATTTATCAAATACTGATTTTAATTTACTTACTCTTACTTTATCACCAATTTTAAATTTCGGTAAAATAAATGTCTTATCTCTTTTATAAACCGTTTTTAATAATATTTTTTCACTAAAAGTATTCACATCAATAGGTTTCATTTGAATAGTATGATGTGTAGTATGATTATATTCATCTATTAATTTTGGAAGTATATTTATCCATTTATAATTACCTTGAATATCAAATTGTTTCCACATTTTTTCTTTTAATGTTCTATTTAATCTTTCATCTACTGATGCTTTTAATTCAGAAAAAGTAGAATAATGATGAATATTGTATTGTTTCCTAAGATGTTGAAAATCTTTATTATAAAATTCTTTACCACGATCCGTTTGTAAATTTGTAGGTATTCTCTTATTTTTTAATATATTATTCATAGCTGCACTTACATCTAATCCAGATTTACTTTTAACTGGTATTGCCCATGCATATTTTGAAAATACATCAATAACTGTTAAAATATATGCATATCCATTATTTATTTTCGAAATACCATTTAATTGTCCTGAATTCATTTCTACTAAATCTGCTTGCCATAATTCATCAAGTCCTAATGTGATAACATTACGTCGTGGAAAATTTTTTCGCATAGGTTTATGTAATTCATCAATGATTGTTTCTCTAATATTTAGTTTTTTTTACAAATTTACTTTTTTTCTTCCCACATATTGCACATACTCCATCTATTCTCAATTTTTTATTTTTTGTTATTTTCTCTTTTATTTGAAATGTATCAGTATTCTTTTTACATCTTAAACAATAAGTATCCATTTATATAGCTTCTAATTGTACATGAATAAATATTTGAATCTCAAATGTATAAGGACTAGGATCATGTTTAACATATTTACTATGGTGTAAATATATTTTATCTCCTTTATTGAATATTAATGGTTGATTTAAATCATATGCATTTTCCTCCTCATCTGGTGATATGACTAAGATATAAAGATATTTAAACTCTGTTTTTGTTATTTTTAAATTGATAACTGAAAAATTATATGGTGCTTTAATATAACTATAACCTTCATCATAATTAGGTAAGTAGAATAGAAATTGTTCACCCATTAAATATGTAACACATATTCATAAACGTAAATATATTATTTTTTAAATATCGTAAATTTACTGCATCATAATCTTGAATTGGATCTAAAATAGTATGTACACTATTTTTTAATTGTTTAACATTTACAGCATCATCATCATTTATTCCTGCACCTACTTTATGTAATATTTTACCATGAAAATTATAATCATTGAGACCATATATATCTTGTGGCATTTATTATAGTACAAATTACTAGATGGAAAGGACTAAATGAAGAAGTAATTGATAACCTGTTACATAACTTGAATCTTTAGGTTTAATGTATATTTTATCTCCTTTTTTTAAAATAATGGGTAGATTGAAATGATTAAGTTCTTTTTTATCACCTACATCTAATAATTGCACATTGAGAATTAAATCTTTTAAATCAATATTTGATTTAATATGCTTAATTTTACAATCATAAAATATTTCAAAAAATGGTAGACTATAAAAGTAAAAAGTATTCATTTTTTTACCTAATTCACCATATAAAATAATAAGATATTGTGCTATATTATTGAGTTGTTTCATTGTTACAACATCATCCTCTTCTATTCCAGCACCTACTTTACGTAATAACTTGTTGTGAAAATTATAATTTCCGGATGTACCTATGATAGGTAAAGATGCTATAAGTGATTCAGTTTCTTCAATATGTTTTTTCATAAGATTTTCACTATTTAAATCATTGAGACCATATATATCTTGTGGCATTTATTATATTTGAAATTTCGGCCCATGTATAGTTCATTGATATCATTTTTAATACAAATATGCATAAATGACCACAAATAAATTCATTAAAATTTTGAATTCTCTCAGCATTATAATATAAATGTTGAGATCCAATATTTGACTAACTGCGATGGAGGATATCCGCCAAATGAATCAAAAATATATTTATGTATATTATTTTTAAAGTAACATATCCAATGTGTTCCGATACTTTTAGATGTATCCATATTTACAACACCGCATTCATTTTTTCGCAATATTTTAGGACATTTATCAATCATAAATACTCCTCGAAAATGTGAATTTTAAGATATTGAACACATCGTTTGATATCACAATTACTAAGTGGATATGGATATTTATTTATTAATGTTTTTAATATAGAAATAGGATCTATTTTCTTTTTTTTAAGCCCTGTTCCTTTTTTTCCATTTCCAAATTATGACGTTTCATTTCTTCTAATTCAGATTTATTTTTCTTACTTGATTGAACACCATCATAAATAGCTTTAGCACCACTTATTAATAATGGTCCTAATGCTGCTAATAGTGCTCCAATAAATCCACCATATTTTCTTGATTGTAATTTTTTAATGGATTGAATGGATAAATTTAATGACATACCAGATCCTTTCTTTATACTATCATTTTTATCTTTTATTTGTTTAGGTGATAAAAGCTCATCAAAATTAATATTTCTAACATCATCCGGTGATAATGTAAAAGTTATAGATCTCACTCTCGACATTTTTACTATATAAAAAAGGGGTATTATTTTTTATTATATTCCCCAATTAGGTTCTATTCCCATACCTAATTTTCTTTTTGCAAACATAGTTCCAGTTACTGCAGTAGCATACATTCTTTCTTTCAAATCAGCATCTTTACTAAATATTCGTTTTTTAGCTTCATTTTGTAATATTTTATCAGCTTGATGCCTAGATTCTATATCTTTATGATCTGTATATGCAATATCATGGTATTTACAAGCTTCATCTAATGGATTAATACCTTTATCCCCACGTTCTAATCTATCTTTAAGATTTGTACCAGGACCACAATAATTATATCCTGGAAGATGTAATTCGAATGGTAAATGATTAATAGCCCAATTTAAAATTCCAGCACCATGTTTTTTAGATTTCCAAAATGTATGAGGTATATTATGTAAAAATCGTATAAGGTATGGAATTCCTTTAGGATTATGAGTAATAAAATCTTAAAATTTACCTGTAAGCATCTTTATGATACTTACTTTTTCGTTAAAAAATTATCATTACCAGCTTTTTCTTCACCATGTATCACTAATAATCTATCGATAAGCTCTTGTACATCATTCATCCAAACATATTCAACAGGTTTTTCATTATATTTTTTATTATACCCATTCCAGTTTTAGGTGATTTAACAGATTTTGTTCTATGTTTTTTTTGCTCAGCCCATAATCCTTTAAAGATCTTATTCCATTTTTCTCCAACATTTGATCGAACTTGATTAGTATTTGGATCATAATCTTTAAAAATAAGATGTGTTTTAATTGCAATTTCTTTATAATTTTCTAAATCTTCATCTGTATATTCAATATCTGATAATGATTTATTTGTTAATAGACCTAATAATCCATCAGTACCTTCATATTTTTTCCCTTCTACAATTATATTATTGTTATCAAAGTCCACTTTTGTATCACCAATATATTTATATTTTCCTACAGGTCTAAAACCAAATGCATGATCATTAGCATTATTAAGATATTCAGTTAATTTAGGTCCTAAATGTGTAATTTTTTCCATTTTTTTCTTTTCTACAGCTTCTATTGCTTTCAATTGTTTTTCTAATTCTAATCTTTTTGGAGTATCTGGTGATTCATATAATTTCTTTTCAAATGATGATTCTGATGGTGTTGATGGTATTGGAAATAAAGTATCAACATCAAAATCATATTTTTTAGGTACTAATTGCTTATTATCATGTTCATTTTCAATAGATTGAATAAGTTCTTTACCAACGTGTTCTACTTTACCAACTAAATCATCTAATTTATCTATAACAGGTTGATCTTCTTTTTTATATTTTTCATATTGATTACGATCATGTTGTTTCCATTCTCGCAATGTATCTTTTATTTTTACTTTCTCTTCTCTTAATTTTTTTCGGCTTATATTTCGTAAACATTTATAAAGCAAAAAATAATATGATTAAAAACACAAACAGGAATTATATTGTGTCTGTTCAAGCAGACAGGAATAATATTGTGTCTGTTCAAGCAGACAGGAATAATATTGTGTCTGTTTAAACAGATAGGAATAATATTACGTCTGTTTGTTCTGTTTAAACACACACTTTTTATATCTTATTTAAAAATAATTGTATTTTATTCCTATATTTACCATTATTTAATTTTCGTGTCATATCTATTGTTATAAATCCATATGGTTCATTCCAACATTTTTGGCATAATTTTTTAAATTCATCTAATTTCATATCACATCCTACAAATTCATGATAATATGATTAAGATTAAGATCATCTTGTCTAAAAATATTTAAAAAATTTAAATTATCTCTTATCAATTGCTTAGGAATTTTTGAATATGTTTGTGCTAAATACCAACAATCTATACCTTTATGTCTACCACGTGTAAAATATTCTCTTACAACATCTTGTTTCTCTAATATGTAATCGTCGAATAATACTAATGAATTTTCTTCACATTCATCTAGTGGTATGATATCATCAGGATGAGATATAAATGTAATAATATCATTTTCGAGTTTATTACACTTATTCATAAAGGTCTGATATTTATCTTGTTAAAAAGATTTTGAATATATGTATACATGATTAATTTTATCCCAATTTAACCATCCAGGACACATAATATAATTATCTAACAATAAGGATGTTTTACCACATCCACTAGGTCCTATAATAGCACATCTTATCGAAGATGGTAATAATGCTCCATGTTTCAATGTTTCATGTTTATTTCGTAATCTTATTTTTGGATTCCAATCAATTTTTTTGCTCATTTAAATGAGTATAATTTTGAAGCTAAACGGTACATCTTCAACATTAAGTAAAAAACTTAATACGCCAATATATACTTTTTCTACAGTTGCATGTGTTGGATTCTATTCTACATTTCTAACACCTAATGTAACATTAAATAATAATAAATTATATTATGAACATAAAAAAGAAACGCATGTTATCATAATTCCACCAGGGCAATATAATATTGAAAATTTAGAAAAATATATACAATCACAAACACCATTTAATTCAACAAATATTACTATTAAACCACATCGTATTCTTAGTAGAATTGAAATTAAGAGTGGATTTAAATTAAATTTTGATGCTGTAGATTCTATTGGATCATTACTAGGATTTCAAAATCAAATTGTTAAAAAAAACGAACCTACTATTGGTAATAAGGTTCCTAAATTCATTCCTTTTGAAACCATTGATGTACATTTTAACTGTGCTGAAGGTATGATTCTAAAAGAAAATGATGAATTTCATAGAGAAACAAATATTCTAACATCATTTAAACCTCAACTTAATTATCAAATGCCAATTATTTATGAACCAGCATATCCATTATTTGTACCTGTTTGTAATAAAATGCTACGTCTTCATGTTAAAATCACAGATGAGTATAATGAGGAAATCGATTTTAATGGTGCTATGGTTACTATTATTTTAGAATTAAAAAAATAATTTATGTTTTTTTCCCTCATAAATGGATAAAATTGAAAGTTATCAATGGCAATCATTTCCTGCTACTGATCGTAGTAAGAATAATATTGGAGTACCAAATAAAACAACAGATATTTATTTGAATGTAGGTGATGGATGGATGCATTCCGAAAGAGCAGAATTGTACATCAATTATAAAATTATACATAAAAATGGATCTGATTATTCTGCATACGGAGGTAAATCAAATGTTAAACTTATTGATAATTTTGTTCCTTATTTATTTTCATCTATTAACGTTACAAAAAGAGGACAAAATATATTTAGATTAGATTATCCTGGTATTACCTCAACAGTTTTACAAAAAAGTACTTTTTCAACAAATGAACTCATTCCATTAGATAATGCTGGTATTAGTTCAAATCCAAAACTTCAACAAAAAGAAGATGAAGTTCTCTATCCATTGAGATTATTAGGTGGTTTTTTCAAAGATTTCAAAGAAATTACTTGGGAAGGAGATTTTACAATATCTTTTACGTGGTCATCGAGTATGAATGATGTATTGTATCGTTGGGCAATAAAAAAAGCAGATGGTACTTTAGATGCTACAACATTACCTGGAGAAGGAAAAATAGTTATAGAAAATTTTGAAATTAACGTACCAATTGTTTATTATGAACCTTCTTATGCTATAGAATTTAAGTCAAATCTAATAAAAAATCCTATATCTACCATTTCATTCTATGATTTACAAACATTTGAATTAACTGGAATTATTGGAAAAAAGAATTTTGAAATTGATATTACCAATTATTACCATTCATTGCAGTCTGATATGCCATATTTTGTTTTCGTAGTATTTCAAACAAATAGAATTGATAACCAAGAAAAAGATTCCAGTGAATTCGATCATTGTTCTCTACAAAATATTTCATTAAAAAATGGCCGAAATGAACAATTTCCATCAGAATTATGGAATATAAACCCACCATCGACTTATAAAAAAGCATATCGTTCATTTACAGAATTTAAAAGAATTACAAATAATAATAATAATAATAAAAATGTTGAAATAGCAATATCACCATTTGTTTATATCACTAGATATCCAATTTATTTGATAAATACATACATTAGAAAAAATGTTGATGCTGCTCAGAAAACATCTATGAAAATATGTGCTACATTTCACAATTCTATTCCTAATAACACAATTGGGTATGTTATAATGTATGGTAAAAAGAGTTTAACATATGACTTTCAACATAGTTTAATTCAAGAAAATTTTTAATATAAATGGAGAAAAAAGGATGTTGGTATCAATGTATTCATAGTATTATGAAATGGGTGATTAGAATATTTCGGGCAATGAAAATGGTTCAAGTCACTAAATTATAAATTTTGACCTATTACATACACTGTCATTCAATTTTGATCAATAATATTAAGTTTAGGTATATTGTAAATTCATTTTGTCCTATTACACACACTGTCATTCAATTTTGATCAATAATATTAAGTTTATTTAGCAAAAAGGACCAGGTTGTGGCACTAGTTGCGATCCTGAATTAACAGGACGACTCTTTAATTCACGACTACCATTCCATCATTACTGTGCTCTAGCTTGTAACTTATATACCTACGCATATCGTTACAGCACACACATGCAAATGATGGTTTTTAATTCCATATCTTATCTCCATATTTGTCTTGTATCAGCAATAGAATATCCTCTTTTATCTTCATTACCTTTTATGAACATAAATATGATATGTAACTTGATTCGGTTTCATATAATATCCATTTAAGGGGGTCTAGAAATGGATATTATATCAAAACTGAATCAAGCTACACATCATATTAAACTTCATAAAAAGATAACAGAATTGATAAAAGATCACGAATATCCTATTGCTGATATAAGGCAAATAGATACAAAATATGGAATTAAAATGGTATTAGATCTAAAAACAAGTATACAAGGACAAATATATAGCATAATCTTACCAAATAGATATGGTAATTGTTTAAAAGAAAATGATATAAAAGAAATATTAAAAGCTAAGAATTTAAGATTAGTATATAAAGGGCTTATGGAGAAAGATATTGTTGAATTAAGTTTCTTACATGATTGAATTTTAAATAAATAATAATTATAAATAAATAATAATCTTAATTAGTTTAATTAGTTTATATTTAAATTAAAAATATATTCATTTAGGTCTTTGCATAAAATGTGGAAATTCGAAAAAAATGGGGATCTCATTTTTCCACAAAATTTCAACGCTTAAAAATAGGTGATTTTTGGAGGAAATGGGGGAAATATTATAATAAACTATTGTATATTTACATATTTTACGATCATTTTAATAATAATTGCGTAAAAATAGAGGTATTCTCAATCATGAAAAAATGTGGGTTTTAAAAATCTGGTCCAGGAGCCCCTATATACATACTACTCGAAGTATTTCTGAACGACGTGTAGATCTACTGAAGAATGAATGAAATGCCGTGAGGTTGCAGATGAAAAATTTTACTTCTTTAATGTATTTTGCACTATGTAAAAGAACCAGGTTCAGTTGATGTGCGTAACAGTGGATGAAAATCGCAGCCGGATATTTTCGACGAACGATGGCTTGAACCCCTCCGTGACGACACGCCATAACAGATGCTCCATCATATGTTTGGCAAATTAACTTTTCTCCCATATTGTACTAGTCTATGACGGCAATGACTTTGTTAGATATTCCCTCGGCACTTTTATCGCTCGAGACATCATAGAAGCCCATAAAACGTTCTTCAATGTTCTTGCCATAAACATACCTAACAATAATACTGAGTTGTGCCTTCACAGAAACGTCAGTTGCTTCATCCGCTTGTATTGACACAAATCTCACGACATTTATTTCTTTTTGAATCTTCTCATTTATGGCAACTGTGACCGATTCTATTAGATCATTTTGAATATCAGAAGAAATTCCTTTAAACACCGTATTGCTCTCCAAATGATCTTTCATTATTCCTTCTTCCATGGCAAGCAAACTTAATGTTTCTAAATAATTTCCTCTGTTGAGAGAATCTGTACCTTCATCGTGCCCCCTAAATGCTTGTTCTTGATTTCCTAAATGACAAACAACGTCGATTAGACGGCCTACAATTTTTCTATTACGTGCAACATCACTGTTATGTTTTTCAGCTTGAATGCGAGCACTCTCTGAAATACAATGATCAATTCTGTGTCTCCCAAGCATATGGAAAGCCTCTGCATTTTGAATATGCAATTTACTTGTCGCATGTTTCGAGGCTTTAAGTTCAAAATTTTTTAATGTAGTCTGGCCATTTTTACACCAAGATTCTTCCCCACCAAACATCAGGCAGTAAAAACAATGATATGTCTGTTTTATTTTATTTCCTGACAACCATCTGTATTTGGAGTACCATTTTTCTTGAAAAGTCCTTGTATATTTCCCATCCTTTTGTGAAATATTTAACTTTGGTCTGGCAATTTTTTCTTTCAATTGCACTTTTTGTTCAAAGGACAACACCTCAACTGAGTTACTCAACAAAAAGTTATCTGAATCAAATGAGTCACCATCTATACTCACAGAATCTCCCATTTCGTCGTGTGGTTCTAATCACATAAACCTAAACTATTTCATGTATGTCAATTATAAAATAAAGCAATAAAGCAGAACTGCCACTTTGAACACCGTTATATGTTATTGCTCGAACAACACTTCACTTGTAACGTACACACCAACACGCTATTCACGCAGCTCACCAACTGATCCTATTATTTATCTTTCCACACACAGAATATTACTAGGGGATTCCCACACTCGCCGCGCTGCCAATCTACACATACGTAAAATCAGTAGTTTCTAAATGATCGTGTATTATTAAAAGTTATCACAAAGTTAAAGAATGTGGGAGAGAATGTGACCACTCTCAATATTGTGCTTATTGAATTAGGAATAGATGAATTCAAATACTGAAATTTGAAGTAAATTAATGTTTTACTCGGGATGTTTGTAGCAATTAGAAGTTGCCCAGTGACCTCTAGTGGACATTCCCGGAAGTTCCACGCATGCTTATGGTGAAGAGAGCGCCTGCCGGCAAGAGTTTCAATTATTTGTACAGTCGTGAGGCCGGCCTAATCTCTGCACAAACAACACAGCCAGCCCACTCAACGCGCATGCGCGCTCACTTCCCCGCGCCCCGTCCCTCGCCTTGTGACATCATACCGTGTTAGGCTGAAGGAAATCAGCCTCTCCCAGGCCTCGCCGCCTCTACGGGTGGCGAAAAGACTCATCGCATGGAATATGCATAAGAATAGAAAGAGAAGAAATAACTTGGCGGGCATATGTACGGCTTTTATTGGCTAAAAAGCGACATTATGTATGTACAATTTTATTTTTTTAGGAAAGAGATATTTTTCTTCTTCTTCAAAATTCTTTGGGATAGCTCAGCTTACTCTGCCTACCCTGACGCTTCGCCACTGGGTGCATCGGGTTAGAAAATATATAACTTTCGTTTTACCTTGTTTATTACCAACTTTGCTTTTTCAGTTGGAGTGATCCAACTGCCGTCATTTTTAGTAACGTGCAACTATATTGCTTGCAAGGGTAAGTGAGGAAGGGTAAGTGAGGTGTCATTCTCACAGTAACATCGTCTAGTGACATACATACGTCATAGTAAAGAGTGTAATAAGCCCTATCCGTTACAACAGTTTGAAGAAAAAATTTGCAGCCATATATGAGAAAATGGCGTTTGAGCGTTTCTGAAAATGCGGAATTTCGAGCTGCTTTTCACAGAAAACGATTGTGTTTTCGAGAAAATTTACTTGACATTATTTAAAGCACATGTACTCGTTAAAATAATAATGTCAACAAATCGTCAAAAGTTAGAAGTCAAAAAAATTACATTTTTGCAATTTTTGAAAAAAACAAAAGAATAGAGCGAAATATAGTTGATGTCATCTCATAAAATACATTAGGCACTATACCTACCAAACGTTTGAAGAAAAAATTTGGAACCGTTCTCGAGAAAATCTTGTTTTTACTTTCTCGCCTTACGACTACTTCGTAAGAAGAGAAAGTTATGTAATAGTGCGCCGGAAAACGGCTAATTTTCGCCAGAAAAACTCTTATAGCTGGAGTCTGGTGAGGAAAAAGTGAATAAAACCTGTTGCTAAATTTAGGGGAAAAAATCCTCTATCTCGTGGTGTAGTCAAAATCAATGTTTTGTTGCTTCTTGATACTGCAAAATCGTTTGACGGCAAAACGTCCGTCTGTCCGTCTGTGGTCAACGCTAGCGCCTAAACCGTTCAGCCGATTTTCTTCAAAATTGATATTCCCCGATCTTTTCTACTCGTCTCAAGGCCCCTGGAATTTGAAACCGATATTTTAATATTTGAGGGTACTATACATGAAGCTAATTTTGAGATTTTCAAAGTTAAAAGAAAATGGCAATAATTTTTTTATTATATTTTGTTGTTGAATAGTGCAAAGGACGTTTAAAGGAATGATGTAGGTATCATTTTCGTTGATGTCCCAATTTTTCGAAAATTCCAAAAACTTTTTAAAACCTGCATAATTGAAGATAGAGATTTTTACCTCAAAGTCGGTTGTACAAAATCAGCGCATTAAATAAGGTCGTGTACCATTTTTTAAAAAAAAGAGTAGTTTTTGCGAAAATTGCGATTCAAATTTAGAAAAAATATGTTCCTCAAAAACCGCTCAAAATTTTTTCTTTAAATTTTCTTCACTTATATCATGAAGGACGATAAAAAAATATGGCCATAGTCCTACTTCTGGGAATTACTTGCTCTTTTGAAAAATGCAAAAAAATATTTTTTATGCTACAAAAATATAGATAGCAATTTTTACTTCAAACAAAGTCTCTTGTACAAAATTAGATCTTTAAAAAAGGTTATGTAGAATTTTCTGAAAAACGAGTCGTTTTTTGCGTAATCTTTGCTTCAAAATTACAAAAAGAAATTTCTCAAAAACCGCTCCAAATTTTTTCTTTAAATTTTCCCCACGTGTTTGATAATGGACGGTACTATAGAATGGCACAGACTTTCTCGCAGAACTTAGTTTTCTGTTCTCTATAGTTTGAACCAGTTTTTCCGTTATGAATGCTAATGTTCCGAAATACCTTCTTTGGGCGCCCATAGGACATTTTGTTTCACATTCTCTGGATTTTTCGGCTTCCTAATGCTAGAAATGAAGCCTCCATACACTATTACTATTATATAAGAGTAAGAGCCAAACAGAGGGAAGGTAGCGGTGCCCGTTAATTGGTTGCATCGGTCCAGCGCTTCCGAGGGAAGCTTCGCTGGTTCGAGTGGTGAAATAGAATGGCGTAGACTTTCTCGCAGAACTTAGTTTTCTAATCTCTATAGTTTGAACCAGTTTTTCTGTTATGAATGATAATCTTCCGAGATACCTTCTTTGGGCGCCCAAAGACATTTTGTTTCACATTCTCTAGATTTTTCAACTTCCTAATGCCAGAAATGAAACCACCATACGCTATTACTATTATACAAGTGTAAACGTCATGCAGAGCCATTTTGGTCGCAGTCGTTGATCAGCGAGAATTGGCACAGCTTTTCGTAGGGAAGCTGCGCCGGTTCAAGTTCTTGTCGGGGTATATTATTTGTCAAAATTGTCTATTGTCACAGGAAATAATTGAGTATACTAAAACCATGTGAAGCCATTTGAATCACAAATATTGATAATTACGATAAATGAACTCAAAGTGTCTGTACATAATTTTCCGAGTTTTTAACATTCAACAATTTTTCACGTCTCTTCTTGGATTTGTAAATCGTATTTTACCATCGTATCAATTGTTTGTTTATCATGCATTTACCATTTTATAGCTCGGTTTGATTCTTTTTATGGCTCTGTTCGACCTATACGGTACTAGTTTGGCGTAGTGGTATAAGTGCCGGTTCGTTAACTTTGAGGATCGGATTTCGGTTCTCGTAACGGAAAAATTTTTCTAATAGAAAACAGTTTTGCTGGTTTATGAAGTAGTGGAGTAGCATTTAGGACCGTACAGAAGCAGTGCGAGAAAGTATGTGCTTTGGAAGCACCACTAGTTTTAGATTTCTTCTGCATTTCAAAACCTCAGTCAATGATTTGTTGACGGTTCCACGGTTCCATTTGTTGACGGCAAGCATCAGGCAACCAAAAACGTAAGCAGCACACGGCGCTGCAGATTTATAAAGCTAACAATTTTGTAAACAAATTGTTCATCTTATTTTTTTCTTCAATTCATATTAAATATTTATAACTATAATGTTACAATCATCAAAAGTATGTTTAAAATAGTATTAAATTTTCAATATAAAATTCAATTATTTTATTCGCTTCAATCCTGGCGTACATGATATGTATTCAAAATACATATATTATGATAATTACTGAACAGAATTTCGATTTCTATGTCCTTGTGGGTTTCAATTGTACGCTGGATGTGACGCGAACTCTTTCCTGAGGCTTTACTAAACCCTCTGGTGACAGTTCTCTGAGCGAGATTATTTGGTGCCAAATCAAAGTGAGGGCTGCTACCAGTGATGAGGTGCAGCACAATTTTAGCTGATCGCAATGAAATAGTTAAATTGTGCAAAGCAAAGCTCTTAAAATAGAGATTTCAAGTTTTAATCTCCTGTAAATTAAAAGTATTTTGGATAAAAATTTACGGAGCTATGGCCAATTGAAAATTGTCTATTTCTGTCGTTTTAACTTACAATTAACCGTATTCAAACTAATGTGGCCCACTGAGTCAAAAAAGTAATGTCTGATTGTCATAATATCGTTGTGGAATAATGGCAGCATCTCAGCAAAAAATACGTTGAAAAAATACTTAAATTATATTTATTCTTATTTTCTAAAAAGTAGCGAAAAGCCTGAGTTCTTTTGAAATATTTGTACACCACAAAATGCAACATCACAGTCTTTCTCAGTTTTTTACCCTTTCACGCCAGTAATATACTAGTTGACTATTTTTTTTTTCATTGGCGAATGGCACATCAGGGGACCAACGACATTTTATCTCTGTTAATATTGAACTGTGTGATTGGTTAATTGCACACGTGCCTCACAATGCCCGCATCTCCACAAAATGACTGCTAGAAGCATCAATTCAAATGCCGCGCCCGGAGATAATCAATAAACTCGGTATTTTCATGAACGAATATTTCATTTCCAAAACGCTTTTTGGTTTATCACGACGTTTAGAGTAATATTCACGAATGTGGCAATCTTAAACAGGCACTAGTTCATACGAATATGTGCTAAAAATAACAATTCGAGCATTCCAGAAAATTCAATATTTGTCATAAATGTTGGATGTGTTCATTATTTATGTTTATGCCGCCATGGACCATGGCTATCATTTTGAACAAAACTGGATTTTCAATAAGTACATTTAAAATATTTATTGAACAAAAGCTACAAATATTTGATACTATTAACGTATTCTAGTGTAAGCCACGCGACGCTTTTCTTAGAGAATATTAGGAAAACGTTGTTCTGCCCTTTATCTCCTTCTATCCACTCTCATCTCCGTTTCTCACTGTCTCTCCTCCCTCCCTCACCCTGTCCCTGTCTCTGTCTCTGCCGCTCTTTGTCCCTCTCATTCACATTTACTTGTAGATTCGTCAATTATTACGTGAATACGTAGCATAGCGCAAATTCGTTAATCATTACGTGAATATGTAGTGGATATGTAGTTAATATGTAGCGCCATGTAGTGGAGTTACAACAGAATTAACAATACATAAACCCGTGAAAAAAACACCAACTTTCATGGAGATCGGTCCAAAGGTTTTAGAGTTTTGCTCTTATATACATACCAACATCCTGTTTATATATATATATATACATATATATATACATATATATATATATATATATATATATATATATATATATATATTCTGACGCTTCTCCCTTACGCGTAATCGCGCATTGGCAGACGCGCAGACGAATGCTCGAAAACGAGCTTTTGTAAATCTCAGGGGAGCACCATCTTACAAGTGACAAGGGCTGACCAAACACACACACACAAATAATAAATCAAAACACATGAATTTAATAAAAATCCAGAAAAAATGAAACAAAAATAATTATTACAAAGTATAATGATGTTGAAACACTCAAAAAAATCTTGTCCGTCTTTGGCGGATTAGGAACTGAATTTACTTAAATTGCAAAATAACATTTGCCTGAACTTTATTCTGACTTGTGCAGTCTGCTATACCATTCAACTACTTTATACAATATTTACTTTAAATTCTTTCTTATAACAATACCCTTTTAAAACATTACAAGACATGATCCCTTATAATTACAAATGTCTTTCTCTTTCTCACATCTTTGTTCATCAAGGCAATTGAATTTTACTAGTGTTTTCCGTTCATAGTCTGGCAAGGCACAAATTCTCTCTATTTATTCGGCTGGCACAAAAACGGCGTTCTGAGCGCGCCGCACGAAATCAGTAACGAAATCAGCGATCGGCGGCGGCGGCGTTCACAGGCGTGGATTACACGCGGCGGAAAGGGCCGGCTCTCGTCAGTGAGTCGCACGTAATTCGCCGACCTCTTCGTCTCTTCTTCTCGTTCCGTGCAGGTCCATCTTGTCCCGTCTCGTCCAGATCCGTCCTGCCCTCGTTGGTACACTTCCGTGCGTAGACAATGCACGCCGCAATTTATACCAATGCAAATAAAAAGTTATTTTGCGTACAGTGCAGCTACGTATAAGCAGTAAAGCGTTTAGTCCTTCTGCTGCACGTATTAGATTGCAGTGATCACAATCTCACGCCACCCAACTTCACTTCCGAATTCACAGCGTTTTACTATTAATTTCTGCTCGAAACGTTCTAATTATTCAACTTTGATAACTTTCGTGCCCTATTTCCGATACAGTCTCCCGGAATGCATTAGAACTATTCCGACGTATTCTAGCTAACACAGCATCTACTGTGAAAACTCCTAAGTAACTGTAGATGTCGAGAGAGTAGCTGGATGAATAATAACCAAGTGCGAGGTGGCAAGCGACAAGAGAGCTTTTCTCTGGCTGTCGGCGGTATTTATCAGCACCTCTCCTCAAATGTAGGGAAGAGTTCCTTCGCTCCCTCCCCTGGCGGACAGCTGCGCGCGTCGCAACCCCTTCGCGCGGTCGGCCGGAGGTTTTCACGGGCTGCCGCCAGGTCGCGCTCCCGCGACTAACGCCGTGCTTACTCACGGAACATACTGTTCCCTGGCGTCGCGTATGTTGCGTGGGCGTGTGTGGGACTTTGAATTTCTTTCAAATGTCACTATATATATAAATATATATATATATATTGAAACGAATTGTTATCACCTCCGTGATAACAATGCGTTCCGATAGACTATGAATTCAAACTACGCGGCAGCGGCCGGCGCGCCTCAGAGTCGTGTAAGAGAGAGAACCGGAGTCGGAGTCGGTTCGGCGCGAGGGGCCGAGGGCGGCAAGGCGCAGGCAGTAAGAGAGAGAACGTCCTAGGGTGCGGATGTGCACGGTAGTGGAGAAAAGTTTCGGGAGTACAAACGCGCGAAGGGTGACGACAAGTTCCTCGGATGAAGACGGATGAAGTGACTCAGACTGTCGATGGTGAGAGTAATGCACTCAGGCGTGGTGCCGCAGAATTAGGAAAGCTTTGACTACATAAAGTGAGTAACGGATGCGGAATTGTGGCTCGAGAAGTGAAACGAGACACGGCGGCCAAGAGATCGTGATAAAGTAATGGAAGTGGGAGAGGAAACGGAACAACCCATCCGTAGTCGAGCTGAATAATAGTGAATCCGGTGAGCCATAGACTAGAATAATTGCTGGAGTTGAAATTTGCGGGCGAACACTGTAATAACGTTGCAGAAACGTTGGGGAGCACGACAACGACCGAGAGTGGGGTGAGAGCGCTGGCGGAGGGGTTCCGGTCTCCCGAACGCGGCCGAAGCTAACGAGTCTTCCCGAAGGGCCTGGCGGCGAACGGTGCGTGGACAGCTGGCGGACGAGGCGAGCGACCAGGGCGGCGTGGCTGGGCTTCCTTCCCCTTCGTCGGCCCCCCCGGCGATACGAAGAAGCCCGAACGCATCAGCGCGGCGCCCGGTGCCGGCTTGCCAGCGGAGGAGTAAGCGGACGGATACGATTCTCAGGTTGGAGCGGCGCGGGTAGAAGGGTGGGAAGGATAGCGAGGGAAAGGCAGTTTGCCCTTGAATAATGTTAATTTTATATCGAGGTTTCTTTTATTGTTTTCTAATGATGCTAAGCAGAGGATAAGGAATAGAATAAATATTCACGTGAACATTAAAAGCCACCTAATTGTAAAACAACTATTGGTATAATAAAAAGGAAAATTTGTCAACTACATTTTCTAGTGTATGCATGATTGTAACCGAAGCCCATTCCCGAACAAGCATCCCGATCCCTTATATTTCTTCTTGATTTTGTGTAGAGTCCATCCACGACTCGTCTCAATATATATAACTCGACTGTTTTACCGTTTACGCGGAGAAGCGGGGAAATTCTCCGCGCAGGAAGAGACGTTGCCGTCTGCAGTGTTGTAGCGGTCGGTTTGAATTTCGCGCCCGGAAGTGATTTTTAAACTCAATTTTCTCAAAGACAAATTTTTTTGCGGAAAAACTGGACCTGTCATTCTTTGTGACGTGCAACACAGAATTTGGGGTATCTTTTTCTAACGGGAGCTTCTGAACATAAAGTATATACATATATAAAACAAAGTCGGAACTCAAGAGCGACTGGATCAATTTTAATTATCTCTTGTTTTTCATTCACTACCGTCCCGAATAGCATAATAACTATTAAAATATCGAAAAATGGTGATAGATGGCGCTATAGAATAAAAAAGTAAATATTCATGTTAAATGCAACCCACTACATTCGCTAGGATTTTTGAATCCATATCGTTAAACAACTCGCGAAGGAAGTGTTCTAGGACATTAGAAACTACAATTTTGATGGCCGGAGAAGGCCGAAGGCCCCAAATAAACGTTTCTAACACCATAATCTACAGGATCAATTGTGGCTTGTCAATATTACCCCACCTGCTCAAAGACGTGCAGAATCTGTATCTAAATGTGGATGAGAGTGACAGAGGGAGGCAGAGACAGGGACAGACAGATATACACACAGAGACCGTGACAGGCACAGAGAAGTTCGGAGAGAAAGAGAGATGGAGACGAAGAGCGAGACACGGAGAGTGAGAGAGAGACGGTGGGAGAGACGCAGACCTAAAGGGAGAGGGAAGGAGAAAGAGAGATAAAGAGCAAAACGTCTGCCGGGCTTTGCTAGTTAAAATTTATAATATGAAGTCAAGATCATCATAATAATGAGAAAATGACTTTTGGAATAAACTTAAATACTAATACACTATTTCTGCCAGGGAGGGAAAGTCCGAAACTCACCGTAGACGTCGCATTTCTTGTCCTCCTCATGCGTGAAGAACCAGGCGGCCTGCAGGGCGTTGGCGGCCATGAGGCAGGCGGCGTGGCAGGCGAGCGCGCGTCCGTGCGTGGTGCTGCGAAGCGCGCGTTGGGCCACGACGGCGACTATCGCCACCGCCAGCAGCGCCGCCGCCACCACGTGCAGCGGCCGCACCTGCGCACACCGCCCATTCTATACACTTTGTCCCAAGGTAGCGATACATTAATTAACACTTTCGTTGCCACGGACGTACATTGATGTTACAAGACGGCAATGACTGTTCGTGCAGCGGCCCCACCTGCGCACACCGCCCATTCTGTACACTTTATCTCAGGGTAGCTGTATATTAATTAACCGTTTCGTTGCCACGGAAATTCATTGATATTACAAGAGGGCAATGACTGTACGTGCAGTGGCCGCACCTGCGCACACCACCCATTCTGTACACTTCGCCTCACGGCATCAGGGTATTAAGTAACCCTTTCGTTGCCACAAACATACATTCCTTTCAGAGGACGGAGACGGCCTCTGTCGTCGTGTCAAACAGACCCACCTATACACACTACACATTCTATGCCCTTTGTTTCGGAATATTAACCCTTTCGCTGCCACGGATACACGACTGTATATCTGGACCGCTACGACGGTACGTGGAACGGACGATCATAGCACGCAACACCCCTCCCACACACACACACACATCATTTTAAACGTACCTGCATGCTGTCTCAGTGCATTGAGATATTCACTATTTTGCTGTCAAGAACATACTGGAACGTCCCAGGGCGGCAATGCCTGTACATGCAGTACATACACCGGCACACACCAGTCATTCTACACATTTGTCTCAGTGCACGGTGGAAATTGACGCTTTTGCTGACACAGATACACATTTGTGTCCCAGTATGGCAACAGCCGATGCCCTCACGTGCAGCAGGCCTACCTACATACGCAAGCAATCCTACTCATACCTTACTTGATTTTCTTTCCCTTATATGGACGTATATACGGAGTAATATACGTAGTACAGGAAAAGTTATGTATTGCTGCGCAAATTGAAGAAACCCCTGTCCATCTGGCTTTAGTCGAAGCTTTGTGATTTTCAAAAACTTCCTTAAAAACTTGGGGTACTCTAAATGAAACCCCCGAACATTTTCCAATTTTTCTCAAAAACGGCTCAAGCTTGTTTCTTTTAACTCCTTGTAAGAATAGAGTAACATACACTTAAGGTGGCATAAGTCCGATTTTCGCGGTTAACTATTTAACAGCGCAAGCCCAACTCCACTTCATTTTACTTCACAGTACTGCACAACACTTAACTGTGATGCATTTATTTCACATTCCTTTCCCTCCACTATATAACAACACTGCACTGCACTTCATGAGTGAAAATATAATAATAATAATAATAATAATAATAACACAAAAAATGTTAAAGAAGTCGTGGAGAGACAAACCACTCCACGGACATTATTTGAAACGAATGGACAGAGCACAGATCAATAAAGATCAATCATTTATGTGGCTTAAAATAGGAAGAATGAAGCCAGAATCGGAATAACTTGTAATAGGTGTCCAAAATCAGGCTTTGAGAACACGAGATTATGATAAAGCGGGTCTCAAAATTTCCAAAGACTATAAATGCCGCATTTGCTTGGAACACGTAGAAACCATTGATCATATTGTCTGAGCTTGTCCAATCCTAGCAAAGACCGAATACTTGAAAAGACACGACAGGTTGTGTAGCCACCTCCACTGGCAGATCTGTACCACCCTCGAAGTTCCAAACACATGGCCCAAGTGGTACGAACACTTATCGAAACTGGTGACGTCCACCCCGGGTGAACAATTTCGAGCCTGTACGCCTGACGCGAGCGTGGATGTAAATTTAACTCTTGAATATCATAGCGCCTGCCCATGAAAATGGCCAGCCGCCCTAATGCGCAGCAGCACTCCGGAAGAGAGAGAGAGAGAGCGCAGAGAGTACACTGATAGAAAATTCCAGGGCATTCTCGATTTCGATTGCAATTGCCTTCGTCCAATACAATGCCTGTCTTCTTGACGAAGGTCTCGTCCGGCGCGCCGGCGGTTGATGGTCATCCGGCGCGCGTCGGGCGGGCGGTTGACGCAACTGGGTTGAAATTTAAATCCCCACAGCTTGACACGAGTCACAAGTGCGACACATTTGCATCAAAACTTAAATTCAAAACCGACGAAAACACCCGCAACGTCATCAAGGAACAACACATCTCTCATCACGACGCAGCTGACCAGCCTTACAAGAAGAAAGCGGAGGATAAGTAGGAAGCAAAAGAATCCAACGGACCTGCTGTCGTCTGTTCTTTTGATCTGCAGTAATGTTTGCCCACCCCAGCTTTTCAGACATGTGTAACGTTTTATAAACGAGCACTATGGACTTTCAACTTGACCATCAACCTGTGGCGTAACTGCCGCCGGTCCAGCGGATGCAGTGTAGTGGGGCCCCCGAGTACAAGGGGCCGCCATTTGAGGTCTTTTTTTGCTTGTTCATTACAGTTGAGAACAAAAAGTAATTATTATTTCTGCTATGATTTTTTAAATGAAAAGTAGGGATTTCAATTAGATCTGTAAAATCTTTGGTAACGACTTTACGGGGCCTTTATTATTGTACGATATTTTGATCCCTAATTCATACTATCAATCATTTTTTTAACACGATTGATAAAGAAATTTAATTTACTGTAGTTGTAGAAAACTTTCGTTGTTTCTTGCTTTCATGTCTTGCAATGGGACTGAGAGTCTCGTTATTAGTAATTTATAACTTTTCGATGTAACATCTAAATGAAAGGATTTACATGTCGCATATGGATCCCATCTTGGCGCCCCGGTTCTACATGTTTAATCTAATTACTAAGCATAAAAATTGTGATATTAACGAAACGTATAACAACGTTACATGTACTGAATAAAATATTTTCCAATTTATTCCATTTTTAAGTACGTGCACCGTAAAGGCAACATCAAAAATTACCTTCGAAACTCGATGGGACAAGAGAGGTTGGCGGACTTGAGTATTTTGTCCATAGAGAACAAGGTAACCAACTCCTTGAAAGCGAATCAGGACGAAATTATCGATGCGTTCGTTAAAACGAAAGTCCGGAGGGTTAGATTCTAAATACGTTATCCTTAAACTGTAAATAGATAGTCCTTTAACTGGAATTGATAAACGTTCGAAATAAGCAATGAAAACAGTGTCTTATTTTTTTGGGGGGGGGTTGTAAGCTGGGGTCCCCGACCGACCATGCATGGAGACCCCGGGAGGGATTGTTAAGCCACAACCATCAACAACAACACGTCAGGCAAAACCAAGTGTTATATGTGGCACGAGGGAATCGCAAAGAGGGGAGCGAATGTGATTTCCTCTTGTCTGTACAACTTTGTTCAGGAACTGGATCCCAATGTGAAGCACGTTACTTTTTACTCTGATTGTTGTTTCGGTCAAAACAAAAACAAAATCGTGTCTGGGATGATGTCCATTGTAATTGCAAATCATCCTACGTTAGATACGGTTGACCACAAGTTTTTAGAGCCAGGACACATCCATAAGGAGTGCAACTCCGATCATGCCTTGATCGAACGAGCTAAAAAGCGTGATATTCATTGCCCCAAAGACTGGTATTAGTTGGCACGGAACGCTAAGACAACGAATCCTTTTGAGGTTATAGAAATGGACCAAAGTTCTATATGCAAAGTGTAAAGGTAAGCTGAGAACGCGGAAAGAAGATGTGAATAACGAAAAGTTTCTGATGCAATAAATCAGGTACAAAGGAGCAAGGAAACGTATTCTTCAAGAATACTCTCTCAGAAAGGTTTTTTTTTCGAAATTGAACCTGAGAAGACGAGCTGATTTCTTCGTTTCCGAGGACCATTTTCAGAAGTGTTACAATGGGATGCTGAAGATTCAGACAGAGAAGAAGCAAGACCTTCTAAGTCTTCTATATAATACCTTTGCTCACGATTTGACCAGAAGTTCACGATTTTTACAATGCTTTGCTGGCCTGTAACAATCGTTTGGACATCAATCTAGGTCCAGATTTGGAGCTTGCAGAACTCTCGGCTACATGCTCCGAAATCGTCGTAGATTGTGTAGATCAAGATGACAGCGAGATTCCGTCAATAAGACGGAAACTAAACAAACCTAAACAGGCGGACACACTTCACCGACGGTCGACAAGAATTTCTTCGAAAGGAAAACCTAATTATAGCAATGCTTAACATGATGTTTAACGTGAATTTTGTTACAAGCATCGTCAATTGATGTAATTTATTAGTAATTAATTTCGTAAGAAACGTTTTTTTCCTAATTGGATCCATTTTTAACGTATTCGAATTGTTAATTCGAATTGCTCGTCATTCAAGATAAACCAACAGCGTTTACAGAATTCAAACATTCATTATTTTTTGTCAAAAATTGACTGAGTTATGGCAGCTTGAAAAATCGTAAATTATGGTGCATTTTCTGGTGGCTGATGTAGTGTAGTTGCAACAAGAATGCACTGAAATATGTCAATTAATGTCAAATTGCTGTATTCCAGTTGCATTAGAACAATTTTTAACGTATTTGATTTGTTAATTCATTTTTACTTTCCCATATACGTACGTATATACTTAGTATAGCGAAAGTTATGTAATTCTGGGCGAAAAATTACGAATTTTCGGGAGAAAAAATTCATTGCCGGACCGTCATCACGAAAAAGTTAATAAATCCAGTTGCTAAATTAAGAAAAAATTCCCCTAACATGTGGTGTAGTTAGTATCCCTGTTTTGTAAGTCCTTCATACCAAAAAAAAAAAAAACAATTGCAAGCAGTATTTAGTGCTAATTAACAGCACAGAACATAAATTTCAAACGGAGCGCGCTGGAAATTTTCCCAAAATCCGTGCGGTAATATTCAAGAGAGGGAGCAGTGTCATTTCTTAGGATGAGGTTTTTTGGGAGATAACCTCTTTGAAACGAGCCTTCAACTGTGAAATGTTTCCAAACATGACCGGAAGATTGCGACATCTCCTCGTCGCTAGGCAGATAGCATAGTACATTGTAGCTAATTCTCAGAAGCGGTTGAAATGTGGTTTCGTTTAAGACGCGAACAGATTGCATTGTTTGATCATTAGAGAAGCTGAGCGGTGTTACAACGGATCTCCTCGCCAGATCGCGGCTAAGTAATACACGCGGGTCGACTTCACTGACAACTGTATTATTACGTAAGCACCAAATCTGCTCGACTACGCGATGAGCGTACAAAATATGTGAAGAAAAACTAGTTCCGTGTGCCCAAATGCAGGTAAAACTAACAACTTATTCCATACGTCGTGATTATTCGCAGAAATGCTAATCTTTTCGATTGCTTGTCGTTTTCAGAAATTTTCCCAGGTGTTAAGGGATTGGAAAGACGCGCAGCAGTTTTCTATGGCATGATATCGTCAGCAAGCTCTCCCAAAAAATCTATAGGTATATTCGCAGCCTTAACACGTACTGAACGGCATTTGCACTGTAACATAACATATTTGTCTCTTTGTATTGTAACGATATGGGGAATATACCCCCATATCACCATAAGAAATCATGGGAAAATTACAAATTTCACAATTTAAGACCAGCGGAAGATTTGTTTATGCCGGGAAAATTTTAAAGAGGAGAGGAAAGGGAAATGCAGCGATATGGGAAATATATCCCATATCACTATAACCACCCATCTTAATTGAGTTTACGAGCGGGGGCGAACACGGAGCGTGAGACCAAGCGGTCAGTAGGTACGCAATCTGTCCGTGGCTGGTCAAAGCGGCGGAGCGCGACTTCGTGGAGAGGCTTTTCTGCGGCCGACGACGGGTGGAGAAATGAAAAGGCCCCCCCCCCTCACGTTTTACCCTTATCGACACCTTAAATACGGTGGACAACGGTGGATAAGATCCCTCGCCTTTCGATAATTGAAGTGAAACAAGCTCTTATGATTGTGGTAGTAAGTGAAACCAGCGTTAACAATTCAGTGGCTGAGGTGATGGTAGCTCATGCGAGCTTATGATTCAGGAAAAGTACTTTGTGAATACGGGAGTTTTCGGCAAAAGTAATGTGAGAATTTGCTACGGTGCGGAGAAAATTGATGTGAGGCGAGTGTGGCTCGTGGAACTATCCAGAAAGAACGGTGTGCGTTGCCCAGATTACGCATCGCGAGCAGAGGACAGGCTTAAATAATTTTGTGCCGAGCTAGGAAGTGGTGCAAAATTCGCTGGACGAACTGGAAGCAGTAAACGTGATTTGGCTAGCGCTGCAGTCACTTTAAAGCGCAATTACAACACATAGTTCACCGACGCAAAAATTCAATTTGCAAAGCCCGAGAGACTTGGTGCGTGTACGTTCGTGCGGCTGGAGAGAAGAGGGCAAAGAAGAATTCAGGCGGAGGAAGAGCCGAACGAGAGAAGGGCTTTGGTGTGCACGCGAAGCGGACGACCCGAAGAGTACGTGCGAAGGGCGTGGATCGCCGCGGGATGTGAACATTGGACTTCGTAGCAGCGAGGCTGAGGAACGTCGGCAAGAGGACGCGAGGGCAGTCGAAGCGTGAGAGACCGTGATGCACGAACCAAAATAAACGCCGTAAAGGTAAAAGAACTTGCGACATTTTTTTTCTCTTCTTGCTCTGTCGTACGAAGAGTTAGAGGTTTCCTGAACTGTTATTCAGAAGGCAATTAATTAGGCAGAAAGAGAGAAAATTTACAATTTCTACGGACTAAGTTGATCACAATTCATTTTTCTGTTTTAAATTGAATTCCTTGTACTGTTTTTGCTGCAATTGATGTAAAATTTAATTTCATTACGTAATCGGGGAATATTAATTTTGTGAAATGGTATTATAAAAGTGTAAATGTAAAGATTAATTTAATGGTAAATTGGTATGCCATAGTAGGCGCTTCAATATTGCTGAGATAGTTGTATTTTTTATGCTTTGGTAATCTGCGAGTGATTCAGAACTCAGTACTTGTGGGCATCGCAGAATGAATTAAGGTAACAAGTTCATTTAAGGGTCCGTGCACGGAGAATGCAGGAATGAAGGTAGAAGCAAAGGCAAAAGCAAAGAAAACCCGAGGGTACATTTTCTTCTTAAAATTTATTAGTTTACAGATTTTCTTTGAAGTTGTCGAATGAACGGCACTGCAATTATGTTTCCGTTTTACAACCTAGGTTAAGCCGATTGTGATCGGGAGCGATCATTAGTAATTAGGGAGCATATGTGTATGATTTTGTACAACTTCCTATTTTTAGAATATATGTGCTTTGGTTACTCATCCATTTTGATTTGTGTCAAAGGTTCATACCTTTCTCATACCCTAAAGATCCTGCCTCCTGAGAAAAGCTCGTATCAACGCGAGCATTCTTTCGAGTACGCCCGCTTGGGACCTATATGTTGTGGGGAGCAGGAGGCGTGTTAGAGTATATTAGTATAGATATCGATACAACGATATAACTTATCAACGATATCTTAAATCTTTATTGATAAATATCGAAATATATCGACATTAACGTATCATCTCAAAACTAACATGAATATGCGGACATTAAAATTCATAAATACGGTACATCTACACAATCATTGACACATTGCCAGAACCATCGACACAAACATCAATATTGTAACCCTCTTTCCTGGAGGTCACGAGTTCGGCTCCCGCTTGTGTTCGCCGATCGGAGATGCCTTGGGGAAAGAACGGTTACGGCAAGATCGCCGGATCCTACCTTCCGAGACGCTCACCGCACGGCTGTACGTCCCAGAACAGTCGTCCAGATAGGCAGATATATTAATTTCCAAAGTACGTACTATCGTCACTATTCATTTACGTCGGAAATTATACACACATGTCAATTCCGGGTGGATCTTTCCTCGAAAACTCCTACAAGCATTTGGTGCGGAGCAGAAAGGGCGAAGAGTGAATGTTCTCGCTCTCGGCCAGTCGAGGCAGCATTCCGTGGAGCGTCGCGTCCCGTCAGGGTCCGTCCGTCCCCTACCGCGACTTACTCTCGTCTGTCTCTTCCAGTCTCCCTGTCCGCTGACGTCTGAGTCGGTCACGGTCCATCATGTTACGTGTAATTGGTCAGTCTCCGTCACATGGTCGGAGAATCCCCTAATTTTGATTGCTCATTATCTGCATCAGGAAATCCACTATTTCACTACCAGCCACCTGCAACGCGTGCGGCTGGCAACACGGCGAGCGCACGGCGATCTCCGAGTTGCATGGAGTGGAAAGTTTTGCGGCACAGTCTCTGATGCAACGGTCTGTATCGGGTATATATCTACAAAAACATCCATGTATCGATAGAAAACATCGATAATGCAAGAATTTGTTTTTTCCCATTTGTAACCGTACCTGTCTGAAGAGTTCCGCGTTGGGTGGCACCTCGCAAAAGGCAAGGACGTCTCGCACGGGGCCGCCATCTCTGTCGCGCAAGAGGTCCTTACAGTAGAAACGGACATTGAAGCGGCTCGCAATGCCGCCGCCCAACTTCGCCAACTCCCGCTCTGACGGTTCTTCTACGAGCGTGAACGCCTCGCCTAGGCACTGCAAGACCGGTCGGCCTACGTACAAACGCTCGGCGTCTAGTTCATCTGCCAGCGAGGAGTTCTCGGGGGACCAGCCTTCCGAGGTGTCCAGGTGACAGCGGATTTTGCGGGAGAACCATAAGCCCTGTTCTTCGTACAACATTTGTCCCTGATGGCAGCACTTACGCACTTGGACGACTTCGATAACATCGAAATCGTCGACGGCAAGTACATGCTGCGCCAGCCCGCCGTCCAGGGCGTCGAAGCAGAAGTCGCTGGTGCACGCCACGTACTCTCGGCCGGAGGGTCTGCGCAGGGGCACACACGCGGCTGGCGGTCGGTCGGGGAAGCGCATCACCTGCGCGCGCTCTGCCGGGAACACTAGCTCAAAAACCCAGGTGTTCCAATCGTCGCGGTACCACACGGGCACCGCCCGGCCTTTGGCAACCAGGGCGCGTGGCAGCCAGTAGGCCGAGAGGTCGTCGGGAGACAGCAGCTCTGTGTATCGCGCGTCCACCTCCGTCTGCGACCGCACCCGGCACTCCATCTCGCGCGGCTCCAGCTGCTGGCCCCGCCGGCAGCACTTGCTAACGTGCGCCACTCGCGCCAACAGCACGCGCGCCGGCAGCCCTGAGTCCGCCTCAGTCGCGTCGAAGCAGAAGAATTTGGTGGCGCCGACCATGACCCCGTCTGTGCATAAGAACGGAAACAACAATATATCGAAATTCAACAACAACGAAGGCCAAGGAAAAGGCGACCGATTAGAGTAGTTTCAAGATTGAATGCTGTTCTATGACTACAGAGACACCGAAATCGATACGTCGCAAGGCGGAGACGTACGTAGAACGTGTGGGGCTCTGTAACATACACATTTCATTCTACTGGTTGCACCTGGAGTGTACGGAATTGACAAGCTTATGATGTTAGTTGTGTAGTCGTGCGATTCTACGTGTACCAGATTGTATGCTTGAATCTCACTACATTTGTTTATTATAAAAAGTCCAATGCTCACTGAGTGGTGTAGATTTTTATTTTCTCCAAAATGGCTTCAATTTTTTCTGGATTTTTTCACGAATGCATTCATTAATATTACGTAAACACCATTTTAATTTTTTTGAGATTTTTTAAAAATACACGAATGTTTTAAAATATTTCTCATGTCGTTAATATGCACATTAATAACGATAATACTTAAGCCCACCTGGATGGCCGAGGTGGCTAGAGCATGTGCCGAATCAGCGCATCTGACGGGAGTGCCTGGGTTCGATTTCCAAACTTCTCCGATTTTTTTCTTTAAATTTCTTGTAAGAATAGTGTACAATGCACTTATACAGCTGGCAAAGCATTCAGTTAAAAAATTAAAGTTTTGTGAATTTTTAAAAAGCAAAAGAATAGAGCAATATGGCGTTTATGAGTTATGGAGTACATACATTCAGCATTATCCCTAACGAAAATTTAAAGAAAAAATTTGGAACTATTTCTGGGAAAATCTTGTATATGTTATTTTTTAACGTTGCACGTATTTCACACAATATGCGCGAAAATTATTCAAAGTTTCAAAAAATGTACATGACCTTATTGAAAGGACTAATTATAGAGAACAAATTTCATTTGAAGAAAAAATCTCTATCTTTAATATTGTAGTAGTAGAAATTTAAAATTTTACAATTTTAAAACCTGTAGAGTTAACCGAGAAAATCAAACCTACGCCACCTTTACAAATGTATTTAGCTCTATTCCTACAAGAAATTTAATGGAAGAATTCAGAGGCAGTTTTGAGAAAAATTTGAAAATGTCTCAGGGGCTTCGTGTAAAGTACCCCCAAATTTTAAAGAATGCTTTTCAAAATCGCATCGCCTCGCCAGATCGACCGGGAATTATTCATCTTGGAAAAACATTTACACTATCAGAAATTACATTAAATTTAATGTGGTTTAATGCACTATTTTACGTTAAATCCAATGTACCGTGTACGTTAAAGCGATATTAATGTACATATACCTTAAATTTAATGTTTAAAATTAAATCAATGTAGAGTTGTGTAAATTAATGTAAGAGTACATTAAACTACATGTACCTTGGAAAAGTAAACCGAGATTAATGTGTTGTACAATAAATTTAATATTTAAATTAAAATTAATGTAGATTTAATATACATCAGTACATAAAACTTAATATAACTTTCCCTACATTAAAGAGAGATTAATAAAATTCGACGTTAAATTTAATGGTTAAATTGAAATTCACGGATATTTGATAAATAATTATGGCATGTATTGAACATAGACACTGTTTAAAAACAGAAATATTTTCTTCCGCTATTTGAACTTACGTATAATAAATTTAAAATATATTTTCAACATGTATACAAAAATATAAATTTTTAAAATTAGGATTTACATTCAAATTAGTAACAAATAAAATTATAAAAATCTAATAATATAAATGTAATGACCTACATAGGACGCTAATTCTTTAATTAATACTTTCAAATTCACAGGAAATATTAAAATTTTTTCGGAGAATTGTCACTGTAAGAATTGTCATTGTCAGAATTTAGTATTCTTTACGGTTACGAAACATATTTCCGATCGTAAACGCGTCCGAAACAGGTGACGAAGTAGTGATATATATATTCTGGCGGCACGTTAGTGGTAAGTTAAAATAAAATAGAATTTTAGACACAAGGGTAGTGTTCCCCGCCCTCGCCTGCACCCCCGTCCCGCCGACACATAAGAGTGACCCAAATTTTAAAAGCAGAGCATGTAATGTGCCAAAATGCAATTCGAACCACGGCAACCAGAAGGAGTATACTTCTGTGTTTTCCTCTCCCAAGGAGCCAGAGCGTCGAGCAAAGTGGATACGAAGTATTCACAGAGAAGATATTTGGTCCCCTGGACAGTATTCTGGTGTGTATATAAAACATTTTGCAGAACACTTTATAATCAAAGAGGATTTGCCAAGGGACCAGATGGAAGTGTTCTGAGAGTACCAAGGAAAAACCTTGTTTTAACCAAGAATGCTTATCCCACAATATTTGAGAATCAACCGTCAACACATCTCAGCCACCACCACCTCGAGTTGATCCAGCTGTTAGGAGTGCGAGATTAGAAGAAAGGAGTGACTTAGAATTTCAGCAATTCTTGCAAGAAGACAAGGAAGAGTCATTTGAAGATTTTTCAAAGCTCTACACTACAAAATTAAATTGTGAAATCGGAGACTGGACTGCTATCAAGTATGAAGAATCGTTTCATTTCGTAAAATATAATCCACATTGCAAAAAAGTGGATGTTGTTCTAGTTGTCAATAGTGATTTGACTGTTAAAGTGTTTTGCGAAGGTGAAGATGTGCCTTTGAAAGGCTCCAGTTTTTTAGGGAAAGATTTTCAGTGTGATACGTGGATGAAAAAATGTACAAATCTATTTAATCATTTTAAAGCGTGGAGTCTTAGTACATCTACTGTAAAGAGAAAGTTGGCATTTGTGTGTGGGGTGTGTAGTTCTTAAACAATGTGTGAGTGATATAAATTGCAGTGCTTGTAGTGAGACTTGTGACTGTGAAAGCGAGCTTTCACAGACGGTCGAATCGCTTAAAAACAGAAAAGCACCAAGACCTGACAGCATACCAGCAGAAGCGCTGAAAGCAGCGCACAAAGCATGTCATGGCTTGATGCTAGATATGTACAACGACTGCCTGAAACATGGCGTCTTCAGCACCCGATGGAAGATTGCTAGGTTGACCCTCATCAACAAGGCTAAAGGAGAAATAAACTCGCCGTCATCATATAGACCATTGTGCATGTTAGATACGGCTGGAAAGGTATTCGAGAAGCTGCTACAACCTCGGCTACTGAAAGCAATAGAAGCAGCAGGGGGGCTGTCCCAACGACAACACGGATTCTGAAAAGGGCATTCCACTATCCACGCAATTGCATCGGTAGTCTGCACAATAGAGAGGGCCCAGTCCGGAAATCACCACTCCCGGAAGCTCACGCTACTTGCTATTTTAGACGTCAAGAACGCATTCAACTCTGCCAGATGGAGTGACATGCTCAATGCTCTCGAGAGAAGATTTAAGCTACCAGTACACTTGAAGCGTGTCATGAAAAATTCGTTAAAGGATCGCACACTCCTATACGATACAGACCAAGGCCAAAGAACCAAAGCACTGTCAGGAGGCGCTGCACAAGGTTCGATTCTAGGATCGTATCTATGGAATGTCACGTACGACGACTTTCGGAGATTGGAAATGCCCAGAGATACGGAGCTCGTTGCATACGCTGACGATGTGGGTGTGCTCATCACAGCGCATACCGTAGAGGAGGCACAACGTCATCTAAATGAAGCAATGCGACGCATAAAAAGATGGATGAACGAGCACTCTCTATCACTTGCAAAAGCAAAGACCCAAATCGTTGTTTTTACAAGGAAACGTATACAGACGGGTGTCACACTCAGGGTCGGAGATACAGATATTCAAACTGCATCAAGTGTGAAGTATTGGGGGGGCATACTTAACACAAAGTTGAGCTACTGGCCTCATATACAGCGAGCAGCAGACAAGGCCGCGGAATCCACAAAAGCACTAAGCCGCTTGATGGCAAATACTAACGGGCCAAAATGTAGTAAGCGGTGCCTCCTTATGTCAGTAATGACATCAATTTTACTTTACGGAGCAGAAATATGGGCCAAAGCTCTAGAAATAGAGAAGTACCGCAAACGCGGCTGTGCAAAGACGTGGAGCACTGAGGGTCTCGTGTGCATACCGCACAGTGTCTGAAGCAGCGGTATTAGTGATAGCGGGCACTCCCCCAATAGATCTTCTCGCTCAAGAACGCCGAGACATCTGGTGCAATCAAATAGTTAACGGCAGGGGCGAAGCAAAGAAGGTAGCACGCCAAGTACTCTTCGAGAGTTGGCAGCAAAGATGGGAAGATGGGAATTATGGAAAATGGACGAAAAGACTGATCCCTCGACTGGACATATGGCTAAATCGCGAGCATGAGGAGGTTAACTATTAACTTACACAGCTTCTTAGCGGCCATGCACGTTTCAGAAAGTATCCCCACAAAATGCAGAAAGTCAGCAGCCCTAAATGTCTCTACTGCAATAATGATGATGACGCACTACACACTTTCTTCACGTGCGAAAGATGGAAGAAAGAATTCGTCTACGCAACGAATTAGGCGCAGAGCAAATAACACCAGGAAACATCATCACTTTGATGCTGCGCACCGTCCAATCTTGGTGTGCAGTAGCAGCCTTTGCGGAGTGCAAAAATAGTGACAGTGACGAGTTAATAAACTCAAGGCGAAACTAAATAGAGAGAGAAGCCCGGAAGGGCAATTAGAATCGACACTGCCTTGAAGTAATGCTAACGCGGTTCCGGGGCAGTAATCACGTCGATTAGAAAGGGTTAGTGAGTTTAATGAGTAGGAGTCTCACACTACTTCGGGAGAGCGGCGCCTCCCAAGTGTTCATGATGGATTCTTAGTTTGCCTCGTAAAAACTAAAAAAAAGTGGGACTTGTGAGGGTGAAGAGTGTGGTGGAAGTTTTAAAGCTAAGAAGCTGTTATTTCTTCATGAGCAGTTACAATTATTGGGAGTGAATAGACCGTCATACTCTCCTGAAACAATGATTTGGGTTTTTTCAATGTTTCTTGGAGAAACTTCAGCACTGTGATTTGAGGGACTCTGCAGTTTTAACACTTCCTCATCCAATGTATTTAAAAAATGTTCACTACACATAGGACCCAACCAATCAGGAACGAATCCCAATCATGCTAAATTTAACAAGAAAAAAAACAGTTACAAGAGCATGAATGGGAAGTTATTCTCATGATTGATGAAATTAATTGCAGAAACCAGTTATCTTACAAAGGAGGTAGAATTCAAGGAGGTAGTTCAAGCTTCAAATTGTGAAGAAGCAGCAACATCTATACAAACATTTATGCTGTCCTCTCTGTATTCTAAAAACAGAGATGTTGCTGCTTTATTTCCTGTTAAAAATCAAAATGGTGATGATTTAATTTGTTTCTGTAGACAAGTTCTTGCTCTTCTAGAAGATTGTGGCTATAAGGTAATTGCTTTAATATCAGATAACCACAGAGTTAACAAATGTTTATTTATGGCTCTTGCTGGTGGTAGCTTTGAAGTTATAGTTAAAAATCCTGTGTGTCCTGATCAAGACTTGTTCTTGCTATATGATTCAGTACATTTATTAAAGGTCATTAGAAATAATTGGCTTAATCAACATGATGCAGATCAGACTTTTGAATTTCCGAACTTTAATGACTTTAAAATAATTGAAAGAGCTTCAGTAAAACAACTGAAAGATTTATACTGGCAAGAAAAATATCGGGTAGTGAAAATAGCTCCTGCTCTTAATCAAAAAGCCCTGTATCCATCTTCAACTGAAAGACAGAACGTAGTCCATGCTCTTCGCCATTTTGATGAAAAGACTATTGCTGCGCTACATAAACATGTTGAGACGGAAGGCACCAAAATGTTCTTAAAAATTTGTCTTATCTGGTGGAAAATTGTGAATGGGAAACATCCCAGTTAAGGTATTCACCTGAGAGATGTTTACCATGAGCCTATCACTTTAACCAATCATGCATCTTACTTGTTTTTGCGAAATTTCGTGAGTGGTTAAATGCTTGGAATAAAGTAAAATCATCTAGAACTAGTAAAGACAGTCGCACTCGTCCAGGCAAGCTCATTACAGACACCCATACTGCTCTTTCTCACACAACAAAAGCTCATTTAAAATTGATTGAACATCTACTACAAAAAGATTCATTAAAATACGTTCTTTTGGGGTCATTTCAAACAGATAAATTAGAAAGCCGTTTTGGTAAATATAGATAGCTTAGTGGGGCTAATTTTCATGTTTCTGTACAACAAATTTTAGAATCTGAGAGAAAATTTAAATTTCTTAGTTTAATTAGGCTGAGATCTTTCTTAAAGAGAGAATTTAACTTGAAAGAGCTGTCATTTACTTGTTCTAACTCAGATGATCTTGAATATCCTGAAGTGGAAGCAAATTTAAAATCAGTTATTCTTGATGCAGATTTTGTAGACTTATCCATGATGATTTGGAAGCATTGGCATTCATTGGAGGAAATGTTAGCAGAGGGGCACTCCAGAACAACCAGTGTGCATTCTGTAAAGAGTTTTTAACTGTCCCCAACAAAGAATTTCAATTTGAAGGACTCCCATACGATGCTGGAGACTATCTAAAAATTATTGATCAGGGAGGCCTTATTTATCCAAACGAATTCCCTGTGGAAATTTGTATTAATGCATTTCAAGTTTTCCAAACCTGAATCAATTCAGAATATGAATCCCTCTTCTTTTCTCAATTAAATCAAAAACAGATAATTATAAAGTTGATTATGGACAGACTGGAAAATGCAAATATTGTTCTGAACATTCAATGTGAATGTGGGGTTTCAATGAAGAAATTAGCCAAAAAGTGTTGCAGTATTATGACCAATATTTTATTAAATAATTATACCAAAGTAAAAAATGATTTTCTGAACACGACAAAGACTAACAAGAGGAAAATTGCAGCACTTAATTATGAAAATAATAGCTAATTTTCAAAAAATTGTTATTGTAATGTTTCATTTCTTGTAATAAAAAACATTTCTGTCTCAATGTGTTTGATAATTGTTTTTGTATCGCTATTTTCCCTTGTGTATATACCGTTTGGATCCTAATTTCTTTGCAGAACATTAAATCAAATATTTTCTCTAGTAACTAAAGAAGCTGCGCTTCGAAAAAGTCTGTTGAGTAATTGAGGACCGAATCGGGCACTGCCAGCGCGTTGCACTCAGCTCGTGACGTCACGCAAGGTATGCTATGGCCTGCTATTCGAGATGGCCATGTCTGGAGTACTATAGGCTATGATTTATAACCATAAATCTTTTTTTAATATATTTACAAAATAATTACTCTTCCGGACATTTTTCGCCTGGCTTTACATCATAGATTCAATAGTCGATCAATGTCAATAGTTTAGCTGCGCGTCACGAGAGAATGACGTCTGAGATCTACTGATTTCCAGAATTATTACGAAATTCATTGGGGTTTGAATAACGCTATGAAAATTCCGTGAGTAAACGTCGGTGATTTGTTACTTCTGAACGTTGGTGTAACATTTGAACGAAATACGTACTGAAAGCAGTAAAGAACGTCAATGTACAAACATTTTCCTTACTCCGTGCTCTATACAAATTGTGGCAAGAAAACATCTGAGTTTGAAAGTATTTAGACAGTTAAAAGTACGAAATATACAGTAATGTACAATGTACAGTACGTGACAGCACGTGACGCTCAGATGATTATGGACAGACTGGAAAATGCAAATATTGTTCTGAACATTCAATGTGAATGTCCCTCTGATGTGATCGAATAGCACACAGACCACAGAATTATGAAAACGTGCACAAAATTCACTTCTCCCCATAGCTCGTCATACGCAGTTTTTAACTGTTTTTGACGTAAATAAATAAATGTAAACATCGTATAGAGGTATCGTTTATTTTTAAAACAACCTCTTCTTTTATAGAAATTTGTAAACATTGAATTGTTTGAAACAATGCCGAAACGAAAGTTTCAGTTGTCAAAATAGAATACAAATGCTAAGAGATCGGCAGCCTATTTAAATTCTGAATCGGCTACTCAGAGGCAAGAGCGACTTGGAGAATAACATGCACAATTGAAAACAATACTGTAAAGAAGGAAGCAAATGTGAATAATTCTCTAGGAAGTTGGGCAGCTTTTCGTTATGACTCTCGATTTGACTGTTTACACATCTCTAATGTTCAAATTGGTAAAATTGAAAATATTTCTATATTTTGGTCAACCCTGTTGAACATTTTTCTTCGATATGGGCAGGGGACTAATAAAGTGGTATGTAATTAAGCAATGGTCATTTACATATTAAGACTAATCTGTGCTGTTGTTTCGCATGTCAGTTACTCCCGGTGAATTAATTCATCTATTTTTTCTATAAAAACTGGAAAAAAATAATTTATCTAAAATATTTAGGTATAATCTAATAACAAAATTCTGGAACTCCTTGGTTTCTATTATTCACATTTCAAGATCCGTAGTATCTAGCACTTGAAATGCTAGATACTATGGATCTTGAAATATCCATCAAATAATGAAGCTAATATTGTTTTGTTAAGTGGTTCAGTACAATGTCAATTTGTATAATGTTTGGGGTGGATTAGTATTGCTGTTATGTTGCGATGATATGATCAATTGATTTACCTAAACAAATAAGTTTTATACTACATGTCATGCACATAGGTCTTTAAACACACGTACTTCTGTCGTCTTCAAAATAATTATAGAAACCGGCAATTACATTTAAGCATAGATATTTTAATTTACTTTTATGATTATGATTCATCAAATCCGTTATGATATCTATATTCGTCTGGATCTGTTTACTGGCGTACCCATGCGAAAAGTCTCGGGTTTTCGTATACTCCCCTTAAAACTGTAAGTCCCGTCAAGGTCACGACTTGGCAAGAGATACATTTTTTAATCTTTCTTTACAAATACTATAGGTACTATAGACGAAAAAATATAAAAAAGAGTTAGTTTTACAATTTGGCAATTTATTTAAAGTATTGGTATAATATATAAAACGCCCTCGACGGCCTGCTATTAGCTGCTACTTAGCTGACTAGCGGTGACAGCTCTCGGCCATGGGATAAGGAGTTCGAGCGGTTAGCACGAGAACATCCTTTTACCGTATACTTTACCGCTCTTCTTAACCTTAGGATGGGCTTTTGCATCGTCACACAGCAATCGATACTGAGACATTTGTAAGAAAGGCGCACAGTTCCAACTTACCCTGGTGGGAATCGAATTCGAGGTTGCGCCGTGGAAAGCGAGCACGCGAACCAATGAGCCACCGAGGGTGAAATATAAAATTCCACAAAAAGAATGTACGTGAGTCGAGAAGTATTTTACAAGTATTTTGTATTAATAATTCAGATTTCTTGATTGTTTTTAGTTATAAAGTGAGAAATGTTTGGGAGCTAAAACTCCCAACAAGAAAAATGTAAACTTTAATAGGAAAGTGAACGAGGCACATCTGAAATTTCCAAAGAGGGAGCAAGACAAAACAGGGGCAGATATACAATTAGAGATAAATAGGCCACACTGCAGGGCATAAATAAATAGAATTCCTCCTCCTGGCTAAAAAATTACTGTAATGAATGCCTGGGCAACGCCAGGTAGTTCAGCTGGTTTTTCATAAATGTTGGAAGTGTTCATCATTTACGTTTATGCTGACTTGTATCGTGGCTATCATTTTGAACAAAAATGGATTTTCAATAAGTACATTTAAAATATTTATTGAACAGAACCTACAAACATTTGTTACTATTATTGTATTCTAGAGTAAGCCACGCGATGCTTTCCTAAGACAATTCCATTCATGTCTGCCCGTGTCGTAAGTAGCCAATGCTAAGCAATGATATATTCAAATTAAAGCAATCCCAGATGTTTATTGCCATCAGTTTGTTTACCTTTTTTACTTTCCCGTATACGTACGTATACACGGAGTGATATACGTAGTATACGGAATGTTACGTCATGCTGCGCGAAAAAATGGCCAATTTTCGGCGGCAAAAAAATTCATTGCCGGGCCGTGATATCGAAAAAGTGGATAAAATTAGTTGCTAAATATAGAAAAAAAATCCCCTAACACGTGGTGCCAGAAACCCTGTTCCCTAGGTCCTTGATACCGAAAACTCAATTGAAAGGAAAACGTCCGTCCGTCCGTCCGTCCGTCCGTCCGTCCGTCCGTCCGTCCGTCCGTCCGTCCGTCCGTCCGTCCGTCCGTCCGTCCGTCCGTCCGTCCGTCCGTCCGTCCGTCCGTCCGTCCGTCCGTCCGTCCGTCCGTCCGTCCGTCCGTCCGTCCGTCCGTCCGTCCGTCCGTCCGTCCGTCCGTCCGTCCGTCCGTCCGTCCGTCCGTCCGTCCGTCCGTCCGTCCGTCCGTCCGTCCGTCCGTCCGTCCGTCCGTCCGTCCGTCCGTCCGTCCGTCCGTCCGTCCGTCCGTCCGTCCGTCCGTCCGTCCGTCCGTCCGTCCGTCCGTCCGTCCGTCCGTCCGTCCGTCCGTCCGTCCGTCCGTCCGTCCGTCCGTCCGTCCGTCCGTCCGTCCGTCCGTCCGTCCGTCCGTCCGTCCGTCCGTCCGTCCGTCCGTCCGTCCGTCCGTCCGTCCGTCCGTCCGTCCGTCCGTCCGTCCGTCCGTCCGTCCGTCCGTCCGTCCGTCCGTCCGTCCGTCCGTCCGTCCGTCCGTCCGTCCGTCCGTCCGTCCGTCCGTCCGTCCGTCCGTCCGTCCGTCCGTCCGTCCGTCCGTCCGTCCGTCCGTCCGTCCGTCCGTCCGTCCGTCCGTCCGTCCGTCCGTCCGTCCGTCCGTCCGTCCGTCCGTCCGTCCGTCCGTCCGTCCGTCCGTCCGTCCGTCCGTCCGTCCGTCCGTCCGTCCGTCCGTCCGTCCGTCCGTCCGTCCGTCCGTCCGTCCGTCCGTCCGTCCGTCCGTCCGTCCGTCCGTCCGTCCGTCCGTCCGTCCGTCCGTCCGTCCGTCCGTCCGTCCGTCCGTCCGTCCGTCCGTCCGTCCGTCCGTCCGTCCGTCCGTCCGTCCGTCCGTCCGTCCGTCCGTCCGTCCGTCCGTCCGTCCGTCCGTCCGTCCGTCCGTCCGTCCGTCCGTCCGTCCGTCCGTCCGTCCGTCCGTCCGTCCGTCCGTCCGTCCGTCCGTCCGTCCGTCCGTCCGTCCGTCCGTCCGTCCGTCCGTCCGTCCGTCCGTCCGTCCGTCCGTCCGTCCGTCCGTCCGTCCGTCCGTCCGTCCGTCCGTCCGTGAACACAGCTAGCGCCTAACCCATACGTACGATTTCTTCCAAAATGAATATTCCCCGGTCGATCTGATTCTGGTCGAAGTTTTGAGATTTTGAAAAAGATTCTTCAAAATTTGGAGGTACTTTATCTGAAGCCCGCCGGGGATTTTCTAAATTTTTTCAAAAACTGCTTCAAATTTTTTCTTTAAATTTCTTGTATGAATAGAGTAAAATACACTTATTAACATGGCATAGGTCCTATTTTCAGAGATAACTCTGAATTTTCGAAAATTGTGAAAGTTTGAATTTTTTCGGCGTCTTTCTCCAACTACAAAATTGAAGGTAGAGATTTTTTTCTTCAAATAAAATTTGTTCTGCATATTGCGTTCTTTCATAAAGGGCGTGTAAATGTTTTTCAAAATTTTGGTAGTTTTCGTGCAATAATGCGTCCAATATGTGCAATTTTAAACTAGTGGTGCTACAGAATGGCACAGAATTTTCCGTATAATTTTTCTATTTCCTTTGGTCTTCGCTAGCTATTCGGAATTGCCACAAACTGTTTCTTGCTAGCTGTCATCTATCACCACCAAAAGTACATTAGTTTGTTATTTTCTTAATTTTTCGGTTTCCTATTGGTAGAACGGAAACATTAATTTTAGAATATTAAAGAACAGAAAAACCTAGTCATAAATGGCAATTTTCTTTTAAAAATTATGTGCCGTCTAAGAGAAAATGGCGTTTTAGCGCTACTAAAAGTGCGAAATTTGAAGCTCATTTTCACAGACAATTTTTGAGTTTTCAAAATACTTCATTTGAAGTTATTTGAAGAACACTCACAAATATAATAATCTTTACAAATTGCGGATAATGTGCATATTAAATATGTGAGAGATCTTTCAAAAAATTTACATTTATATAATTTTTGAAAGAACAAAAAATAACTGAAAATAAACTTTACGATATATTAAATAGTATAATTATCAATATCTCTTACAAAAGTTTCAAGAACAAATTTGCAGCCATATATGAGAAAATAGAGTTTAAGCATTTCTGAAAATGCAGAAATTTGAGCTACTTTTCACAGAAAACGGTAGTGTTTTCGAGAAACTTTACTTGACAATATTTAAAGCAAATATATAAGGGTGTCCCTTATTTTCCGACTTTCAAATTTTTGATCGCTCACCCTCCAGTTTTGTTCGAATGATCTTAAAACATGCCTATACAAAATTTTGTTGAGATCGGAGCTTTCTAGCCTGTGCCGACTTGAGCGCGAATTTGCGTGACGGACATGTCCAGAGCTATCACCAACCGCTGAGTCAAGCCCGACCGCAACAATACATGAATTTTAATCGATCGTGTCATTCGTGTTTAATGGTTGCTAATCTAACATAATGTCATATGTAAGTGTCATATGCAGTGCCGAAGAACGTGTGTGTTTAATAGGAGATAGTATTAATTATTTACATAAAACTCCAAATAACTGGACACAATTTACCATGAAATAAACAAGTGCTTCAAGTTTTATTTTATAACATATACGAAGTGAAATGAATAGTTAGTGCAAGCGCTAAACTTGTGGTTCGTGAGTGCATGATACGTTGGAAGAAAGCAAGAATTCCGACAAGAGCTAATCAGCATTGTTCGCAAAAACGTAACTTGTTCTATTCGGAGTGAAGAAAATTACAAAAAACGCAAGCAAGTGTGAAGATATTTCGAAGCACTGTGGAAAGTTTAGAAATAATTTTTACAATCTATCTGATATTGCACATCCAAATACTTTACAAATGATTACGTTGGAAGAAGACAGGATGTTTTTATTTCGGCAGAAAGAGTCGGAATGTAAAAGCTATCTTGCAGGATTAGAGGAACATCTCGCGGATAGAGAAGAAAGGGTGCAACAAAGATCAATACAATAAGAAAAAAGATTACAAATTCTTTGCTGTGATAAAACTGCAACAAATACTTGGCGTTTTGAAGGAGTATACGTCTTTCTTGAAGAAAATTTGGACACGGCATCGTTCTTTCCGTGTCGTCATCACATACTCAAACTTATTTTACAATGTGTTTGAATGTAAAATTCGTAATGTAGCAAGCAATCCTGACACCACTTTTTCAGCATTTTAAGGAAATCTAGAAAAGATTTAATGCCATTAATTTTAAAAGTGGCAAAGAGAATATGGGAATGTTCTTTAATGAGTCCGGAATTAAAGACATACTGGACTTCTATCAAAGTAACAGACTAAAGATACATTATCCCGGGATAATTCATCTACCTCGATTGATGGAAAGAGATATTTATTGCAATATTGCACGAAAACTACTAATCTATTGAGAAACATTTACATGACCTTTATGAAAGAACTCAATATGCAGAACAAATTTTAATTGAAGAAAAAATCTCGATCTTCAATTTTGTAGTTGGAGAAAGACGCCGAAAAAAATTCAAACTTTAAAAATTTTCCAAAATACAGAGTTATCCGCGAAAATCGGACCTATGCCATTCTAATAAGTGTATTTTACTCTATTCATACAAGAAATTTAAAGAAAAAATTTGGGCCGTTTTTGAAAAAATTTTGAAAATCCATGGGAGGCATTATTTAAAATAACCCCAAATTTTGAAGAATCCTTTTTAAAATCTCAAAGCTTTGACTAGAATCAGATCGACCGGGGAATATCCATTTTGGAAGAAATCGTACGTATGGTTTAGGCGCTAGCAGTGTTCACAGACGGACAGACGGACGTTTTCCTTTCAATTGGGTTTTCGGTATCAAGGACCTAGAAAAATGGGTTTCTGGCTATACCACGTGTTAGGGGATTTTTTTTCTTAATTTAGCAACTGGTTTTATCAACTTATTCGTTTTCACGGCACTTAATTTTTTTCCGCCGAAAATTGGCCATTTTTTCGCGCAGCATTACATAACTTTCCCTATACTACGTATATCACCCCGTGTATACGGACGTATACGGCAAAGTAAAAATTACTAAACCAAGATTTAACAAAAATTCTCCAAACGGCTCCAAGTTTTTTCTTTAAAAGTTTGGTAGGGATAGTGATAAATGTACACTATTAGATGACATAGAAACTCTATTGCTCTATAGGTTGTTTTTTTCAAAAATTACAAAATATAAATTTGTTCCCATGTTTCTCACGTCGATAATATTTACATTAGCGGCGATTTTTTCACATTATTATATTTACGAGTACATGTGCTTTAAATAATGTCAAGTAAAGTTTCTCAAAAACAAAACCGTTTTCTGTGAAAAGTAGTTCAAAATTTCGCATTTTCATAAACGCTCAAATGCCATTTTCTCATATATGGCCGCAATTTTTTCTTGAAACTTTTGTAACGGATAGTACGAATTACACTCTTTAGTATAACGTAAAGTTTATTTTGAGTTATTTTTTTTTGTTTTTTCAAAAATTACATAATTGTAATTTTTTTGAAAGATCTCTCACATCTTTAATTAGCACATTATCAGCAATTTGTAAACATTATTATATTTGTGAGTGTAAGTGCTTTAAATAACTTCAAATAAAGTATTTTGAAAACTCAAAAATGTTCTGTGAAAATGAGCTTCAAATTTCGCATTTTTGGTGGCGCTAAAACGCCATTTTCCCTTAATCGGCACATAATTTTTAAAAGAAAATTGCTATTTAGAACTAGGTTTTTGTGTTCTTTAATATTCTAAAATTAATATTTCCGTTCTACCATTAGGAAAAATTAAGAAAATTACAAAAAAAGGACTTTTGGCGGTGGTAGATGGTAGCTGGCAAGAACGAGTTTGTGGCAATTCCGAATAGCTAGCAAAGACCCAAGGAAATAGAAAACTAATACGGGAAAGTCTGTGCCATTCTGTAGCATTACTAGTTATTCATTTAATTAATACAGTAAAATGGTGGAAAGAGATAACGTAAAATTTGCAACCATATGAAAAAGTTGAATATCGTCCAGATTTGGTAACTGAAGTTTTTCATTTAAAATTGAGAGAGCTCATAGAGGACTTGTGTAAGAAATTCATATTTGGTGTTGTGGTTGCTAATGTTCATGTAACTGAATTCCAGAAAAGAGGGCTACCTCATTGTCACATATTGCTGATTTTATGTACAGAAGATAAGATAAGAGATGAGTGATGTAGATGTCGTATCATGTGCAGAAATACCAAACCAGTCAGAGAATCCCCGTTTATTTGATATCGTTCAGCGCTGTATGATACATGGTCCATGTGGAACTTCAAATCCCATAGCACGTTGCATGGAAAATAGTATTTGCACAAAGGGTTTCCCTAAGGAATTTACAGAAGAGACAAGTGCTAATGGTTACCCGATTTATCGCAGAAGAAATAATGGACAAAAGGTAAATAATGGACTGGACAACAGATGGGTCGTGCCATATAATCCTTACCTGTGTCTGAAATTTGAAGCACATATTAACGTAGAAGTATGTTCATCTATTAAATCTGTAAAGTATTTGTACAAGTATATTTACAAAGGTCATGATGTTGCTGCTCTAAACTTGAGTGAGGGAGAAAACGAAGCTAACTCTAACAATGAAGTTCGTACATACTTGAATGTGAGATATGTAAGTGCATCTGAAGCAATGTGGAGAATTCATGAAAGACCGCTTCAAGACCGATCACACAAGATTGAGAGATTATCTGGGCATCTACCAGAAGAGCAACAAGTGTATTTCCAACCTGAGAGGAGGAAAGTGCTCTGCAGAGAGCAGCTACTACAGATACAAAATTAACAGGCTGCTTCAAAATGTGTGCTGCTGATGAACAAGCTAAGGAGTTTCTTTATGTTCAAATACCTGAGCATTATTCTTGGAGTAAAAATGAATGGAAGAAGAGACAAAGATCATCAAAAACAATTAGACGAATGTATACAGTAAATCCAGCTGACCGAGAACTCTATTGTCTCAGAGTTCTATTGTTGCATGTAAAAAGATGCAGAAGTTATGAAGATTTACGAACTGTTAACAGTGTTCTCTTTCCATCATTTTCAGCAGCTGCTGAAAAACTGAACTTGATTGATACCCAGGAAGAATGGTCACGGTGTCTTGAAGAGACATCATTATTTCAAATGCCCATGCAACTGAGAGAAATGTTCGCATTCATTTGCATTTTTTGCCTTCCAAAAAATACGCAAGAGTTATGGCTATCCTACAGAAGATTTTCAAAGAAATAATGAGATGGATGCATCCTATGATTTAGCATTGCAAGAAATCAAAAAATTCTTAAGGCAAATGGAACAAATTGTGGCAAGGTTGGCTTGCCAATTCCACGACATATTCCTGTAGACAAAGTTACATTTGACCATCAACAAGAGAAACTAAAAGGAATTTCTGCATATGCTCTGTTGAAGAGTGAACAACGTACCATTGTAGATGAGGTTCTTTGTTCTGTAAGAAATGAAAGATGCAACGGTTTTTTTTATGGACCAGGCGGTACAGGGAAATCCTTTCTTTATAAAACTTTATGCCATATTTTGAGAGGAGAAAACTGAACTGTACTTCCAGTTGCCTGGACAGGAATCGCTGCTCAGATCCTGGAGGGTGGTATGACTGCGCATTCTCTTTTTAAATTACCAGTTCCTATTCATGAATCATCTGTGGCCAAAATCAGAAGATTCTGTGGAAGCAAAGGTTTTACAAATAGCATCACTAATTATTTGGGATGAAATATCAATGGTTCCCAAAAATACTCTAAGTGTCTGTAATAAATTATTACAGAATATCATGAAAAATGATTCATTGTTTGGTGGGAAAGTTATTCTGTTTGGAGGAGATTTTAGACAGACCCTTCCAGTTAATAAACGTGGTACCCGTTTATCCATTGTTGAAAACTGTGTAAAAAATTGTTTATTTTGGAAGTTCATTAAAAAAGAAAACTTACAGAAAATATTAGAGCAGCTGCTGATCAAGAATTTTGTGAGTGGTTACTAAAATAAAAAATGGAACATTGTCATCTCACCACTTACAAGATGAATTGGTGGAAATCCCTTCACAGTGTATATGCAATTACGATGACTTAATAAGCAATGTATTTCTTACCCACAAAATTAATGAAACAAATATTGACGCTCTAACAAATATTGCAATACTGTGCAGAAAAAATGACTATTGTTCAGAAATTAATAAAGACATTATTGAAAATTTGATGGAAGGTCCTTCTAAAACATATTATAATATTGACTGTGTTGAAAGTGAAGATCACTCCTCTGCCCAGTTATATCCTCTAGAATTCTTTAATAGTTTAACTCCATCAGGTCTCCCACCTCATATTCTTACACTAAAAATTAACACAATTGTGATGTTAATAAGAAATTTAAATGTTGGAGAAGGTTTGGTAAATGGAACGCGCATGATTGTGAAGGCATTGCATGAACACTGTATTTCTGCAGTAGTTATTGATTCAGAGAAGACTGTTTTAGTACCCAGAATTCAGCTATGTCCTGATTTAAGCCTTCCATTTATGTTGTGCAGAAAACAATTCCCGTTAAGAATTGCCTTTGCTATGACTATTAACAAGTCACAAGGACAGATACTTCAGCGAGTTGGTATTTATTTACCTACGCCTGTTTTCTCACACGGCCAGCTATATGTAGCATTTTCACGAGCAAGGTCGTTTAGAAATGTGTTCATTTCGGTTCTTAAAGGTAAGAACCAATTCAAAGAGAATGGCAAGTTATTCACTCAAAATATTGTTTTCAGGGAAGTGACCTGAAATTTTATTTGTTTGTTAAATTTAATGTTGTTAATTTTATAGTGTGTACATTTTATAGTGTATAAATTTTATATTTATTTGTGTATTAAATTTTATTTATTTTCTTCTCAAATTAGTATTTATTTACCTACTCCTGTTCCCCATTTATTTAGCATTTTCACAAGCAAGTTTATTAATAAATGTGTTCATATCCATTCTTGAAGGGAAGGACCAATTCATTGAAAGTGGGAAGTTATATTCACTCGCGAGCAAGAAAGGCTTTATTTATTTATTGAGGCAATTTTTTTTCTTTGTTGGTTTTTATAGTTTATTTTAGTGATGGATTTTTGAACATGGATTGTAATTTTCAACAATAAGTGTTATTGATATTTTGTTCTGTTATTGATCGTGTTGGTCAATATTATCATGAATGTAATTGATTTTTGAATTTATTTATTCTTAAAGTATTGTATTTGGGAAGAATTAATTATATCAAGCCCTATTATTCATACATTTTGATTTGTCAGTGTCCTACAGAGAATGTGAGTTAAAGAAAATTAGAACATTCTGCTGTGATAAAACTCTTAAATTACAATGTTGAATTAGATGCAGTGGCTAAAAATTTTATAGATAAAAAAATGAACTCCCAGTTTATATGAAACAAAATTGTAATTAGGGGAATTTTAAAAATATTGAACTCCGTTCGAATTATTCGCACGGGCACTACTAGTAACGTATAAGCAAGTAACATTTGAATAACAGTTTATTGCAGAAAATAATTTCAAATGTGTTTCAATTTTATGGTATTAAACCTTTCAAAAACAATTATAATCAGGCTGCTTACAAGAACATTTATTAAAAGCACAATCATTAAAGTTGTAGGAAGTTGTTTTCCAAGTCTTGGTCTTCCTTGGAAGCATCTGAAATTAATGATGTACAAGATGAATTAGCGGCGGAATTCATCAATTTCGAATGGATTGAACACACCTGTGTACTCATTAAAGTATTTCCCTGAATAATTTTGGTTGTATAGTTTTCATAGGATATTATTTGTACTCTTCACCATCTAATCTTCGTATATTAATTGCCTAAAATATGTGCAATATCTTCATTTGTAGTTTGTGCTGTCCACTTGTATTTTCTCTCTTCACAAATTTCATGAAATTGCTTCCACACGCTTTCTCTGTTCCTTTAGTTAATATTTGAACAAATAGTATATATAATATACTATGAATATATGTTAATTCATTATTATTCATTAATTATATATCATTTATTATATATTATATATTATTTATTATTCAAATATTATATATTAATATTCGAATATTTGAACAAAGCTACGCATGAAATGAATTTTCAACACATGAATATACTTTCAAAAGTTTTAAGCGTCGGCGACGCCACATTCAACTGGTTATTGCAGTAAAAGTATTGTCACAATGCAAAATTTTATTCCTTCATTTCAGCCCAGGCCTTCCATTATTCAGACATCTCTATCATATGAGCTATACAGTCAAACACAGTAATCATGTCAAATTACTTGCAAGGAAAATACAATCTAGCAGAAAATCTCTTTTTGTCATAAACCATGTTCAACAGTTTAAACTAGTAGTGCTACAGAATGGCACAGTCTCTCCCCTATTTGTTTTCTATTTCCTTGGGTCGGGGCTAGCTATTCGGAATTGCCACATACACCTGCCAGCTGCCATCTATCGCCGCCCAAAATACATTTTTTTTTTACATTTTCTTAATTTTTTGGTTTCCTAATAGTAGAACAGAAATATTAATTTGAAAATATTAAAGAACACAAAAACCTCGTCCTAAAAGACAATTTCTTTTAAAAATTTGTAGTCTTTTTTAAGAAAATGACGTTTAAGCGCTACTAAAAACGCGAAATTTGAAGCTCTTTCACAGAAAATTTTTTGGTTTACAAAAAACATAACTAGAAGCACTATCACTCACAAATATAATTACTTTTACAATTTGCTGGTAATGAGGATATTAAAGATGGAGAGATCTCTCAAAACTAGTGGTGCTACAACAGCACATACTTTCCCGTATTATTGGAAACAGCTACGTGGGATTGCAATATTGCTCTTTCTGACCTACTAACATCTTAGCTAATATTTGTAAACGTCCAATTCAACCAAGAAGCTAAGAACTCACCTTTCCATCGCAGTGTTGTCAAATCTATGTGAATTCTACAACTGCATAAAAATATAATACAAAAGTTTTGTAAACTTTTATACGAAAAAGAAGCCTGATACCATACAGCCATGTATACCAAGTCACAACAATGACGCGTAATTCACGCGACAGTGAACGGAATTCAAATGTTGCATTCCGTGCATTGTCGATACTCCCTTAAAGAGCTAGGAATTTTTTATTTCAAGTATTTGAAAATTAATAATTTCATTAAGTATTAATGCGTAAATGTATAACAAAAGGTCGAATGTAAAATCAAAGAAATAAATAATATACAAATTGAAAATTCCAATCCGGCTGTCTGAAGCGCAGTAAATTAGCAGCGGATTATTATGTTGGTCACAAAATTATAGAAAAAACTACTGGTATCTTTAACAAAATAAGCGTGATCTTATTTGAAGATATAGTTTTGATAAATATTGAGAAAAGCAGCTGCCATCTATCGCCGCCCAAAGTACATTTTTTGGGCATTTTCATAATTTTTCGGTTTCCTAATGGTAGAACGGAACTATTAATTTTAGCATATTAAAGAACGCAGCATCCTCGTCCTAAATGGAAATTTTCTTTTAAATATTTGTAGCCATTTTTGAGAGAATAGCGTTTAAGCGCTACTGAAAATGCCAAATTTGAAGCTATTTTTCACAGAAAATTTTTGAGTTTTCAAAATACTTCATTTGAAGTCATTTGAAGCACTTACGTTCACATGTACAGGGTGAGTCACGTAACTTTAGCACGTCCTTTAACTTTTGAACGGTTGATGTTACTACAATGCAGTTTGCACGGAAGTGCATGAGGGACGGGGCGAAATGATATGTGTATTCATTTCTATTTTGTCACTTCTATTTTACGAGATAGTTGAAGTCACATTGTTTTTCAATTGGAAATATACATTTTTTTCAGTCTATCACGATGAGCGTAAAAAGACGAATCCAATGATATACATATTGTCATATGTTATAAGCATTTTTCGGAGAAATTTTGATTTTTTTGTGGCTAGTGATTAACGTATATATTGAATGAAACCGTCCTCCACACAAGTTCACGCAGCGATCCACCAGCAAACGAGCGCTCGGAGAAGGAAAGGGATCTTAGTATTTGAAAATACGAAACATATTCCAAATATTAACAAAACTTGCAGTTTTTTCCTGAACTCTGCTCTCCATCCTTTAGCATTTTGAGATGTTTTGTATTACTTAAGGATTGAAAATACGGATTTGTCATAAGCAGTATGTATTGAAATAAGATTGTTTCAATCACTGAGTTATTATTATATGCTTATTAACATTGAAATTGTTTGCTCAAAATACGCAATATTCTTTGAGAAGTCTTAATTGTTTACTCTTATTGTGCTTTGTTTCAAGATCCCATAAATATACTGTGTTACAAAACCTCATTAAAAGGAGTTGAAGTAATAAACAACTTTATTATAATACATACTACTTATGACAAATCTTTATTTAGAATCCTTCAATTGCTTCTATCAAAGACGGACAAAAAATCAGAAAATGCTGAGAGGATGGAGAACAGAGTTCAGGAAAAAACTGGAACAGTTTTGTAAATATTTGGAATGTGTTTCGTTTATTCAAATACTAAGATCCCTTCCCTTTCCTGAGCTGGTTTGCTGGTGGAGCGTTGCTTGACCTTGTGTGTCGGGCGGTTTCGTTCAAAATACCGTTAAACACAAGCCGCAAAAATATCAAAGTTACTCCAAAAAAATTCTCATGTAACATATGACAATACGTATATCAGTGGATTCGTCTTTTTGTGCCATTGCCATCCCTCTCAGTCTTCTATCTCCACGTAACAGTCTTGCCGCCGCGAAGGCCATTTTACCCGAAGGCGAGAGTTGCAGGTGCTGCTATACGAAATATTGTCCGTTGAATTCAAAATCACATATCAGAAAGTCTAATTATATACTCAAATTACTATCAAAATACTAGCATATGATACATCATTTTATTCCTCTTTTCATAATCTATCGATCGTTGGTGAGAAAAATATATTGTTCCATTTAAAATATCAAAGATAATTAAATTTCTCTAAAACTAAAAATGTTATAGACAATTTCTCTACGGCATGTTACTTGCCCCATGATTCCGCATTATTCAGCGAAAACTGCATTTCGATATCCTGAACCGTTTAAAAGTTATGAGGGTAGTCCATAGTTGGTGGGACACCTGTATACTGTGACAGGAAGTGTTCGCCCAAGCGGCCGGTGCTGCGAAGCCTTCGTCCATGTATGTAATTTGCAAACTGGGGCGCCTGATTTTATTTCCCTTATCCTCTACGGCGGCACAGCCACTCTGCAGAGGTACGCGTTTGCTAACTCTACGAATTATCCGTCAAAAGGAAGCATGTACACCAGTGTTGTCAAGGTCGATGTCACGAGCAGGAGTACGTGGCACGAGTGCCACGACGAAATCGCCTCTCCACGCAGTTCATCACCCCGCCGCCAGAGACAACGTCATCCCTATTGTAAAGCGGCGGGGTTACTACTACTCGTAATAGTTCCCATTCCCGACGCTAGTGGCGCAGAGAAGCTCGTGGCATGCCACTGAGCCACGACGCGTGCCACAGCCACCAGTAGAAGACCTTGACGCCAGCCACTCAGTCCAAAAACCCACGGTCATGAGTGGAACAACCCGTTGCTATTAAATACGCCTAGTATTCATAAATCGTTTTCAGCAAGTTTTTCTCTTACAACAACGAACCTCAAGATATAGGTTCACTCTCACGAGACGTTGACGAAAGACAATAAACACCTTCAAGCAAAATAGCGTAGTATGGAGTAGTATAGTACCTCAAACATTTAAGGTGAGTTGACATCTCGCTAAGAGTGTCTACTTTTATGAGAAAGCAACGCCTTCGACCTCTACGATTAACAAAAAAATCCTAGAGTCTGTTCAACGCATATTTTCCATTACATTTTATTCCAACGCACTTTTTTACCAACCGCTTCTAAGTTGCATCTGATTCTTTGCTTCGAGTGCCGAAATGCATTATGAGTCTCTGGTCTTCTTCCAACACAATTTGATTTATTTGGTGAAAAATAGTAAAAACTGTGTCGTATGAGAGAGAAGACAATCTGCGTACGCTTTCTTGAGTTCCAGAATCCCTTCCCAAAATTTTAACTATAAATAGTTTACAGACAAATAAAAGTTGTTAATAATAATAATAATAATAATAATCACTCAGCAGGCTGTGAAAGGGAACAGAAATCTCAGTGTCGCCTACATTGACTATCAAAAAGCTTTTGATTCTGTGCCCCAATCCTATCTCATAGAGATATTACAGATGTACAAGATAGATACACTGCTAATACAGTTCCTTCAATAAATCATGAAAAAATGGACAACAGTACTACAACTGACAACCCCTGAGACAAAGCTAACATCGAGAGGTATTCATATTAACCAAGGTATATTCCAAGGAGACTCTTTTAGCCCCCTCTGGTTCTGTATGGCCCTCAATCCACTGAGCCAGGCTCTTAATCAAACAAAGAATGGATTCAAATCAAATCAGATAAAGGTTCCTATACAATAAGTCATCTACTGTACATTGATGACATAACAATTTATGCAAATTCTCCTAAACAATTGCACAGAATGCTGAATTTAACAACACAATTTAGTAATGACAATAGTGTGTCATTTGGTCTCGAAAAGTGCAAGTCATTGCACCTTAAAAAAGGCAAAATCACCCAAACCAATGGCTTTGACACAGGGAAAGGTATCATTGAAGACCTGACATCTCGACCTGACAACATGAACCTCACATGAAGACCTGAAAACATGTATAAGTTTCAGTATCTGGGGTTTCAACAACTGCGTGAAATCAACCACACTCTCATTAAAGAGAAAACCTCAGTCGATATGATTAGAAGAGTGGAGGCAGTTTAAAAACACATCTTCATAGGCGCAATAAGGTCAAAGCGATCAATACCTTTGCCATCCCTCCTCTGGCTTACACGTTTGGAGTGGTGAAATGGTCCATGACAGAACTGAAAAATGGTGAGAGGCAGATCAGAGTAAAGCTAACCAAGCATTGAATGCGACATCCCAAATCAGCAATTGAAAGGGTAACTCTACCTGCATTCAAGGGAGGAATGGGAATCATGAGCATCGTCAATTACATTGGAAACAGATTCAAGGGAAGGGGAACACTTCCATTTCAAGCAGGATAATCACATGTATGAAATATTTTGCACCGCAGATGCAAATCTAATACCACTGAAGCTCAAAAACCAAGAACTGGAAACTACCTCTCAGTCTATGGAAGAAAAAACTACTATCATGGAAGCAAAAATCTTTGCACGGTTCTTATCCTCATCAACTCGAGAATACAAATGTTGACAGTATTTCTTCGCATATCTGGTTAACTTCAGGGAACTTATATGGAGAAACCGCTGGATTCATGATGGCCATACTGTGACCAGCCGTATGGGTCAGTTGTTGGGAGTTCGTGGGAAAGTGGCTCTTTTCTTGAAATTTTGGAAAATAAACACAAAGCCGTTACCACAGAACAACATTTAATTAAATAAGCTTTGATGGGAAAACACAAAAATTACAGTATGACAACAACATTGGCCATAGAATAAAAAAAACAAGCAAAACCCTTGATCATTACCAAAAAAAATGAATTGGAAAGGATAATTAACTGCAAAATTATGAATTTCAAATAGGCACTAATAAAAATCCTATTAATGTCTTCTGAGACAAAAAAAGGAAATGAATTGAAATTCAATAAAGTGAATAAAAAATATCTCTAGAGAGATGAGTGCACACGAAATTACTTTACAGGAAAATATCACCGGTATTTCAGGCGTAAAATGCCGTGGTGCTTTCAGTTTACAGAAATTGCAGTTAACCATCCACCCACATATACTGCATAATCACTCTTTAGTAGATTCTTTGCATAGAATTCACTGGAATTACCATGGAATATTTCACATACAATTGAAATGAATATATAGTTTTAAAAACATGAAATGTTACCAAAAGTTGCATGAAACAAACTACACGTGTTCATTTATCAAAATTGAAATGAATAAATAGTTTTAAGAACACGAAATGTTACCAAAAGTTGCATGAAACAAACCACACGTGTTCATTTATCACAATTGAAATGCAACAAATTAACAGTTCTTTACAACCTACACCTTTGGTTGAAATTAGAAAGAATATGTATTGTTTTTACTCCACAAACATCCAAGTTTCAATAAATATTTACAGGCATCTAAGTTCATTTAACTTTTCCGACCATTCATAGCACATACATTAATACTCTGCGAACTATTCACAAATGGCACAAATTGTTTCATAACGACTGGAATTTAAACGTTATCATTAAAGGTTTGAAGGTAACAGCTGTACTAGCATTTCATTAGCATGAGATTCTTTCGCATTTCAGTGACGTTCTCTCCAACGAAAAGATGCATTACTGTTCACTTAAATTTTTCCACAGTTCATAGCAATTATGTTTTCACACCCATTTAATTATTCACCAGTATCACACTGTGTTTTACAACTCAACTCGAATTTAACATCATTATCCACGTTTTCTTTTGAAACAGAAACTGCACTCGCGTATTATTAACCAAACACGTTTCTTCCACAAATCAATGCGGTTCTCCTCTAAGAAAGGCACATTACTTCTAATGTCTTTTGAAAAAGTAGTTCACAATAGGGATAATCCACCAAACTGTATTCTATAGTCAAATAGTTTCCACTTCTTACAACTTTTTTTTATAACGTCCTATTCAAAATTATATTATCTTGAACACCGACCTGAATCCAGTGGCCGTGGCGTTCGCCACTAGCGCAAACTCCCATGTGGCGGCGCACGTACTATCGTAGGCCTCGGCACGTGCTCACGGCAACCTCTTCATCCTCGCTTACGTGAGTTCGCGGCCAGACTATTAGCGTACAACCTGCCGCTCCGAGTTCCAAAAACGTTGTGAGGCAGATCTAACGAACCTCTTCCCCGTGTAGGGGCAGCGGCTCACCCCTCCTGCCTCCCCTCCAGCGACCGCTGAAAAGGCGACAAGGTCGTCGGCGCGACCGCGTGAGGGCGCAGCGGGTCTCGCCGACGATGTATTACTCTTGCCAATTTATAAGCGTTCCTGAGCGGATTCAGGACCGCTACAATACAGGATAGAGTCATTAGCACACGCAATTACAGAAAATATATTTTGAAAGAAACATTGGACGACAAATGCAGGGTTGTGCACAACGGAAACCGAAACAATAGAGCACATAACAGGGGCATGTAAAATTCTTGTTGGCACGGAATACCTACGACGACATAACAACTTTGCAAAGATTGTTCACAGTGCCCTGGCCGTTAAAGAACATCTTAACGTAGAAAGCGTGCCGTACTGTAAATACCAACCTCCTCCAGTCTTGGAAAATGAATCCGCAAAAATGTACTGTGATAGGGATATTAGTACAGACAAGACCATCACTGCAAACTGGCCAGATATTACAGTGTTACATAAAATCAGAAAGGAAGTCACCATCATTGACATCACAGTTCCATTAGCACATAATCTCCACTCAGCATATTCCAATAAGATATCAAAATACCGAGAACTTGTGGAAGAGATCAAGGAGATTTGGAAGGTTGAAAAAGTGCATATCCGTCCCCAATTTCTACCACCGGGATAGTAACAAAATCGCTCATTAAACAGCTTCAGGAACTAAATATAAAGCATGTACTGGCAGCAATTCAAAAAGCTATCATTCTGGACGCATGTCGCATTGTGAGGAAAACTATTACTGATATGTCTGACATGTAGTATGGAAGGACCTAAGAGAAAATGCACAGATCTCGCTCGATTCTTGCTCATCGGAGCCGTGCGAGTGAGCCTAGCCACAGCAATACTAGTGGCAGGTGAATGTTTCCTCCCCGCGTGGGAGAAGTGCAAAAGTCATCATCATCATCATAATAATGATGATGATGATGATGATGATGATAATGGCCCGATGGCCGAGATCACTAATAGTTGTGCCATAGCACTCTCAAACCAGAGGGTCGCGGGTTCGAGTCCCGCCTCGGACATGGGAGTATTTGTGTATGTTCGTCTGTACTCGTAGGGGTGTGTCGTCCTTTCACCCCTCATTATCATCATCATTTCATCTTCCATACCCCCATGGCTATGGGGGATAAAAATGGGATCCAGCTAATGTTTCATGCCAACGAGATAATGTTTCTGAGCCCGGTAAAGACAGTTGGCATGTACGCGTGGACCGAGTCGGCCTATACGCGAGCAAAATAATAATAATAATAATAATAATAATAATAATAATAATAATAAAATCGCGAGATTAACAACATTTGAAAAACCAGATATTTTCGTTCCCGAGTTATAGAAAACTTGCATCGGTAAACGAACTACAGATCTGATTTTTTCTGCTTTGCTAACAAAATACTCATTTATACTACTAACTCATACTCCTCCCTACTTCTACCACAACAAGCAAAACGAGAGTACAACAAAACGTACGCATTGGGCACAACGTGACCTATGCAATTAACATAAAATATCCTCGATCTTGCCCAATAATTTCCACTGCATTTTACAGCAAAACACTTTCTTCACCAATTGAAAGGTGCGTTTATCAATTGAATTATGACACAGAAAGTCCTCGTTCCTGCCATTTCTCTTTCGTTCAACGATCTCGAGACGTCAGTCCATTCATTATGTTACGGGGTAAGATTCATATTTAATTTAAGCCAATTTGTCTCCCTTACCTGTTCGCACCCACACTGCTGCTACCCACTCTTCGTATGGCCTGGGGAAGAGCATCTTCCACGCGGTGGGGTCGTCGGCATCCACCAGAGTGCCCTCGGTGCCCGACACCTTCCACAGCATTTCGTAGCGGATGTCAGCCGCTGGCACAGCGTCGCGGAAGTGCGCGGGCACCCATGGGGTGGAGTTGAGCGGCCGCAGAAACTCGCTGCCGGAAACGCTGTCCGGTTGACTCGTCACGCTCGGCGACTGGCACTCCCGGCGCCCGTTGAGTCGCGCGCCCTTCGCGCAGCACTTGTTGAGAATCACACTCTGCAGCCACGTGACGACGACAAACGGCCGGTGTGGGTCGCTCGTCACGTCGAAACAAACCTAGAGAAACAATACATGGCGTGGATATCAGGAAGTTTTTGTCACCTCGAACGGGGAGCACTATCGATCTTCTGCTCTCGCGCAGTTCTTCACATCACTTTTGTGCATCTGCGCATGCGCAGGAGGTCGATAGTGCTTAACGTTCGAGGTGGCAAAAACCCCCTATCATCGGTGTATCGAACATTTGATTTCTTTCAACATTTAGTATAATCTTAGATAACAATAACCCTCCGGCGGGCGCGATGCGGCACTCAGTGCCGCATTCTTACATTTTTGTTCATTTCGTGTAAATACTTGATGTTGCACTACTGAGCTCATAATTATTCTTCATTCATTATATTTTCAACCGGATGACACTCATCTCATGATTTTAGACATTGTCGAATGACCATTATACATTAGTAATTCGAGCTCTGCAACGATTGCGGCACTCCGTAACGCAGACGCTTTGTCATGTAAGTATAATATTTGCGTATTTTATTCATTAGACTTCTTACTGCTGTTTTCTTATTGAGCTTTATGGCACAGATTTTGGAGTACTAACTACTAATTCAAATTTAAATGCGTTGTTTCCGAAGAAACGTTAGAAAGCACGTTTGCACCGTATTCATTGCTCTTCATGTAACACGTACCAATACACGGAGGGAGCAAGTGAGACATCAGATTCTTATTATTATTGTTATTTTGTTTGGTATTTAGTTAGCTATTATGAAATAAAATGTATAAAATATAAATAAAGAATATTTCCTTCACATTCAATGACAAACGTAATAAATATTGAAGCGAAAATCGAGGTTGATAAATGCGGCACGGAGTGCCACCACGCGCCTGCCGGTGGGAAATGATGGGAGCGCCCGCCGGAGAAATAACGATTGGGGCCATGATATTAGGAAGTTTTTGCACGCCATAGCCGACAGTACTATCGATCTTCTGCGCATGGGAAGTTCAAGTTTCGCGTCACTTTTGTGCATCTGCGCATGAGTAGAAGATCCGTAGTGCCGTCCGCCATGGATTGCAAAAACTCTCTATTCCAAAATCTGAGGCATCGATATTCATACAAAATTATAAATTACAGGATTAAATACATTAGTAATCCCATTTTTAACACAACATGGATACTTGCAGTTTTCGTATCGATACTGCAATATTATCAATATAATTTACGATAACGCAATATGTCGAATGGCGGCCGAATACAAAACAATCGCAACGTGTCTAAGCATCACTGACAGATCCAGTTTTTGTTCCTTTCTTTGGCATAATTGATTGAAATATTTATATATGGTCGAATTATGTAATTATTTAAATAATAATATTGTATAGTATCATATCTACAGTACATAAATAATACACAATATATTAACAAATATGTTTATTTTTTAACAAACATTAACTATGGCCCCCTTTAAAATAATCGACTGGATCCGATGCTGCTAAGCTCACCCGCTGGTTGGCCACCGTGCGCTCGTCCACGTTGTCGAAGGGCTCCAGCACGAAGCGGCGCGCGTCAGCATCAACGGCCAGGAGGCGCCGCCCCAGCTGCTCCTCCGCGTCCAGCCACGCCTGCTGTATATTGGCCCCGTCCCTGACATCCTTCTCGTACGGCAGCCATGGAATGCCTTCGAACTTTATCTCCAATTCCGGTTCCGCGCGTAGCCACTCGGGCAGCCAGAAGCGCGTGCGGGAACCCTTCCAACCTTCCGCCTGCTCGTCTGTCTCCGTCACACAGTTCTCGTCTGCCAGGTCGATGTACTCGTTCTCATCACAGCATTTCCGCACCGCCAGGCTGTCGCCGACGTCCGTGCACAGCGCCGCGCAGCACAGCAGCACCGCGAGCGCCGCGGAGGCCTGCATGGCGAGCGGGCGGGCGGGGGCGCGGGTGGTGGCAGGCGCCGAGCTTCGCCGTGATCTCCAGCCCGCGTGGCCGCCGGCGCCGCACTGACGCGATCCTCGCCATCCGCTGCTGCCGTTTCTGCCGCCGCCGCGAACGCCAAGGTCTCCAGCCAAGGCCGCCCGAAACTTGTTCTTCCACAAGTAAAAGCGACAGCGAGTCTTTTTTGCACTTGGAGCTACGAAGTAGGAAACTGATTCGGCGTGTTGGCCTTCCTTTTTGGACATTAGCTTATTCCAGACGTCTCAAGTAGCAGCGTATTTTGAGTTAAAGGGGTTTGCTACTTCATCCTCAATGCAATTATTTTAAAAAAGAGATCTAGACTCTTTTACATTGTGTATAATATACAGTTTACATAAATTATATTGGACTCATATAGTTTACACTCAATGTGAGATGTTAAGTTTAAACAAATTGTGATTTATTGTTATCTACACTGTTCTTCTCTTGCTGTGTGCGTGCTGCGCAGTTAACTTAACTAGCTCAGAATACTCGGCACTTAAGCAAAAGCTGCCGCGTTTCTCATTACGAAAACAAGACAAACTCGTACGAGTACAATGATGATGTTAACAATGCCATCCTTATATTACACGCCTCCTGACGAAATAACAATAATTTACGTACAGAAACCAACAGTAAATTCTATTTTTTTCGCCCGTATATTTTTTTTAGTTTTTCTCGTAAACGTACGCATATACGAAGTAATATATGCAGTATAGACAATGTTACATAATGCTTCTTCAGGAAACCGCAATTTTGACCTAAAAACTCGTACAAACTCGTAAAGACTGTATTATAGGGCCCCGCCACAGAAAACAAAAAAAACTCTTCTAACATGTAGTGAATTAGTCCTCTTGACACTCTATATAGTCAGATTTAAAAAATAGTGGGACCTTGATGCGGTAAAACAGTTTGGTTTTTTTTGTAAAATTCCGTCCGTCTGCCTACCTATTCATACGCCCGTCCCTTTGTGAACGAGAGTCGCGCCTTAATTATTCGTACGATTATTTCCAAAATGAATATTCCACGATCGATCTGACTCCACTCAAAGCTCTACGATTTTGAAACATGTTCTTTAAATTTTGAGGGTACTTCACATTATTAACGTGGAGCATTTTCCAAATTTTCTCAAAAATATCTCCAAATGTATCCTTTGAAATTATTGTAAGACTAGAGTGAAATACACTTAAAAATGTGGCATTGGTCCGGTATTCACTGTTAACAGTAAATTTTCGAAAATTGAAAAATATTTTTTGGCGACTTCCTACAACTAGAAAATTGATGAAAGATATTTTTCCTTCATATGAAATTTGTTCACTATAATTTGTTATTTCATTAATGTCACGTATAGTTTCTTTACAATTTTAATAATTTTCGCGCAAAATTGCCAGAAGTATGTGCAATATTTCTTTTTACTTGCCCGTATATATACGGATAGTAAACTGAAACCCAGCTCATGGTCTTACCTTACTGTTTGGTAGCTTGCCCGGCAGCCAGTCAGTAGAAGTTGCTTTGACCTCTGAAATCTTGATGGGGAGAGGGGACGCATACATTCCAGGGATCTCTAATTCTCTACCAATGCGCCTTTCTTTTAAACATTAATTTAATAGCTACTACCTTAATTCTACTTTGTTACAATATTCCCTTCCATTAACATACTTCTCGTTATCGTTTTCTACAACACCCCCTTATTATTATATACAATTCTCATAACCTCGTTCAACAATATCCCCTTCCATTGTCTTTTAAGGGGGGATGTAGGTGGAATATGGGCAAGAAACTGATTTTCAGTTTTTATTCTCATATTATTCCCTATAATTTTTAGTATATTCTCCGAAAAGTTTAGACCAATTAGAGCGCGGTAAGACATTTAAAATTTAAATATCATCCCGGCAGGTGGCCACATTAAAAAGGCGTTGTCATGGAGGTGTTTAATAGGCATTTGGGAATCTCCTGCTTTAGAAGGCTGTGGTTATTTCCTTCGTTGCAAACGTGTGTTTACATGTGGTTTTGAAGTGTGCTATTCTTGTGAACCCAGCTTTACGGGTTGACAGAGTTTTCTTTTGAAATAGTTTGTGTTATGAAGTCGTTAGAGTGATATCATGGTTGGAGCGACTAGTTAGCATAAGAAAGTGAAGAACGCCAAAATATTTAACATTTCTTCCCAGAGATTAAACAGAACAGAAATTGACATTAATAATATTGTAAAATGTGAACTGGAAACATGTACCTCTGATCCGGAAACTCCGTTAAGGGAATAAAGACGAAAAGTGGGTGGAGGATAATGTAATGAAAATGGAAATGAGAATCTGACCAATTATTTAAAATAATATAGTTGCAAATGCTTCCTGAAGCAGTTAATACATTTGTTGCTGTGTAAATTGTGGGAAACAAAAGGCTACGTTTAGTAGATAACGGTAAAAGAATAGACTTAGTTTGTACTTAACATATCGTTTGTGAATGTTCCAAAACTGCTCTTCAATGTTTGCAAGCAATTTCCCGTAACCTTGATTTTTTGTCATAAGTGTATCTTTTTCTCAAAAATTATTTGGTGTACAATATTCAAACTTTGTACATAGTTGCAGATAACAAAGACAAAACTTTGTATGTAAGGATTTTTTCAAATATTGTTTAGATTCTTCATAATGATTTATTTAACTCCATTTTTTTGCAACTAATGATATGACACGAATTCAATAATTAATATTAAAAAAGCTATAACAAATTCCAAAATGTCCTCACACTCATTTGTTTACTTGTATTTAAGTAGCAGTTCTGCAAAATTTCAAATTTTTAATGTGATTGGTTTTTACGAAAAGTATACTTTTGTGTAGTTAAACATAAAAAATTTCAAATGTTTCTATTATACACAATTTCCGTTTTTTCTACAAAATTTAATAATAAATATTTTCTCACATATATATTTCTTAAGATTATAATTTCATTGTTGTACATCAAATTCTGACTGCTTAAAAATTATAATACTACGTTGTGTAAATCCACCTACATCCCCCCTTAATTCTTCCGCTCGTTGCGCGATCTTCCCGAACTAGTCATCTTGGCCGGTGCAGATGTGGTGGTGGCGGGGGCGAGGTGCAGAGATCGGCGGAGGGCACGTCCAAAGTCCAGGCTCTCGTGCACTGCATGGGCGCAGCGGCTTCAATCGTCCTCTCCGGCGTTGGATGGGCGTGCGCGCGAGAACAATGAACGTAGTGGAGACGCCACGTGTCTTCCGCGATAAATAGCGCTCAGGTGAGGGCGACTAGACGCGAACGCGTTCATTGGAGCTCAGCGGCGGATTAATACGATCATTACAGCTCAGAAAAATGTTCAGCAACAAGTATTCTTGCTTCTTTCGAATACAGCATACTGGTGAACACTATGCAAAGATCTCGATTCATGATTTGAACTACCGCAAGAAGCAGACCTCAGTTCATGACTCGAACTACAAGAGAAAAACCTCTTGTGCGAGATTTGAATCTCGAAGACCTTACGATGAGGAATTTGAATCTAGAAGACGGATGACTTGTGGTCACCCGTATTTAAAGGCTCGCCGCCGGTTACCTCCCCTGCAAATGACGAGATGGCCAATCACCACCCGATCGCCGGTCCCGTGACTTGGGCACATCCCAGTTCGTGGCGCACTCTCGCGACGCCGACTGCCACCTGGCGGGGACGCAGTGTCGACGCTGCCAATCCGCCCGCATACCTACATGATGACGCCGGTGCTCCTTCGCCTGCTCGGAGCAGACAATTGGGAAGGATGTGCAGGAGCCGCGTGCGTGCAAGGAATTAGCATCCGTCGAGGCGAAAAACGCTCTTTTCTGGGAACTTCGTTCTCAGCTCGCGAAAACATTTCTCAATGGGCGGAGCGTGAAAGAAAATATTGTTTTGCCGACTGCTGCACCAGCCTTTTATTATAATAAAATTAATCACCGCTCTTTAATAGCTTGGTTATGTTACAATACGGAGTATACTTCGATTTTTCTTTCTTGGCCCACGGGGGGGTGTAAATAAATCGAATATCTCACGGCATTTCGCGTCGTTCTCCGTTGCCAGGAATCGCATGATCGCCAGCACTGCTCGATACAGTCGCGATCATGCGACTCCTAGCGGCACAACACAAAATACCGTGAGATATTCCATTTCATTGACACCCCGTGCGCCAAGAAAGAAAAACCTAAGTATAGTATACATAGTACAAGAAAATTTATGTAATGCTGCGCGAAAAAACGTAGGATTTTTATAGAAGGAAAATTCATTGCCCGACCCTGATGTCCGTCCACCCGTCCGTCTGTCCGTCCACCCGTCCGTCCGTCCGACTGTCCGTCCGTCTGTGAACACTACTAGCGCCTAAACCATACGGACGATATATTAACTTTCCCGTATACGTACGTATACACGGAGTGATATACGTAGTATAGGGAAAGTTATGTAATGCTGCGCGAAAAAATGGCCAATTTTCGGCGGAAAAAAATTAATTGCCGGGCCGTGAAAACGAATAAGTGGATAAAACCAGTTGATAAATTAAGGGGGAAAAATCCCCTAACATGTGGGGTAGCCAAAAACCCGGTTTTCTAGGTTCTTGATACCGAAAACCTAATTGAAAGGAAAACGTCCGTCTGTCTGTCCGTCAGTCTGTGATCACTGCTAGCGCCTAAACCATACATCGATTTCTTCCAAAATAAATATTCCCTTGTCGATCTGATTCTAGTCAAAGTTTTGAGATTTTGAAAAAGATTCTTGAAAATTTGGGGGTACTTTATATGAACCCCCCGGGGATTTTCAAAATTTTCTTAAAAACGGCTCCAAATTTTTTCTTTAAATTTCTTGTATGAATAGAGTAAAATACACTTATTAACATGGCATAGGTCCTATTTTCACGGATAACTCTGAATTTTCGAAAATTTTGAAAGTTTGAATTTTTTTCGGCGTCTTTCTCCAGCTACAAAATTGAAGATAGAGATTTTTTTCTTCGAATAAAAGAAAATTGCCATTTATGTCTAGGTTTTTGTGTTCTTTAATATTCTAAAATTAATATTTTCGTTCTACCAATAGGAAACCGGAAAATTAAGAAAATGACAAAAAAACGTACTTTTGGCGGTGGTAGATGGCAGCTGGCAAGAAACAGTATGTGGCAATTCCGAATAGCTAGCGAAGACCCAAGAAAATAGAAAACTAATACGGGAGGTCTGTGCCATTCTGTAGCATAACTAGTTTCAAATTGAAGAAACCCCTGTCGATCAGGCTCGAGTCGAAGCTTTGAGATTTTGAAAAAGTTTCTGAAAAAAATTGGGGGTACTTCCTCCCGGACTTTTTCAAAATTTTCTTAAAAACAACTCCAATTTTTTTCTTCAAATTTCTTGAAAGAAAGAATAGAGTAAAATATTCTTATTAATATGGCACATGTCTGAATTTCGTGGTTAACACTGGATTTTCGATAATTCCATAAGTTTGATTTTTTTCCCGCTTCTTCCGAGAACTTCAAAATTTAACATGGAGATTTTTTCTTTAAATAAAATTTGTTTTACATAGTGAGTTCTTTCTTTAAGATCCTGGACTTTTTTTGAAAATTTTAGTAGTTTTCGCGCAACTTTGCGTATAATATGTGCAATTTTAAAAAATTACGAAAATAGGATTTTCTCAAAAACGGCTACAAATTTTTTTTAAGCGTTTGGTAAGGATAGTGCCTAATGTACTCTATTACATGGCGTAAACACCATATTGCTCTGTCCTTTTGTTTTTTTCAAAAATTACAAAAATGTAGTTTTTTTGGCTGGTCTCCCACATCGTTAATATTTTCTTAAGCGGCGATTTGTTCACATTATTATATTAATGAGTACATGTGCTTTAAATGATATCCAATAAATTTTCTCGAGAACTCAACCATTTTTTGTGAAAACTATCTCAAACTCAAAATTCCGCCTTTTCAGAAACACTCAAACTCCATTTTCTCATAAATGGCTCCAAATTTTTTCTTCAAACCTTTGGAACGGATAGTGCTAATTGCACTCTTTAATATGACGTTAAGTTCATTTTGAGGTATTGTTTAGTTTTTTCGAAAATTACACAAATGTAATTTTTTTGAAAGACCTCTCACAACTTTATTATTCACATTACCAGCAATTTGTAAACATTATTATATTTGTTAGTGTAAGAGCTTCAAATGACTTTAAATGAAGTTTTTTGAAAACTCAAAATTTTTCTGTGAAAAAGAGCTTTAAATTTCGCATTTTTTGAGGAGCTTAAACTCTATAAGGAATATAGCCCATGAATATGCATGGTACGAATTAGAAGGAGATTTTATAATACCACTTTTATCAATGTGCATGCCCCCACAGATGATAAAGATGATATGTAAAAAGCGCATTTTACAATAAGCTGGAACATATGTATAAAACAACACCAAAATATGATGCGAAGATAGTGTTAGGGGATTTTAACGCGCAAATGGGAAAGGATAGATCATATGCCCCAAATCTAGGTCAATATAACTTACATGACAAAAATAATGATAATGGAGACAGAGCAGTTGGTTTCGCGGTGACAAACGATTAGACTATTAGTAGTACGTGATATTCACATAAGGAAGTCCATAAGGGTACGTGGATTACACCCGATAAAGCAACATGTACACAAATTGATCATGTAATGATAGATTCTCGACATAAAAGCAATATAATGGATGTTAGGGCACTGAGGAAACCAGACTGCGACTCTGACCATTTTCTGGTAAGTACCAAATATAGACAAAAAATATCACTTAATAGAGAGAAGACATGTGATAAGATAGTGAGATATGATACAGGAAAATTAAAGACAATAAAGATCGCAAGAGAATTTACGGAGGAGATAGAAAACATTCAGGGAAAAATACCACCAGTAGAAGGGGAAGAAAAAGTAGAGGAAAAGTGGCAGAAAATTAAAACTAGTATAATAAATACAGCAAGCAAAGTGTTAGGGGAGAGGAAGTAAGAAAGAAGGAAACTTTGGTATGATGAAGAATGTAGGATGGTTATACAAGATAGGGAAGAATGTAGGAAGAAAATGTTGGAAAGAAGAACGCGGGGAAATGTAAAGGAATACGAGGATGTAAGACGTAAAGAAAAAAGGGTAATTCGGGGAAAGAAAAAGCAATATGAAGAGGAATGCTTAAATGATATACAAAGATTAAATAGAAGAAGTGAAATTAGACAATTTTATGAGAGAATTAAAAATTATAAAGGAGGGTATCAGCCAAAAGTATTTATGTGCAGAGACAAGGAAGGGAATTTAATAGGTACAGAAGGAAGGGTATTGCAGAGGTGGATGAAATATTTTCTGCAGCTTTTGAATGGAAACCGAACGAGTAAACAGAGTGAAAATATCAAGTTTTCTGGTCCAGACTTGGAATTAAACGAACCAACAAGGAATGAAACATATGCAGCAATAAGGAAATTAAAGAATTACAAAGCTCCGGGGTTGAATGGTATAGCATCAGAATTTATAAAGTTAGGACCTAAAACCCTATGGAAGGAAATACATGAATTAATATGTAAAGTATGGATGAAAGAAGAAATGCCAAGAGATTGGCAAATGGCGGTTCTACATCCTATACATTAGAAAGGAAATAAACTGGAATGTAAGAACTATAGAGGTATAGCGTTACTGAGTACGTTTTATAAAATATTCTCAGCAATTCTAGCCACTGAAATAAGAATATATTATGATCAAATTATATTTGATTATCAAAGTGGTTTTAGGAAAGGAAGAAGTACTACAGAACAAATTTTCAGCCTCAGACAAATATTGGAGAAAGCATATGAGCAAAATGTAGAGATTTACCAACTATATATAGATTTCAAGCAAGCATATGACAATATAAATAGAAAGGAAATGGTAAAGGTACTGTATGAGTTTGGTATACCATTCACATTAGTAAGATTAATTCAAATGACTGTACAAGGTACTAGGAATGTAGTTAAATTCCAAGGAAAGATATCGGCAGAATTTACAACACAGTGTAGACTAAAGCAGGGAGATGAGTTATCTACTATGTTATTTAACATATCCGTGGAGAAAGTAATAAGAATTATAGACATAAATTCAAAGGGAAAAATTATAAACAGAGTTGTACAAATAATTGCATATGCTGATGATGTATTGAGAATAAGTAGAACAATTACAGATATGGAAATTACATTACACCAATTAACGGAAGTAGCAAAAGAAATAGGGTTGGTAATAAATGAGGACAAAACAAAATATATGAGAACAAGTAGGAGAAGTTATCATAAATCAAAATATGTCAATTTAGATGGGAAAATGTAGAATGGGTGAATGCCACAGAGTGGCAATGTTTGAGTTCCTTATATTACTGAAAATGATGAAGTAGAAAAGGATATTAAAAGGAGAATAACGGCGGGTAACAGATGTTATGGCAGCCTCTACAACATTTTTAAGTCAAGAAGGATCTCAAAGGCCGCTTAAGTTAAAATTGTACAATATTGTAATTAAACCGGTTGTATTGGATGGTTCTGAAACTTGGACCCTCACGAAGAAAATGGAAAATAAACTGGCAATATGGGAAAGGAAAATATTACGTAGAATATTTGGACCGGCTAAAGAAAATGAAATCTGAAGGAGTAGAACAATTGCAGAGTTGGATGAACTGTAAAAAACACCTCAGATAGTTACCTGCATCAAGATAAGAAGGTTGGAATGGATTGGACATGTAATAAGAATGAAGGAAGGGAGGGCAATAAAGAAGATATATGTAGGGAGCATGGCCGGTAGAGGCAGGCCGAGGTTAAGATGGAATGATGAGGTGGAAGATGATCTGAGGACCCTAAGAGTGAAAAGATGGAGAAGAAAAGCAGAAGACCGAAGAGATTGGGCTACTGTAATTAAAGAAGTAATGGCAAAACTATAAGTGCCGGAGAGCTGACAGAAGAAGAAAAAGAAGAAAACGCCATTTCCTTAAAAACAGCTGCAAATTTTTAAAAGAAAATTGTAACAGTGGTTAAATTGCTGGTAATATGCATATCAAAGTTGCGAGAGATCTTTCAAAAAAATTACAATTGTTTAATTTTTGGAAAATCAAAAAAATACCCTTGAAAAAATACCTATGAACTTTACGTCATATTAAAGAATGCATTTAGCACTATCCGTTCTAAAATGTTTGAAGAAAGAATTTGGAGCCATTTGTGAGAAAATGGCTTTTGAGCGATTTTGAAAATGCGGAATTTTGAGCTGGTTTTCACAGAAAACGGTTGAGATTTTGAGAAACTTTATTGACTTTATTAATAGCACGTGTACCTGTAAATATAATAATGATAATAAATATGTAAAAGGTAAATTGTAACGACGTGAGAGTCAGGGGAAAAATTACATTTTTGTAATTTATAAAAAAACAAAAGAATAGAGAAAACAGATGTTTATGTCGTTTCATAGAGTACATTAAGTACTATCCCTACCAAAAGTTAAAAAGAAAAAAATAGAGCCATTTTTCAGAAAATCTTGTTTTTGTAATTTTCTAAATTTGCACATATTGCACGCAATTTTACGCGAAAACTACTAAAATTTTCAAAAAAATGTGCATGACCTTAATGAAAGAACTCACTACGGAGAACAAATTTCATGTGAAAGAAAAATCTGTATCTTCAATTTTGTAGTTGTAGGAAGAGGCCGAAAAAATAAAAATTTTGCAATGTTCGAAAATTTAGTTACCCGTGAAAATCGCATGGTGCATCGGATATATGGCACCTAAGTGTGTTTTATTTTTTTCTTACAAGAAATTTAAAGAAAAATGTGGAGTCGTTTTTGAGAAGAGGTTGAATATGTCCAGTGGGCTTCATGTAAAGTCCTGCCAAATTTTGAGGATTGTCTTTCAAGATCATTTTCAAAACGTCGCGACGTTTTGAAAAGAAGCACTTTTTCGGTATCAGGGGACACCGAAACGTGTATTCCCGTTGAAATTTGAAATAGATTTTCCGCTGCATTGAATAACTTTCCCTATACCACGTATAAGACTCTGTAAGCACGATGATTCATTTCTCGTTACTAATACAGGATACATTAAGTTATTTATGTGTGCAAAAGAAAATAGTGGGAACCCTATTCAAGATGTTGAAAAAATTAGATTTTTTCAATGGTAATTTTTTGCATAAAGGTAGCCAAAATATTACATTAAATACTGTTCCCTGTTGCTATTTTTACCTATGTATCTATTGAGTGTGAAAGGAGAGTGAAAAATCTATTATTTAAATGTTATTTATACTTTATTATTATTTGGGTATACAACTAAAATGTTCACATCGTGTATACTTCGGTTTTTCTTTCTTGGCACACGGGGATGTGTCAATAAAATAGAATATTACACGGTATTTCGCGTCGTTCTCCGTTGTGCCGCCAGGAGTCGCATGATCGCCAGCACTGACCAATACAGTCGCCATCATGCGACTCCTAGCAGTACAACCGGGAACGACGCGAAATACCGTGAGATAATCCATTGTATTGACACACCCCCGTGCGCCAAGAAAGAAAACCCGAAGTATAACAGGGGCTCTACAAGCATTCAAAGTAACCTAAACTTGCGTGAACGGAAGATAAGCAAATGTGCCACACGGCCTCCGTGACGCGCACAACACTGCCGAGTTGTTCCTGAATTTCTGCTTTCAGTGCGCCAAGAAAGTCCATTCCGGACGTCGGTAGCATAAACGCGGTCGTTCATTAACCCCCAGAAAAAAGTCTAGCGAATTCAAATCCTGAGCCCGATGTGGCCGTGCTATTGGATCTCATCGCCCGATCCACATATCTGGAAATTGCACATCTAGGTATTTCCGAACTCCACAATAATTATGTTGGGCTGCGCCTTTATTATTGTACCACATCTGTGCCCGTACATTCAACGGAACGCCCTCCAAAAGCGTACGGAGTATCTGAGTTTTAACGTTTAAATACTGAACGCCTCTCAAACACTCTGATGAGAAGTGAGGACCGATGATGAATGTATGCGAATCTACACAGTTACAGAAAATATCTTGGTAAACTACGTTGCGTACATGTGAATTTTTGTCGGCCCACATTTGCAAATTATGTTCATTAATTGTTGCAGTTCTTTTAAAACAAACTCCTTCTGCCCAAAGAACAGTTTCAGAAATTCCTGGTTTTACTTGCATTTGCGCAGGAAATGCCTCCAGCATTCAGAACGACGTTGTATGTCTGTACTGCGCAATGCTGCACCCGCTGGAAATAGAAAAGTTGTAATCTCTCCGCATGAATTGTTCGCTAGGTGGACGGACTGTGATGCAATGATCTCGCACGTTTTTTGCCTTTCGCCCGCTTCTGGGGTTTAAGGGACAGTATTAATAACTGTGTTTCCCAGTGAAGTGGCGAGCCCTAACGCAAGGTGAAGCCGCTCGCTCACTTGCCATAGCCCGTGTTACACGAGCAAAAGCGCATAGTCCAAAGTTTAAGGTTTATTAATTACAAAACTAAACGACGAAGAGTATCCGATTTTGGCAAATTCAGTCTGTACATTAAGTATGGGATATGACTCCGGCGTATTAGCAACCGACTGAATCACTCTGTATACGTATGTATACGGGAAAGTAAATATCTTTTACAGTGTCAACAAATGATTCACCTCCTTTGAATTTACTATTCTACATAATGTCCCATTGATATACAATGAAACCCAAAGAAATGTATTTGCATAAAATTAATGCTCTGTTCTATTAATATTCACTCAAGCACTTTATAGATTTTGTTCACACTATCAAATGACACATGGCTCATTTTAATAGCACACTTCCTGACAATTTCTTTCCATGAATCTGAATAAATTGCGTTGACCTTACTTGGTAGATGGCTGGTTATTGTATTAGCGCGTCGCCTCCACGTGGTCGTACTCTTGTGCAGAAATACAATAGATCAGCCCACCCAGGTGTTCAACGTCATGAATACCGTTGAAATACTGCAACGGCTGGACTCCGAAATGGATTCTAACACTAGAAGGACCGAAATGTTATTCTACCTATAAGGACCGTTGTTTGTCAATTTGACACATGATCTCCTGAGCATTTAACAAGCTTATCTCTATATATAGAATTATCGTGTCACAGTTTTAGTTACCATACTCCTCCGAAACGGCTTGATGAAATTTTATATGTATATTCAGGAGGTCTGAGAATAGTTTGTTATCGTCTCCTGTATTATTTCAGTAGTATACCTTTGGGTTCCGGCTCTCACACGCAACCAATCTTTATAAATGAGGGCTCTAAAGAAAGAGAATTTCACGGATACTTGACGAATTCCATTTTGATTTTAAAAATATGGATGATTTCTTTAAAAAAACGCATCGAAATATTCATGTAAAATGCAACCCGCATCACATGTCAACCTATATCGGCATATAACTCATACACAAAGCGTTTTAGAGCCTTAAAAAGTAAAATCTTGAGGCCAAAGGCCTCAGAGAAGCGTTTTTCACATCATAACCTACAAGAAGAGACATTCTGCGATCCATTCAATTAACGTTTCGGTTCCACGCTTTAATACTATCAAGGCCACCTCAATATTTCAGTCCTTCCTGCTGGTAGCAATTTTTGTGGCGACACGCTTAGAAAGCTTAGATTCGACAATCTTTATTTACGCTTTCTGTTAGCACCGTAGTTTGTGCAGTCTGACGAGGTTTATTTGCATAATCATTAATTCAAGATTTGCTCTCCAGCAACAACTACAAGTACTGTTATAGTTGCTTAATACCTATACCTATGAAGATTGTTTCTTATGCGTGAATTTGGAATAGTGAAACTATTCAATTAACGTTTTTTCATGATCTATAAGTGCTGCGTACTTAATTGTGGAAGGATGTGGGTGTTCAGTGAAGAGTGAAGTCTGTGTTTGTGTTTTACCTGTACCAATATTTTCGTTATCATTCGATGAAATTTTCAAGTCAACGAGTTCAGACACGTAGCTTTCTCAAAAGTAAAATAGCTAATATTTTTGTGACTATTACGGGTTGAACCAGGGTTTAGAGTGGCACGGTTCGTTTGTTTCACTGATCCGGTTCACTAGAGAGGAATCGACTCAATGAACCGAATCCTTGTTTACTATTCGCGTTCAACATGGTAACGTAATAAATGTGTTTAAAATACATTCTATTTCAAAAGCGCGTGCTACTTGAACATTCTTTACTACTTAAACCACACATTTTTTTTTATTAAAAAGAGCCACTCGTCTAATTAGTTAACCAAATGCTACTTATTACATTTTTAAATGATCTATAAGCCACAGAATATAAATGGAAAATGTATAACTCACGTATTCGTTGGAATAATTATAGATTTATTTTAATTTTTTAAAAATAAAATCTTGTAAAAGACATAACAATTCAATTTAAACAAATATGCGAACAAAAAACAATAATAAATAGAGAAAATATTGTAATATCTGGAACAAAAAATGTACTTTTAAAATTTTACAAACAAATAGTAATAACTCACTTCTTAATGCGATTTAAAATTAATTAATGGGTTTTAAATAAAAATAAAAAACTATGATGTTAACGCAATAAATATAATTATTTTAAATAACTTCTATTTCACAAACTCATACTACTTAAACTTTTGTTATTGGGGGACTATCGCCCCCCAAACCCCTATTTCACCTCTAAAAACGTGTCGAGACAGTAAACTTCGTCATATTAACATTACAAATAGAAATATTTAAAATAAATTCTATTTTACAAACACATGCTACTTTTAATCTTTTGTTATTGGGGGGCTATCGCCCCCCAAATCCTCCATTTTAATACTAATAAACCAACTCGTCTGTTTTTTTAAACCAATTCTACTTAAGATGTTAAAGAAAGCGATATTTTAAAAGAAACAAATCCACCCACATAGTTGAAATTATACAATTTTAATAGTATTACCATTATCATAGTAATACTGAAGTGTAGTGTCTCGGCACGAATTACACCCTTATAACACGCAAAATCGTCAAGCTTGTTTCTGAAAAAAGAAAAACAAACGTACTTTTTACGAACTGAAGCTTAAAAAACACATGCTACTTACTCGTTTATTATTGGGAGACTAGCACCTCTCAAATCCTCCATTTTAATACTAAAAACCAACTCGTCTATTTTTAAAGCAAATACTACATAATATGTTAAAGAAATCATTAAATAAATTCTGCATTTACACCTTCCATCACGGTAGACACACAAAATCTGTCTTGAAATACGAAAAAACACCTATTCCCACGACCACAAATGCTTTGCGTAATGGAATCGCATTCAAAAGTAAATAATTTTGTTATAGAAACACCTGAATGTGATATTACGAGAAGGCTTTTTAAAATCTAAAACCATTTCTATATTAATATTAGAGTTCAAGCAGCAAGCAAAGCAGCATAGAAACAATTTTTATTTTTTTAAAAAAAAGTGTGAAGTGTAATTTTCAATGTGAAGTGATATTTGAAAAGTGTCGTGATGAAGAAGAAATTGTTCGTAAATTTGAAATGTATATCTTCATATGGCTTTGACGCATGGTCATTTCGTGTATATTTATGCTTTGACTCGTCAAAGCTAGTCAATGCCAACATAATTTTTCGCCAGCTCTGAAGCGAACCGTAAGTGAACCGTGGCGGGTGATTCACGAGAGTAAATGAATCACAAAAGGAACCAAAGGAACCGTGCCACCCTAAACCCTGGATCAACCACTATTACGAAAAACTAAAACCTAATTGACAAAGAATATTGAATAATTACTTCAAATGTCTTGAAGTAAGTGTTGGGAATTGTTCCAAGCAAATTCTCCATTCTCCATGATTAAATATTTATTGAAAATTTCTTTTACACATTAATTGCATTGTTTTTATTTTTATTTTTAATTGTGTTAGTACATTGCAAGTTACATTTATAGATTTTAAACAAATAAACAGGTTTCGTTAACTACTTTCCCTCTTAGAATGAAAATAGAAGGATAGGGATGTGTGTGGGGTCTAACATGCGCGGATTTCCCGCACGGGTACGCAGAGGTAATGGGGGAAAACTTGTGCTATACCACAACACAAAGAACAAACTTCTTAAAGTAGCTAAAGTAAAATAGCTTGAAATAAATGGAAAACAAAAATCAAAACGCGCTAGCCGACAATACGATGTGAATCAATTAAAAAACAACTAAATTTAAAATTATAGAAAGAATAGAGCAAGTCACCCGACAACTGCCAACGATCAACTGCCAGTCCAAACGCACGATTTAAATGTTGGCGGTATCTGGAAGTATGTACACCAACGCCCAACTGCGAACTCATATTGTAAATAAAACACCGTTTGATATTAAACTCAAGGTGTCGGTTCGTTGAGATTAAAAATGCAAACATTGTTTGACCAACATTCCCATGTACCGAAGTGGGCTTGCTAATACCTACTAAATTGTTTCTAATGCTAACAAATGGTATTTAGTACTCAAAGGTGAAAACATTAGTTTGATTATTTTTTTGGCTCGGAATTGTTTTTCTTGAGGTACGTAAGGACGCAGAAAATAATTCAATACTTTTTAGTAGACAAATAATTTTTCAATTTTCTCATCTCAGCAAGCTGGCACCCTGACTCTCCAAATTCCACTCGGTTCTTCATAACAAATCAAGGAAAGTTAAATAATATAGCAATGAGTAGGTCTGTTCTTGCCCGATCCGGTATTTTCGCACTACTTTACTTGGCTTTCTCAAGAGTAAAAATCTTTTCTATTATTGACAATCAAGGAGAGCGAAAAGCTAACTCTCAAGGAAGATTGAAAGATTTCTTCAAATGTTGTTTTTAAAGAAGTATTAATTGTTCCAAGAACATCTCTCTATAATGTTGAATAAAGTTTAATTGAAAATTTGTTTCAAACATCAATTGCATGGTTATTTTGTTTGATATTCTGTAAGTACATTAGTAGTTCCTCTCCTTTATGGAAAGGATAATGGATAGGGAAAGGGTGGGGTTTAACAAGCGAGAGTTCTCGCACGGGTACGCTAGTCTATTTTTATACCCCTTAGTAATAAGGGTGGTCCACCCCAATTTTTTTATGGTTTACTAGTTCATTGCTGTGTGTTTACAGACCTGAAACAAAACACATAACGGTATACTTAATACCCTTGCGGGCCTTTTCGCTTCTTTATGCCCCAGGGCCTTTTGAATACTTTATGGCCCGCTCTCATACCAACACAACACACAGAACTTAGTTATGAATTCGATTTTGTAAAGTTAAGATGCAAGCAAATACAATAAATAAATGGCATAATGCTTAAATAAATAAATAAAATAAATTGTTATAAACCTTATTTTGCTTATTTGATATGAAAATTGAAATTTTGAAATGTTTCCGTGAACTTATAATTGCCATCATTCACTCGCATTTCACTGTTACGTACCATCTTTTTTAGTGACATAATTATATTCTTCTTTAGTGGCGGTACTCGTAATAGTAATAAGATATATAAGGCACATCGGCTAACATCCTCGAAATGTTATTTTTTGGTGTTTTGACATATTCTAAATAACGTTTGACAATAGGCGCTAATAACCTAAAAGTACCGTTTCATCAGCGCAATTTACACTGTTATTCACGCTGGTAAATCTCAAATACACCATAAAGAGTTTTATATATTTCTCAAGATTTTAATGGAAACCACTGTCCATAGTTTTGTTAGCATTTGCGAGAATTTCCACAGGAACTTCACAATATTCTTTCATTTTGTACGAACAAATCAGTCCAATTACGATTATGCAATAGAAATTAGATATGCACTCTGTTTTGTTTATCTGACGTCATATTGACAAATGACTGTTACAATGCGTCTTTTCACTTTAGACGCAAGAAATATTATAAAATGTTTCGAATTCTTGTTTTATTCAGCAACGAATTAGTAAACGATAAAGTTTGTATGCACCACGGGCGTTACTAGATGTTTTTGCCCCTCAGGCGACTTCCAACCCCTCGGGCCAGAGGCCCTCGGGTTTGGAAGTCGCCCTCGGGGCAAAAACATCTACTTAACGCCCTTGATACATAAATAACTATTATGCCCGAAACCATTTGGCAGTTATCCAGTGTAATTCCCAAAGAAATCCATATACAAAACAGTGTCCCCATAAAAACTATTAAATTTTTAGGACAAAACTCTTTAGGCAACCCGCTAAACGCGGTAGGTATTCCACATGGCGGTACTTCACCCGCTCGGTACACACGGTGTTTCTCCATATTACGCACCTGCTCAGCGATGTGCAGAATCTGCTATTAAATGTGAATAACACGGACAGAGACGGTGAAAGAGAGAGACGGAGAAAGAGGGAGAGAGACGGAGAAAGAGACATGGGGAAAGAGAGACGGAGAAAGAGAGTGACAAGAAAAAACAGAGAGACGGAGAAGGACAGAGACGGTGAAAGAGAGGGACGGAGAAAGAGATATATAGGGGCAGAATAACGTCTGCCGCGTTCAGCAGGAAAAATGTTTTCCTCCGCGATGCATTGTTGCGTTAGGTTTGGGGAGTCAAGCATATTAGAGACTAATATACCATTACTTCTATAATTAGCAGGAAAAAAAGCACAGCAATTACTATTTGACTACAGGTAGATATGACATTGAGACTAAGAACTTTGTTTTAATAATTCGTGATGTTTGTTGCCGCGAAATGTTCAATTAGCCTTAATTAATTAATGTTTAGTTAGCCTTCGGAATTTGATATTAAATTCTCGAATATAAAAAAAGGGGAACAGATTCATTGTTGAACAGTTAAAAATGTGTACACCTTGTTGCTTTCACCTTGAAGTTAACGATGTGTGTTGCACCATAAAACGTAGGGTGCGAGTGATCGTCTACAACTCTGCATCAGAGATCGTGACCACCTACGTGCCCGCGGCGGGGAAAATTTAGTGCAATGAGAGATGGCATTTCCCCTCATGTAAACAAAGCCTCGTCCTGGGTATTCTTTCCCGCCCCTTGATATTTCACGCCAATCATATCGACACTTCAATTTTTAGTGCTAGTGATTGGTCAATGCACCCCTCTTCCCGGATCGTGCTTTCTCCAAGATTGACTCAATGGATGCGAAGGTAGAATTTCATGCGAATGTTTTTCTTGGATTGAGGGTAAATGGTTTTCTATGTAAATTCCAGTCCTGTCCATAACCAACGGAGTATTGTAATAAAATGATACGATATGAATATTGTAAAATGTTTTATCTACTTTGTAAAAGATCCAATGTACTACATATTTATTTAAAGTTTACTATTCATTGTGGGAGGGATGGCACTTTCATGTTGATATTAGTTCACAGGATGCCATGGATGCCATAACATTTCTGTAAACACTTTTACTTTCGAAATTGATCATTGTAGTTAATAGCGGGCCTTGAATTATAATTGGAACACTTCGTGTTGTAATCATCTTTCTTACGATAAGTCGCAGTTTTGTAAATTTTGACTTCAAATAAAGTAGATTTAAAATAGATTTCGTATCTGCATTTAATGTAACATATAAAATCAATTGTTTAGGAGTTTGTTTTTAAAGTTCCTAGTTAAAAACTTCAATAAATTTCTAGTTTTCATTGATCTTTATTTATCAAGTTGTACTTAATGCATTGAGAAAATCCTGAAATGGCCCCTTGCTTTGTTTCTTAACATTACCTGCATTTCTCGTGGTCTTCCTCTGAGCGAATGTCACAAAAAGGGTATTTTTTTAAATTGTTGGCGTTAAATAAATAAATAATTATTGCATTGTCTGAACACATTATATAAGTCTGGTGTAATATTGTATATTTTATACGCAAAACGTGATAGGTTCGGGTTGGACGGGCGACAAAGCAAACACTCTGCACTTAAAACCAAGCTTTATTCTCAGCCACAAACAGTACAAGTCATACAAATTCCTCCCGTCCTGGACTGCTCCAGCCGCGTGCCCTCTGCCCACGCGCTAGCCACCCCTGCGCCTCTGCGGCTGCCGCTCTCGGTGGTGGAGGTGTGTGGGATGGACGCCCCCATCCGCCGCGGTGCAAGCTCCCCGCTTGCTCCCCCAGAGACGTGCCCGCCAGCTCCTGCGACCCCGTGAGGAGTCTGCGAAGCCTACGGCCTGGGCTCGGCCGCTCGCTCGCCACCGCTAACAATGTCCCCCACTCGGCCGGGTCCTGTGCGCGCCTCGCAGGTAGGTGTAACAATAACCAATGTCATTGACTACTTCAAAGAAATCGAAGTATAAGCGCTTGCGGGCCCGTTTATAGTGCGTGTCGCCTCTGGCAGGCACACGCGCCTTGCCTCGGTACCTCGGTGCGAGTCTATGGGCTCGCTGCTGCTTCTATGGATACTTCCAGAGCGCGCGCTGCCATGGCGCGCGCGTGGCGAAAATAACCGTTGGTCCTAATCAACAATTTTTTTCTTTCAAATATATTATTAAAAGTTGACAGACGGAGAAGAAGACTAATATTTCAACATTAATTCTCGACTTCCTAACTAGTATATGTTGTTCGTGAATGTAGTAACAGGGAAATAATCATTGTATGAGTAGTTGAGCATGAGGACTATAGTTTGCTTATTATTTGCCAATCTCCTGTCGGAGATTGTATTTTCTCGTGCTTTGCTTTTACAATCAAGACACAACATGGATGAGCATTCAAACTTGCCAATGACAGCTCAGCATTGAACGTAATGGCCTAAGAAGCCAGCATCTGGAGGCAATATGGCGGTTATTGTCGTAATCCTTAAGCCGCGCTAGAGTCGCACCGACTCGATGATGTCGGATCTGATGGTGGTGTTGGTGGTGGTGGTAGTGGTGGTAGTGTCACTCTTGGTGATGGAGCTGGAGGTGGCGGTGGAAACGGTGGTGGGCGTGCCAGCGGGGACGCCTGCGGCGACGGCGTTGCGTGGGTGGCCGAAGCGGACGCGGAGCGAACGCCACGCCGCTCGCGCGCGCTCCCACCGCGCCACGGACAGCCACAGCACCGCCAATGCGCGCGCCACGTCCAGGAAGCTCCCCAGCGCAGAGAACACGTACGACACGTCCTGCGCGTGGTAATAAGTGTAGCGGTACTCAGACACGTGTGGGCGAATCGCCCAAAAGGCCGCCTCCAGTCCCAGCTCCAGCACGCCCGCCGTCAGCAGCAGCTTCACGTACAGTAGCGCCCTACGGACACACGATCAGAAACATTAGGAAAGCTTAGGCCAGGGGTCCCCAAGCCTATGCCCGCACGCACCATGGCGACCGCAAAGGTTATATCAATCAAGTTGGCACATTATTTGTGAAGAAAAAATATGATTCCAAAATATAACTTAAATAATGAATACCTTGGTTAACAAAATGAATTAGGGAAGAAAAAAATCTGTATTTCTCACGTTAATGCTCACTGCTTTCATTATCACTTCTCTTCACTTTCAGCTTCTGTTCCGTTTGTTGTATAATACATTTCATTTAAATCCACATATATACTACGTACTTCATTTGTGTTAGATGGAGATGTCTCTCGTCTATAGCTTTAGACTAAAGCTAGCAGCGCCCACCCAGAATCAATTTCAAAATAAACTCAAAAATCTGAAATCCTTCCCAAAATTTTAGAATAATTTTAGTCTCTTAGAAAAAATAACCCTCGAGTTTATATTCCAAAAATCAGGGCTTTTCAAAGAGAAACAATTAACATTGATTCTTACGGGCGATTAAACACCAAAATCAAAAATCCTTAGAGAAAATCTGAAACCCTTCCCAAACTTTAAGAATAATTATAGGCTCTTCGAAAAAAATTATCCCTGCCCTTAATATTACAAAAATCAGGTTTTCTAAGGCTTTTTGATTGTGGTGTTTGCCTGCTTTCCAGAAATATAAGTGCTCCGCGCTTGCCCTCCCTCTGGAGGAACTCTTTTTTTTTTTAATTTATTACTTCTGTTCGATAATTTGTCTTTCAGGGCATTGAAATTTACAATATGTAGACAGTCATTTTGGACACTAACAGTTACCTCTGTAAGAGGATTTATGAAGGTAAATTGTTAAGAATTAGACAAATATGTAAGACTAAGAAACATGGAAAAGAAGAGAAATTGAATAAAATTACGGAGGTTGAAATTTATCTTTAGGAAATTTGATATTAATTCTACGAGGAAAGGGATAAGTTTTACCAAGATTAAAAAATTTTGCATGGTGAAATGAAGGAAGAGTATTAAAAAATTTGAGACTATAGTTTTTAATGAAATCATGGATTGTAGGGAGATTTACTTCATTGTGAATTTGTGTATTGAGAATAAACCAACGTGCATGTAGAAGTTTTCTAAAGACTTTATTTTGAATAATTTGAAATTTTTGTATATTTGATTTTGTTGCATTTGACCATATTGGACAAGCATAAGTTAAAGTAGATCTAATAATTGAAGTGTATATTCATTTAGCAGTTTTAACACGGATAGTTATGAGACAATTAAGTTGATGTATTTTATTGGTAGTTTTTTGTATAACATTTTTAATGTGAATTTTACTGTTCAGTTTTGTGTCTAGATGGAGACCTAAATATTCAAAAGATGAAGAGGAAGAAAGCTAAGGAATAGGAGTGTTATGAATGAGAAGGGGAGAAGGAGTTATTGGCTTACATAACGTACATATTTTGGCTTGGCATTTATCCATATTGATTTTGATTCGCCAATTGTTTCCCACACCAAATAACGATTAATATCTATTTGAAGTTTATTTCTAGCAAGAAGAATATTAGTGTGTGAGTTAATATATTCTATATCTTCTGTAAAAAGGGCTAATTTAGAAGAAGCGAATTTTAGAATGTCGGATAGGGGTCATTCCATGTCAAATCGGCCAAAATTTCCCGACCATCTTCCGATTCGACTGAAACTTCTTAAATCGTTTTAGAATGACGAAACAACACTGAATATCGACTTTTTGGCATTAAATTTTACTTCCTTGTGAAAATTTTGAAATGTGATATTTTCCATGAATTTCAGAGGGTATTATCTAAAATCTAGTAAAATATTTTCAAATTTGATTTTACTTTGCAACTTGCTTTATATTTCTAATAAGTACATCCCACGCTAAAGGTTTGATATGATAAACCTAATTTTAACGGAATTAATAAGGACGAATTAAGGCCAAAGTAAATAATTACGAATTTTTTTCAAAGAGAATTAATCACTAAATAACGAAAACGAGATTTGCAAATCAGAAGCGTTCATATATGTATAGTTCTCCTAAGTCCATAAAAAGCAAAAATGTAAATGTAACTTTTACTGGTAATAACTTTGGTAAATTCAAATATACCATCGAGATTCTTTAACTACTATAAACTTCAATGCCTCCGCTTCAATTTTACGACAAAAAGAAGAAAATCCGAGATGGAGTATTTCGGAAAATGAAAATGAAAGCTATACTTATAGCTTTACCTACATCCAGTCTATAATATTTATATCCCTGTAAGGTAGAAACAATATTTCCTATTGAAATCAAACTTCAGCAACAAACAAAACTCTCTTTTGATAATTGCTATTCCTTTTCGTCATCAGTATTATATAAATCATCTGGGTAGTCAGTTACATGCTGAATAATTTTGAATAATAACATTGTTCCTATTATTTATTTCTATTTCTATATAGTAATGGGTTCAGCAATTATGGTATTTAATATTATATAATTTGGTCTTGTCATTCTATCAGAGTAGGTTATTTTTTAATAAAATCACATTATGAGCTTTTGATTTCAATTAAAGGTACGGTCACTGTTTATCTTACATTCATCTATTAGAAAATTATTTTTACTTTCCCTTATACTATACGTTCGTGAAGTGTATTACTTTCCCGTATACTATACGTACGTATAGTACAGGGAAAGTCATGTAATGCTGCCCGAAAAAACGGCGGATTTTCGGCAGAAAATCCCTTATTACAGGGCCCTGGTAAGAAAAAGTGGATAAATCCAGTTTCTAAATTAAGACAAAAAATCTCCTAACACGTGGTGCAGCTAGAATCCCTATTTTGTGAGTTCTTGATACCGAAAAACCAATTTAAGGCAAAATGTCAGTTTGTCCGTCCGTCTGTCTGTGAACAACTCTAGCGACCGCTCAGCCGATTTTCTCCAAAATTGATACCCTCCTATCGATCTGAATAATCTCGCAGCCCCTTGACTTTGAAACCGATTTTTTTAATTTTGGAGGGTATTTATATGAAGCTCTTGGGACAGTTTAAAAATTTTCAAAAAAATGACGCCAACAATATGGACTAAATTTTGTTATTGGATAGTCTGAAGGTCATTTAAGAGAATGGCGTAGGTCTCATGTCGCTTGAATTCTCAGGATTTTCGAAAATTGCAAAAGTTAGAAATTTTATCGGCATCTTCCTCTATTTACTAGAAATAATCAAATTGAAAAACCAAAACAATTTTGTTTTAATTTACTTCTCTTATACTACAGCCCTTAAATGATTCACAATCCTAAGTTCAGAAATCCAACCCTGCAATCAGTCCAAACATCAAAAAGTCTTTTAGAATATTGTTTATATTGGAATCACAATCTCGTTTAGACTATGCACATTAACAATATGCACAATCTATTTATAGAAGTAGGTATATCAGACACCATAAGGCAGATATATAATCATAACTGATTATAGATATTTAATTAATCTTTCTTTAAATTCAATGATATTATAAAATGTAACTGAATTTTAAAATTAAATATTTTTTATATTTAGCGTACATTATGTTTTCAGTAACGAAGTTACAAACATGCTTTAGCTTCCAAATTTTTCCTTAAGTTACCTAGAAATAGAATGGTATTTTTAATTTCCCGTAAACGTACGTATACACGGAGGGAAAGTTATGTAATGCTGCGCGAAAAAATGGCCAATTTTCGGCGGAAAAAAATTAATTGCCGGGCCGTGAAAACGAATAAGTGGATAAAACCAGTTGCTAAATTAAGAAAAAAATCCCCTAACACGTGGTGTAGCCAGAAACCCTGTTTTCTAGGTCCTTGATACCGAAAACCCAATTGAAAGGAAAACGTCCGTCTCTCCGTCCGTCCGTCTGTGAACACTGCTAGCGCCTGAACCATATATACGATTTCTTCCAAAATGGATATTCCCCGGTCGATCTGATTCTAGTCGAAGCTTTGAGATTTTGAAAACGATTCTTCAAAATTTGGGGGTACTTTATATAAAGCCCCGCGGGGATTTTCAAAAATTTTCTCAAAAACGGCTCCAAATTTTTTCTTTAAATTTCTTGTTTGAATAGAGGAAAATACACTTTTTAACATGGCATAGGTCCCATTTTCATGTACAGCTCTAAATTTTCGAAAATTGTGAAAGAATTTTTTCGGCGTCTTTCTCCAACTACAAAATTGAAGATGGAGATTTTTTCTTAAAATAAATTTTTTTCTTCATATTGAGTTCTTTAATAAAGGTCATGTAAATGTTTTTCAAAATTTTGGTAGTTTTCGTGCAATATTGCGTGCGTTATGTGCGATTTTAAAAAATTACAAAACAAGATTTTCTCAGAAACGGCTCCAAATTTTTTCTTAAAACTTTTGGTAGGGATAGTGGTAAATGTACTCTATCAATGACATAAAATCCATTTTGGTCTATCGGTTGGTTTTTTCAAAAATTACAAAAATGTAAATTTTTTTACTTGTCTCTCACGTCAATAATATTTTCATTAGCGGCGATTTTTTCACATTATTATATTTACGAGTACATGTGCTTTAAATAATGTCAAGTAAAGTTTCTCGAAAACACTACCGTTTTCTGTGAAAAGTAGCTCGAATTTCGGCATTTCCAAAAATGCTCAAACGCCATTTTCTCGTAAATGGCTGCATTTTTTCTTCAAACTTTTGTAACGGATAGTGCTAATTACACTCTTTAGTATAGAGTAAAGTTTATTTTGAGTTAGTGTTTTGTTTTTTCAAATATTACATAATTGTAATTTTTTTGAAAGATCTCTCACATCTTTAATATGCACATTACGAGCAATTTATGAACATTATTATATTTATGAGTGTAAGTGCTTCAAATAACTTCAAATAAAGTATTTTGAAAACTCAATCATTTTCTGTAAAAATGAGCTTCAAATTTCGCATTTTTAGTAGTGCTAAAACGCCATTTCTCTTAAACGGCACATAATTTTTAAATGAAAATTGCCATTTACGGCTAGGTTTTTGTGTTCTTTAATATTCTAAAATTAATATTTTCGTTCTACCAATAGGAAACCGAAAAATTAAGAAAATGACAAAAAAATGTACTTTTGGCGGTGATAGATGGTAGCTGGCAAGAAAGAGTATGTGGCAATTCCGAATAGCTAGCGAAGACCCAAGGAAATAGAAAAGTAAAAAGGGAAAGTCTGTGCCATTCTGTAGTACACTAGTTCATTATACAAGTGTTTATTACTATGGATTCAGAGAAGCACAAAACATAAATATGAATTAGAACATTTAAGGATTAGAGTTCATGAAAATGTGCAAATAACATTTTCAGAATATCTTATGTGAAAACAAAAGAATGTTTTGTATATTTCATATTTATTCCAGTATGTCACAATTAAACAAAAATAAAATTTTATTTTGTATCCTCTGGACAACATTTGGGCAGGATTATTTCCAATCTTTGTATTTTATGACTATTATGCTAAATTTGTTTTTGTTTTATTAAAGAACATGGTTTATCATAATGTTTTATTATACATTTCATTGTAAAAAATGTGAAAGTATTACTTGCATTTGAATGTACCATGACATCAGATTTGATTTGATTTCCAGTGTTTAGGGTGGCACGATTCCTTTGAAAATAACCTCGACTTCCAATGAGGTGAAATTACTTTATTAGTTGCACTACAAACTACTGAAACAACTTTTGCGTGCACCCCTTCACCAGAACACAAAGTATCAATAGAAAATATTTGTAAAACTCTCAATAGGGAGACAATACTGTTGTTTTAAAAATTAAATATAATCTTGCAACGTAAATAAAACCAAAAGCACTTACTTTGAGTCATATTAACTGCCTTTTCATATCCCAAATCATAGTCACATGCAGTACGTTCTTCGGGCGGATGGCAGTAATTCTATAATATCCAATTATGTGTACAGCCTTATAGCTGCTTGTAAATAGGAACTTTATTATCACGCCTGCTTTTTAAACCATTCTTTTCACGCCTTTATAGTTGTTCTTAAAGTGCTGAACCATAGACTAAGGATACATTTTTACTCTATGGCTGACCACTACTTACTGCGTTGAAATTCTTTTGCAGGTTATGTCATGCTTCTTTTTTGCTATTGTAACTTTGCATACAATAGTATTCGCGTATTTGTCACTGACAATTGTAAAAATATCAATTCCTTAAGTAGAAATGTTACATTGGTTAACCATGGACACATTGCGCAGTACGCGAAGTGATATAATAACATTGGAGATAGTTATACCGCCACTTCAAACGCTATTGTTTACAAACAGAACCACGACATCCAGATACTCCACAGCCAATCATATTTACTGTAAATTCTGGCCAAGGGTAATCCTCGAATTTGCCAATTCTCTGATGACTGCGGCATGGAGGAATATTCAACAGGAGGGGAACCTCGTGTGGCACCATCTACAATAAGGTACAGAAGTTAAATCGACAACACTGCTCTCTGTGGCCAGAACGGATACTTCTTGATCGCTGAACCAGCTGGCTCAAGTGCACGGTATTCGATCTCCTTTTTGGGCATAGAATGTAAATAATAACCTCCATAACATCACGTACTCCAATATTTGCGCGCTATATAAAAGAATACAAAATAATTTGAGCAGAGGAGAATAAATTGGCAACTATAGTATTCAGAAAATGTATTCTGAAAACAATCTTACATGATCATAAAGGTACAATAGAGATCCAGAAGAATAATTTGGTATTGTGGACACCAAATTACTATTCAAATAGCTCTTGATATATCAATCTAGTATCTGCGTTAATAAAATTACAATTGTATCACCACCATATTTTCATGTTATAACACAAAACAAATCAACTTTATAAGTGGTAAAATTGACAGAAATGGTTTTATATCAACATAATAAAATTATTTACTTCTTGGATCAGATGAAGTTTGTTTTAGTATCAACATATGTCATGAGTATGAAACTACTAATACACTACACAATCATACTATAAATCGATTGTCACAAAGAGCAAAATTGTGTATAAAAAAATCTATTTATTGAGGTTGGAATATTACCGTTGCTTTGTCTATTTATTTATGAATCAGTGGTATTTATCCAAAGTGAATTACTCAAGGATATTTTCATGCAATTCAGATCTCTTCTTCTCTTACTTCTCCCGCTGATCGGATTCTTTGCTTCAGGTTACAGAATCGGTGCCTCTAAGTCACCTGTAATGAAAACATGTATTTGAAAAATCGAACGCAGGAACACCACACCCTAAATTCTTAAGCATCAAGGTGGTACACTATTAAATTTTAGGCCTATAAAATAATGGCATCAAGCTCTTAAGGTACCTGAAATATACGGAACGATATATGAAGTGACACAATACTAGACGGAAATCCCGTTCAATTACAGTAACTCATCATAACTCAAAATATTTCACTTACCTTCCCGGCTCCGAGGAAAACACAAAGAATCTCTATTCCCATTATCCTACCGAACAACATTGGCACATCCTTGGCCCCAACATTTAATCACTGTCATCTGCAACACTCGACGTCCACCGCCAAACAACGCTCGCAACGCTCACAAACAAACGCCACGAGCATCGCCGTTTCTTCAGCAAGAAATGAAATTCGAGGATGAATGAACGGTAGAAGGTTCACAAGCTCGCACCTCTACCTGACGAGCAAATTACCGAAGCAGCGTTCGAAATTACGCATGAACCTTACAGTAGATGCCGCCACATGGTAACGATGCTAGCGAATCCTCTAGTCCATACTCTCAAATAGCGAGACTTTCCCCTCCTGTTTTATATTCCTCCAAGGCCGCGGTTTGTGAATACGAACAGAGAGTTATCCGAGTATTAACCTAATCCGCGAATTCCTCGATTCTCAGATTATTTTCGAAGTAATCCATGATTGAGAATATGTCCGTAAATATAATAGAAAGTAGCCTCAGTGCTGTCGGCGCGTCTGAGAATATTATTGGTGATTGGATCGTGAATGGATATAGTCTTGGTGTGCGAGCTATGTGCGGCCACCGTGCGGCCACCGGGCGGCCACCGCCGCTAGTGAGGCCTATGGCCTTTGATCTGTGGCTACTATAGTAGCGGGAAGGGACCGCTGTCGCTTATCGCAACCACTGACCGTCGCTGGAGCGGAAGCGGCCGGTGAGACGGCGACTCAAGGTGACGCCACGGTGAAGGAGGACACTGACCTAAGAGATTACACTATTACTCCCTTGGCGGGTTATCTTGTCATTACGTCGCCGAATCAGTTTAATCAAACCTAACTGAATTACTGAAAGAAACGGGACTTGGTTAAAGGTTTTCTTTTGAAAGTTTGAGTGAATTAAATATTCGTGCTAAGAGTAGGAGGAGTTGGAGGACATGGACTTTATTGCGCAAGTCTGGGTGGAAGAAATGGAACATTATCATCTTATTATGGAAATAGTTTATGACAGAATCGTCTTGGGGTTACGAATGAGATCATGTGTGGTTGTAAAGCAAGAACATTTAGTTCAGGGATTTTGATTCATGTCATATATCACGAAATTGCTTGATTTAATTGTTCTAAAACTGTTTTCCGTGGCTTATGGTGGCGGGAGATCGCACTGATCTAAATGTTGTCATGTTTAATGTATTTTGTCATTTTGTAAGGGAGTATTGTAAAAGGTCACATTGAATCTTAATGTTAAATTGCTCAAGACTGTAAATGTTTTCGCATGTAGCGAAGTTAGCTATATTTATAATAAGTTATTAGGTTATGATTGTGCTTTGTAGAAGCCATTATTTTTGTGTTTCAAATTGGTGTGTGTTTTTTGTTGGGGAAGGGGGGCACAGGAAGCCCCTAAACGTTAGTATCGTCGAGGTGAAATGGTGAATGTGTGACATCTGTGTTGACGAAAGATCATGAGGGTAACTAAAACTTGTGTATTGAACAACTTTCATTAAATGTTATTGTCTTTTTTCAACAAAGAGACATTAGCGTTTCTTTTCTTGGTGGTTACGTTGGCCAACGCAAATAAGAATCTTACCCTCAGTCACCGATTTCCCCATATTAGGAAATCGTCAAAAACAAAATTTACATCCTCTAGTCGACGGACCACGGACGGCACACCTCTTGTAGAGTTTAACGATAACAACCCATTATCTGCTGCACTATGAAGTTCATTACCATCTCCTTATGGCCATTTTTGTAATAGAACTAAACATTTTATATATATATTTTTGCCGACTTCCTTCAAATGGTCATAAATACGGGGCAGTTTTTGATGAAATGTCATCTTTCTTCTTTTCACTTTGGAACAATGCCGTTTACTATAAAATATATTTTATGTTATGACAAAGGGAAATGTCCTATTTTTATAGGTATTTTTTTGCATTTTTTTCGATTTCGACTATTAAGTCAGTTTTTGCCATTTTACGTAATTTTAATGCATTTTTTGCTGATTTCATCTATTTTAATATCGTTTTAATGATATTTGCTTCAAACAATATTACGAGATACCATAAATGTTCACCACAGAATTCCTGAGTAGCCTAATCGATGTCTTCGCTCATATATTATTAGCCGTTGTGATTTCTATGTAATCTAAGGTTCCTGTGACACATATCGGCGCTTTTCTGTTCGACTGATTTCGCGATAAATAAAGGCAGTTTTTCTTTTAAAGAACAGTTCAATCTAAAGGTTTGCCAGCTGAGCTCACTTAAAAAAAGGAAGAAGCCTCAATTACATCAGAAACACATCCAACAGCTTCAGTTGTTCATTTGAAATGGTTTTGATAATATTTTTTACGTCATTTTCTTTGTTTTTAGGGCACTTATAAAACATTTTAAGAGCATTTTCTTGATAATTTTTGGAGATGTTTTAGGTCATCAAAATCCGCCCACTAGTTATAAATGACCCATCTCAATGTACAGAGCTTGTGTGTACGTGTGAACGCATGCGCAGTACCTCTGGAGCAAGCCAGGCTCCTGCTTCAGGCGCACGGCATCACTGCGCAATTCGCGGATGCGAGTCAGCGTCATCACCAGGCACAGAGCGTTGACCGCCACCAGCGCCCCGCACGGCAGGTAATAGTAGTACACAGCGCCAAGCTTTCTGCTCTTCACAGGATTGCCTGCGACCCAAAACGCACAAGCAATAGTTATAGAAATTAATACAATTCTCTTAATTTGCGACACCATATCATGCATCACCTAGAACATTTTGAATGACAAATTCCCGAAAAATGGAGACAACATAATATACTACACTACCAAAATAAAACGACATAAATAAAAAAACTTAATTGAAGGGACTCGGAATTCTCGCGGACCATATTTTGCCTTTCAATTATTTCAGCAGCTTCAAGTACTTTGAGCTTGATTTTCTCAAGTTTTGTCCCTTAGTCAGGACAACAAGTGCCCATTTAGATTATTCTTGGTCCAGCTTTGTTTACCTTCAAGGTCTGTGGGCGAGGAATGGTACTCCACGAAGCAGGTTCTGGTCTCGAAGAAGGTGGGAGTGGTGAAGCCGCGTTCCTCGGCCTCATACTTCCACCGGTGAGCGGTGATGCAAACGGCGGTGAACACAGCGGGCAGCCCCCACGCGTACAGCAGCATCAGCCGCCACCGCCACCGCTGCCGCCGCCGCCCGCCACCGCCCTCCCGCGACCGCGCACCCTGCGGACGCCTGCGAACACCACTCTTCACAATCAGTTAAGGATTGGCAATAATAAATTTAGCTGAGCAACACGAAACGCTGTGTCCTACCAACTGTCCCCGGGCAACCCACTTAAGAGCGCATGTATATAAACGCAACAGAAATAAGTCAAAATTAACCATTTTCAAATGAAAATTTCTACAAAGCTTAAAAATTGCACATTTTTTAAAAGTTGAAGACGTATTTCTGTTTGTTTTAACTGTAGGATATTTATTGAACTTCACATTATTGCAAATAGTATTCTGAATCTATTCTTAAAATATAAGCTTTCTATCTTACATAGATTATTTTCTGTAAACGATTTGTATGATAACATGTGTAGGGAAAACTCTTTGAGAGAAGCACCACACGATAAAACAATGTTTCATTATCAAACTTAGTTACGCCCGTTTCCCCTACACACTCTACCGTATATTCCCTCTCTTTCCCTCCCTGTTTCTTTTTTTACATTCACGTATACGTACGTATAAACGGACTATTATACGTAGAATAGAGAAAGTTATGTAATGCTGCGCAAAAAAACGGCGAATTTTTGGCAGAAAAAATTCATTGCCTTGCCCTGATAACGAAAAAGTGGATAAAACCAGATGATAAATTAAGAAAAAATCCTCTAACAAGTGATGTAGCCAGAATACCTGTTCTTTGGGTCTATGATACGAAAAAAAAATTGAAAGAAAAACGTCCGTCTGTTAACACCCCCAGCGCTTAATCCACTCGTAGGATTTTTTCCAAATTGAAGAAGCTCCTTTCCATCTAGTCTATCTAGTCAAAGCTCTGAGATTTTGCAAAACTTTCTTCAAAATTTTGGGGTACTTCACATGAAGCCCTTTGGATATTTTCAAAATTTTCTCAAAAGCGGCTGTATTTTGTTCTTTAAGTTTTTCGTAAGAATGGAGTAAAATACACTTGTTAAGATGGCTTAGATCCTGTCTTGACGGTTAACTCTGAATTTTCGAAAATTGCAAATATTGTAAAAATGCAAAATTTGAATTTCTTTTCGGCATCTTCCTCCAAATACAGTATTGAAGACAGCTTTTTTCCTTCAATTAAAATTTGTTTTCAAAAGTGAGCTCTTTCTTAAAGTTCATGTACATTTGTTTGAAAATTTTAGTAGTTTTTGCGCAATAATGCGCGCAATATGTGCAATTTTAAATTAGTTGTGCTACCGAATGGCACATACCTTCCAGAATTAGTTTTCTATTTTTTTGGTCACGGCTAGCTAAACTCTTGCCAGCTGCCATATATCACCTCGTAAAGTCCATTTTTTTTACATTTTCTTAATATTTCGGTTTCCTAATAGTAGAACGGTAATATTATTTTAAAATATTAAAGAACAATAAAACTTCGTCATTAATGGCAATTTTCGTTGGAAAGTAGAAGCAGTTTTTAATAACATGGCTTTTAAAAATTACCCGTAAATTCGAAATTTGAAGTTCTTCAGAGTAAAGTTTTCAGTTTTCGAAATACCTCATTAGAAGTCATTTTGAGCACTTTTACTCCCAAAAAAATAGTGTTATTAAATTGCTGAAAATGTGCATATTAACATCGTGACAGATCTTAAAAGAAATAATTTGTGTTAATTTTTGAAGAAAAAAAAGTACCCAAAATATCTTGCGTTTTAAATAAGAGTTGAATTAGCACTATCCGTTCGAAAAGTTGGAAGAAAATATTTAGAGCCATTTATGAGAAAATGGCATTTGGGCGTTTCTGAAAATGCGGAATTTTTTGCTAGTTTTCACATAAAACAGTTGAGTTTTTGAGAAACTTTGTATGACATTATTTAAGACACATGCTTCCATAAATATAATAAAGGGGACAATTTGCCGCTAATGTGAATATTAACGATGTGAGACACAAATAAAAAAAATTGTAATTTTTGAAAACAGAGAAGGATAGAACAATTGGTTGATTGATTGATTAAGGTTTAGAGGGCGCTTCAACTGCCAAGGTCATTGGCGCCCATGTCGAAGTATTTTAAAAAAGGGAATAGGTTCAGTATGTGTTACAGATGGAGCCTACCCTCTAATTAAAATCATATACATAAGGAGAGACTTGAATTCTACATCGAGTATTCAAGTAGTAGGACAGAAAGAATATATAACAAACACGTAAAATTCATAGTAGAACTAAAAGTTGGCTGTAAAGGGGCCAAAAATAAAACAACAAAAAGTAAAACACTATTCTATTCTCTCAAATAAGATTATATATTCCGCTTTCCCTCAAGAAGCAAAAAACTTTTGAGAGCGCGGAATCGTCATCCCCGAGCACCTCCCTTAGCGAGTTGCCCAGGCCATGTCTTCGTCGGTTGCCTAAATATTTCCTGCAGTTCAGGAGGACGTGTTCCACAGACAGAGCCGTCCCGCATGAGTCACATACGGGAGGAGTTTCTCCTCGAAGGAGGAAACCGTGGGAAAAATGGCAGTGTCCAATTCGAAGACGAGTTAAAATTACTTCCTCACGCCTAGAGGAGCGAGATGAGGAACGCCAGGGAATTACAGAATTCTTTATCCCACTTAGTTTAAAATTGGTATTGTGCCACTCTGTTTGCCACGCTCTAAACAGAGATCGTTTCAAGTAAGCCTTAACATCGGACAATGGCACAGCAGGAACGTCGATACGAGTATTACGAGTAGCAGACTTCGCCGCCAGGTCGGCCAGCTCATTCCCTGTGATTCCCACATGGCCTGGAACCCAACTAAGAACCAGGTCATAGTTGCGGGACATGAGACTATGAATCAGGTTTTGAACTGATTTTGTCAGGTAGTCTGACGAAGGCCGGGAGACAGCCTGAAGAGAACTGAGAGAATCAGAACAGAGAACTACTCGCTGCAGCGTCGTTGACTCGATGTACATTAGGGCTTTGAGTATTGCATACATTTCAGCTGTGAATGTACTGCACTGTGAATGAAGACGATATGATTTGGTGGCCCAGATGCAATGAAAACTACACGCCACTGCGTCATTGTGCGATGACCCGTCCGTGTACAAGAATAGATGATCCGGATAGGCTTCCCTCATATCCTGAAACTGCTTCTGGTAAACCAGAGGACTAGTATTTTGTTTGGGAAGATTGGAGAGTCTGAGGTCAATATTGGGGGGAAGGAGTTTCCAGGGGGGAATCAGGTCATTTGGGGGTTTCACAGGAGTGGGAAGATCGACATTAAGTCCCCGCAAAAGATTTCGCAATCGAATGCCTGGGGGCTGGGGTAGCGATGTTCGAAGAATATAAGAAGATTCATATTTTGGGCGAGTGATTATTCGGCGACAAGGATGATTAAAGAGACCTGACACTTTAGCACCATAAGACGCTAATAGAATATCTCGCCTTATTTTTAAGGATGGCTCCCCAGCGTCAGCTAGAATGCACTCGATTCGGCTGGTGCGATACGCGCCTGTTGAGAGGCGAATACCTGCGTGGTGTATGCTGTTGATAGGTCGAAGGGTGGAAGGAGCTGCAGAACCATACACTTCACTACCGTAATCCAATGCTGAGCGAATGAGTGCTCTGTATAACCGCAGTAGGGTAATGCGGTCGGCTCCCCATGAAGTGCCACTAAGCATTCGAAGAAGATTGAGGGGGGAGACGCATCTGGTTTGCAATGTGCGGATATGAGAGCGCCACGTGAGGGACTTGTCAAAAGTCAGCCCCAGAAACCTGGCAGAGTCAGTGAATGGAAGCTGATTTCCTCCCAAGTACAGGATTGGATCGCTATGCAAATGGTATATTCTGCAGAAGTGCAGTCCAGTGCATTTAGTAGGTGAGAACTTGAAACCTGTCGACATGCTCCATTCATGCAGCTTGTTGAGCACCAGTTGGAGTTGCCTCTGGATCACACTTATGCTGCTGGATGAACAAAAAATGGCAAAATCATCTACAAACAGCGATGCCTTCACAGGTTCCCTCACGACCGACGCTATACTATTGATGGCTATGGCAAACAGAGTGACACTTAGTACCGAGCCTTGGGGGATGCCGTTTTCAAGGGGGTGACTGTTAGACAGTTTGTCACCGATGCGAACTCTGAAAGATCTGTCCGATAAGAAATTTTGGAGGAATAAGGGGAGCTTCCCCCTGAATCCCCACGAGTGCAAGGTTCGCAGAATGCCATACCTCCAAGTGGTGTCATATGCCTTTTCTATATCGAATAGTACGGCGACAAGGTGTTGTCTCAGAACGAACGAGGTTGAAATTTCCGTTGCAAAAGCGACGAGATGGTCAAGGGTAGACCGGTGTTTCCTGAAACCGCACTGAATTGGTGCCAGTAGGTTTCTGCACTCCAAGGTCCACACCAAGCGCTGGTTTACCATCCGTTCCAGCACTTTGCAAACGCAGCTGGTGAGAGAGAGAGGTCGGTAGCTCGATGACAGCGACCGATCCTTTCCCTCCTTCAGAGCTGGATAACTATGGCTTCTCGCCATACAGCAGGGATGGTGTGCTCTTCCCAGATGCGATTATAAAGGCGGAGGAGAAATTGCATCGCCACATCAGGAAGATGTTGTAACATTAGGTTGTGTATTTCATCAGGACCTGGGGCAGTTCGTCTGGCCAATGCAAGAGCAGAGCGCAATTCCGATATGGAGAAAGGTGTGTTGTAATCTTCACACGCTCTGCAGAAGAAATCCAACGGACGGCTCTCCATCCTTTCTTTGATCAAAAGAAAGTCAGGAGCGTAGTTCGCCGAACTTGACATGGCTTCATAGTGCGCGGCGAGTTCCTCTACAATCATATCTGGGGATGTAATAATTTCTCCGTTTTTCAGGAGACCTGGCACCGTATTTGGTAAAGAGTGTCCTCTTATCTGTCGAATTTTCCTCCATACCAGGCGTGGTGGCGTGTGACAATTGAGAGACGAAACGTACGCTCTCCACGATGCATTTTTGCTCTCTAAGATAGTTCTTCTAGCCTTCGCCCTGCATCTTTTATACTCGATTAAGTTATCCACTGTTGGATAGTGTCTGAGGCGTGCCAGTGCCTTTTTTCGAGCACTGACCGCTCTCGAGCAGTTCTCATTCCACCACGGAACGAAAGGATGTCGCGGTTTAGCACTTGCCTTCGGAATTGCGATGGAAGCGGCAGCGAGTACAGCGCTATTAAAATGTTCTGTCATTTCCTCCACATTTCCGAAGGGACCGTCTGATAGGTTAACATTATTCTGGAATGTCGACCAGTCAGCTCGTCGCACGATCCATTGAGGGGGCCGTGCACAACTACGGCGAAGATGATCAATGTGGACAATCGTGGGGTAATGGTCGCTTCCATAAAGGTCTTCTAATATGGTCCACCGCATAGCAGTAGCAAGTGAGGAGCTGCAAAGGGCTACATCAATAGCCGTGCTAGAATTCGTAGCTACGGCAAAATGAGTTGGTTCCCCAGTGTTGAGAATAGCCAAATTCATGGTGTCGATGACTGATTCCAAAATAGCACCTCTTTGACACGTACGAGAGGAACCCCAAAGAGGGCTGTGGGCGTTTACATCACCCACAACCAAGAAAGGTGTGGGCAATTGGTTTATTAGACTTAGAAGGTCATCAGCCGACACCGTTTGTCTTGGGGGAATATAGACATTACATACGGTGAGTGAGAGGGACGGCAGATATACCCGCACACAAACTGTTTGAAGGTCAGTGTGAACAGGGATTTCCGCAGAATGCAGCGAATCCTGGACCAAAGTAGTAACTCCGCCGTGAGCGCGAAGGCCGTCATCGACATCAACCCTATAAGGAGTGAAACCGCGAAAGTGTATGGACCGTGATGGAGAAAGATGCGTTTCCTGTAAGCAGAAAATTGATGGTGTATAACGGGACAATAAGAGTTTTAATTCGTCCCGTCGGAGAGAAAATCCGTTCAGATTCCAGGATAGGAGAGCCGTTGTTTAAAAAGTTAAGAGGATTTCTTCTTTTCCTTTTTTCGCCTCTGCCGCCCGAAGGAGCGAGTGTCCACCCCGGCTGAAGTTTCCTCCGAGGCAGACTCATCCTGACCACTGCTCGACAGGCTGAGAGATCGCTCAGAGCGAGTTTCAGGAGTCGGGGTAGGTGGTCGGAGTTTGGAGGATCTATCGTTTTTCTTGTCCAGGCCAGCAGGCCGAGTGACATCAGCCTTCTTGCGCGGCTGAGAAGTGGATTCTTGTTCTGTCTTTGTCTTTGTTGTCTTCTTGGGTGGTGTCTTGAATTTTGTGGGGATTATTATTTTCCCACCTTGCAGAGGCGATGTCTCCTCAGGGAAGTCCACTGGGGATACCTGGCAACAAAAGTTCGCTACTGGGGGAGTAGCACGAGAGGACTGAATGCTCGTCGCTTTGACAGTGTTCGCTAGAGTGCTAGAAAAAGAACGCCTGAGATCCACAGGGTTCTTAACCAGGTATCGGCGTTTCGCTTCCGGAAAAGATACCTTCTCCGTCACCCTAATCCTTTGAATCTCCCTCTCTCTCAGATATGTGGGGCACTTGTTGGAGTTGGCCGCATGGTCTCCTTCACAATTTACACAGCGGGCTGGTGATGAACAAGGGTTGGGATCGTGCGCGGAATTACCGCACTTTGCGCAAGCAGGGCTTACGGCCATGCACCTTTGTTGTGTATGACCGAACCTCTGACACTTAAAGCAGCGCAGGGGGTTCGGCACATACTGCCGCACGCGAAGGTTATAATAACCACAGCTAACATACTCTGGGAGAGAAGGGAGATTAAACGTCAGGATCAAGGTAGAAGTGGGGATCTCATTCCCATTCTCCTTCCTCCTGATCCTGTACACCTCCGTTACACCGTAGCTCTTGAAAAAGGAAAGAAGTTCATCCTCGTTTTCAGTCGCAAAGTCTTCATGGTTGACCACTCCCTTACATAGGTTAAGTGTAGGGTGAGTGGTCACTTCCACTTGGAGGCCGGCAATCTGTTCAGTTTTTAAAATCTTTCCTATTTGTTCGTCGGTGCGTGCTTCAAAGAGAATTGTACCATTTCTTTGTCGCACGACCGCTTGAAGCTTTCCAAAACTCTCCTCAATTGCTCGCGCAAGGCGGACCGCACTAACACTTTTGAAAGTTTTTTCAGTTTCCGAGCAAGACATCAACAGAAACCGAGGCTTTCTTGGTTTATCTTCTTCCCGGAGGAAGAAGCTATTTAGATCAACTGTTCTGTCACATCTCCTCTTCCTTGCAGAAGAGGGCAGGGGGGGTTGTTGAGTATCCATGAGATGGATATAAATTCATCTCCGTGCTCCCCACCCACCATGGAGTCCAACAAGGGGACACCCCACTGGGGTGCCAGGGCTGACACGAAGATATAGTAGGGGAATGTCACAGCGCTGCACCGCCGTGGATCCCCCCGCTCACCCTGGAGTTCAGTGCAAGACCTAGTCCGAGCCGATTGATCGGGAGTGGGTTAGCTCCCGACCGCCCGTCTAGAAGAGTCCGAGGCCAAAGCGAGTGTATTGACACCTACAAGGAATGTTCCCCAAAAATACGTAGACGTACCCCTTAGTGCAAGCCAAAAAAAACAGCACCAGGACTAGTTGGGAAACAAACAGGTCTCTCAACTGCCAGGACACACATTCCCTCCGACACGGGTCGCCATGCACGGCAAACACATGGGTGGGCGTTCAGCATACAGAGAAGGCCAGTGAGGAAGAAAAAGGAGTGAAAAGAATATACGTGACATGAAATGAAAAGCAAGACGATGAAAAAAAATGGAGAAAGGAACACTTGAGAGCCTTCTCTGCATCCCCCCGTCAGGACGTGGACCAACCCACCTCGACGGGTAGAACAATTGGGCGTTTATGACATCTCATAGAGTACATAAGGCATTATGCCTACCAGAAGTTAAAAAAAATTGGAGCCGTTCTTCAGAAAATTTGTTTCTGTAATTATTTGAAATTGCATATATTTCACGAAATTATTCCGCGAAAACTAATAACATATTCAAAATATATACAAGACTTTAATGAAATATATAATTATGAACAACAAATTTCATTTGAAGGAAAAAGTTCTATCTTCAATATCATAGTTGTAGGAAGTTGCCGTTATAAATTCAAACTACGTCATTATTAAAAATTCTGTGTTAACTGTGAAAATTGGACCTACGCCGCCTTTCTAAGTGCAGTTTATTCTTACAAGAAAAAAAATGCATCAAGTTTTGAGAACAAAAATTTAAATTTGCCTTTACTTCAAGCATTATGTGAAGCATTCCTTCAAGTACTTTGAAGCAGGGAAAGCAATAGCTTGACTAAACAAAATATTTTAACTACAAACGATACAAAAATGATGAAAGCAAATTATAGTTTCATCAATGACTGTCAACGTACGTTTCTGAAATACTTACGTATCTTTTAGCGTTTTCACTTTTGGCAATTTAAATTGATATAAGATACACAAAAGTAATGGAAATTTTCGCAACCAGAAACAGCATTCGAAAGATTTCAGTAATAAAATTATTTCAAAAGATACGCATGAAATAAAATAGCAACATAAATAATACACTGCGATGACACTAAACCCTCAACATTAATATGTATTATGACTAAGCTGCAACTTTATAGGCACAAAAAACTGTAGAAATAGGCAGGCAAAATTGGTACATAAAATGTAAAATATGCATTTAAAAGTGTAAAATAGGCATTTAAGAAGACATTATACATTTTTACTTTCCTGTATACGTACGTATATATGTAGTATAGGGAAAGTTACGTAATGATGCGCGAAAAAAACGGCGGATTTTCGGCGGAAAAAAATCATTGCCGGGTGCTGATAACGAAAAAGTGGATGAAACCAGTTACTAAATTAAGAAAAAAATCCCCTAACACGTGGTGTATCCAGAATCCCTCTTTTGTGGGTCCTTGATACCGAAAAATCAATTGAAAGCAAAACGTCTGTCCGTCTGTAAACAACGTTAGCGACTAAACCGTTCAGCCGATCTTCTCCAAAATTGATACTCCGTGATCGATCTAAATCATCTCGCGGCCTCTTGAATTTGAAACCGATATTTTAATTTAGAAGGGTACTTTATATTAAGCCCTTGGGAGATTTTGAGAATTTTCAAAAAAGAATGGCACCAACAATTTTGACTAAATTTTTTTGTTGGATAGTCTTAAGTCATTTAAGAGAATGGCTTAGATCTCATGTGGGTTGAATACTTTGAATTTTCACAAATTGCAAAAGTTTAAATTATTGTCGGCGTCTTCCTCCAACAATAAAATTGCAGATACAGATTTTTCCTCCAAATAAAATTTCTTCTCCAAAGTAAGTCCTTTCATTACGGTCATGCAGATTTTTTTAAAACTTGTAGTAGTTTTTGCACAATATTGTTTGAGAGTTTTTAAAAATAACAAAAACAGGATTTTCTCAAAAACGGCTCACGATTTTTCTTTACACTTTTGATAGGGATAGTACTAAATGTACTCTATGAGATGACATAAACGCCATATTGCTCTATTCTTTTGTTGTTTTTTTTCAATAATTGCAAAAATGTAATTTTTTTGACTTGCCTCTTACGTCGTTAATTTTTAATTTAGCGGTGATTTGTTGACATTATTATATTTATGAGTACATGAGCTTTAAATAAAGTTTCTCGAGAATCCAACCTTTTGTGTGAAATCTAGCTCAAAATTCACCATTTTCAGAAACGCTCAAACGCCATTTTCTCATACATGACTCCAAATTTTTCTCTTCATACTTTTGGAACGAATAGTACTAATTGCACTCTTTAATATGCCGTAAAGTTCATTTTCGGATTTTTTTGTTTTTTCAAAAATTACAGAAATATAATTTTTTGACAGATTCTCAAATCTTTAATATACACATTACCTGCAATTTGTAAACAATATCCTATTTGTGAATGTAAGTGCTTCAAATGACTTCAAATGAAGATTTTTGAAAACCCAAAAATGTTCTGGGAAAATAGCTTTAAATTTCGCATTTTTAGTAGAGCTTAAAGGTCATTTTCCTAAAAACACTACACATTTTTAAAAGGAAATTGCCTTTTAGGACGAGGACGAGGGTTTTGCGTTCTGTAATATTCTAAAATTAATATTTTTGTTTACCATTAGGAAACCGAAAAATTAAGAAAATGTCAAAAGAAATTTACTTAGGGCGAGGATAGATGGATTTCTCCATGAAATGTATTTATAAAAAATATATCTTCAAATAAGATCATGATTAATTCTTTTTGAAAATTCGAGTTAGTTTTTCTTTAGCTCTTTAAGGGAGTATCGACAATGCAGGGAACGCATCAATTGAATTCCGTTCCGCTTTCACGAATTTCTGTGAATTATGTGTCATTGTTCTGTGTTATATATATATATATATATATATATATATATATATATATATATATATATATATCAATGTGTTCACTCCCAGTCTAAAACTGAAGCTTACGTGAGGCTAGTTCTCACAGTTATCGCATATACAATAAGTGCTGCGATCTTAGGGTCTCATTTGGGCAAGATCGTGATTGGTCGCGTAATGTGTAACAGCCACAGTTTAAGACTACTAAATTACGACAGAAACTAAACTTACGAACAACTAGTCTCAAACTGGGTTCAGAAAATTTGCCTGAAAGGCGGCTAGTTAACACACCTTTATATCTTACACAGTAGTTGATCGCTTCTTGGTTGAAATGGACGTTTTGAAGTAGCTAAGATCTTAGTAGGGCAGAAAGTGCAATATTTCAATTCTAAATAACTGCTTCCAATCATTCGGGAAAATATATGCTGTTGTAACACCACCAGTTTTATAATTTTTGCAAAATGAGACATTTCAACGAACATGAAACCTGCATCATTCTCTTAAGCTTCCTTTATACTATCTGAAGTCCCAATTTAATAAACAAAATATGCGGTTTTTAAGAAAAATGGTTTAAAGAAAATACAAAATGCCTGTATGACACAAAAGTTTGCAAAATATACTTCAGTTTTTGAAAAATTGAACAGGATCTTATTTGAACATCTGTTTGTTATGAACATATTTCATTAAGAAAGAAACCATAAGTTCATAATCGTAGTAGGAATACGCCGAAAAAAATTCAAATGTTTTCAATTTTTAAACAAATCAGAGTTTTCAACCAACGTCAGACCTATGCCATTCTCTTAAATGAGCTTCAGACAATGTACCTACTGACCTATTCAACAAGAAACTCTAATCAAAATTGTTGGCGCCATTTTTTTGAAAATTTTGAAAATGTCCCAGGGGCGTCATGTAAAGTACCCGCCAAAATTAAAATACCAGTTTCAAATTCCAGGTTCCTCGATATCAACCAAATCGATAGGGGAGTATAAATTTTGGTGAAAATCGGCTGAGCGGTTTAGTCGCTAGCGTTGTTCACAGACGGGCGGACCGACGTTCTGCCGTCAATCGATTTTTCGGCATCAAGGAGCCATAAATCGTAGATTCTTGCTGCACCACGTGTTAGAGGATCTTTTTTCTAAGTTTAGCAACTGGATTTATCCACTTTTTCGTCACCAGTTACTTTTTTCGTTACCTGTAATAAGAGTTTTTATGTCAAAAATCCGCAGTTTTTCCGCGCAGTATTATATAACTTTCCCTACACTATATTATTCCGTATATACGTACGTATACGGGAAAGTAATAAAAATAAGATCTCCACTAAAGCGACTACAAATTGTTTTCAGATATTGCAATTTACCCTTACGTAAACAGGGTAGGTCCAACAATACTTGCTCGCTCTGAATTTTCAAAAAACTGCAAACTACATATAATGTGAGAAATTTTGGTGTCTTGTAGCACCCCTAGTTTCATTTCAAAACCAAACAAAATTTTTAGACCTATGATAAAGAACAAGAAAAGTGGATGTTTCATTTTAAAACCTTATGAACGCTAACTCACCTAAAGCCTTCTGCCATATTGACAGAGATAACGTTCAGCCAGAAGGCGCCGGCCACAAGGAAGTAGTAGATGACGTAAGCTGTAAAAAGTCGTACATTTATTTACGTAGTACTCAGTCAACACTTATTATTTCAGCAGTTAAGCCCTGTAAATATTAGGGTCAGTCAAATAAAAACGACGCAGATGGAGAAAAAGTAAGGTGTTTATTATTTTAAAAGCAATCACCATAACGCTTTATAAATTTCTTCTACTGCGAGAGGATAGTCAATGCCTTGAGATAAATGTTTGCAGTTGCCAACGGAAGAATTATTGTATTCAGGCGGGTAACTCTTCGTCCGAAGCCAGTCGACGTGACGGAAACGATGTTCTTGAACGTGATACCCTACCAGTTGCTGCAGTGATGTAGACATTGCTTGTCTGTTTAACTTTTGTTCCTCAGTCAGTCTAAACAACCCACTACGCACAGGTGTAATAAAAAAGTCCTCGGTAACGAAAAAGTGAAAAAATCCTGTTCCCAAATATAGAAAACTAGTGATGCTACAGAATGTCACACACTTATCCGTATTCGTTTTCTTTTGCTTTGGTCTCGGCTAGCTATTCGGACTTACCACATTCTCTTGCCAGATGCCATCTATCGCCGCCCAAAGTACACATTTTTGACATTTTCTTAATTTTTCGGTTTCCAAATAGTAGAACGGAAATATTATTTTAAGAATATTCAAGAACAGTAAAACGTAGTCTTAATAGAAATTTTCTTTGAAAAATTTGGAGCCGTTTTTAAGAAAATTGCATTTACGCATTTACGTTTAAACGCTACTGTAAATGGGAACTCTGAAGCACTTTTTCATAGAAAATTATCGAAAAACATCATTAGAAATCATTTAAAGTACATGAACTCACTAATACAATAATGTTTACAAATTGCTGGAAATGTGCACATTAACGGTGTGAGAGATCTTACAAAAAAATTACATTTGTGTAATTTTTGAAAAAACGAAAAAATACTCCAAAATAAATTTAACGTCATATTAAAAATGGCAATTAGCACTATCAAAATATTTTTTTAATTGCACATATTGCACCCAATATAGCGCGAAAACTGCTAAAATTTTCAAAAAACGTACTTGACCTTAATGAAAGGAATAATTATGGGCAATAAAATTTATTTGAAGGAAAAATCTATATCTTCAATTTTGTAGTTGTAGGAAACCGCCGTTGTAAATTCATGCTTTCACAATAATAACAAATTCAGAGTTAACCGTGAAAATCAGACCTATGCCACCTTTATAAGTGAACTTTATCCTATTCTTACAAAAATTTAAAGAATTAATATGGAGTCGCATTTGACAATTTTTTAAAATGACCGGGTTGCTTCATGTAAAGTAGCCACAAATTTCGATTACTACAACAATAAATTTGCCACAATTTAGAACTATTTAATTGCTACGTAATTGCGCAAAAGTAATGTAATTGCTCTTAAAACTTCTTAGCAATTGATAGTGAACCGCCACGCACGCCCGCGTGCTTTCCAGACCGCCCATAGACAGTCCGGGTTAGCCGATCGACAGGTGGGCGTGCTGGGCTACTCAACATTAATTACAAATTATTAACATTAATTTGAAGAGCAATTAAATTATTTTTTGCGCACGCAGGTCGGTCTGCCCACTAGCAGACGGGCGTGCTTTACAGCTTACACTTAATTACCGGGAAGTTTGAAGAGCAAAAAATATTTTTTGCGTAATTAATTGGCAATTAATAAACGCCAGCAGTCCTTAAAAATTGATTGTTCCAAATTGTATATAATACTTTATATAGAAACGAAATTCTCACCTCTCAGTATGAGTTAGCATTGTTACATGAGATACCAGTTATACACACATTGCAAAGTTTACCAATATAAACATTGTTAATTTCTAGTAATTTCTGAAAGTGACAGTTTTCCAAATGTATAAAATAAGAACAATCAAAATTGTTCTGTAAATTAAAACTCAAATCCATAGAGTAAAACCATTAAAGATAGAAAGTTTCATATTTTCTTAGACCAAAGTCAAAATCCAACTACGCAATTTTAAATTTTGTTGTCTGAAGCAAGAATAATTGTGTACTTACATACTCATCTAAATAATCATATACACTAGTAACAAATTGTCAATAAAGATAAAATTAAAAAATTAAATTAATAATTCAATATTTGTTAAAAAAAGAAGAAAAAGGGGGGACATGATGGCAGAATGAAAATAGTTTTAAAAAGTGTGTCGCTAAGGGATCTGTACTAGCAAATAATTAAAATATGTAAATAAAACTTAATTGAAAGGATCAGAAATAGTGTATGCATCCCCTGTCTGCACACTCCTAACATAAAAACTCAAATTCTACAATGTAGAGTCCATGAAATTTGCATGTCACAATTGAAACTTTACAATACAAAAATAAAAACCACACACATTGTGAAAAATTTACTTAATACATCTTCCAATTGTTTTTTATAAATTTGGATGTAAGTTTTCAAATTAAATTGGGTATAACGTTAATTTTTTTTGACTTTAGTGATTTTTGTGTTCTTAGTTAATTTAACTAATATTGTAAACACTGATTTGGCTTCTTCTTCGGAAACTAATTTTGTAGTTTGTTACACTTGATGAGGGAAATAGAATCTCAAATGTAAACCCTTCATTGAACAAAATAAAAAATAAATTTGGATTTTTTAAAATGTGGTCCTACATAAAAAAGGGACTGAAAAATATTAGAAAATATAATTTCAATAGTGAGAACCAAATCAAAACTTTTCTTTCAACTTTTCAAAAGTTTTCAGTCCTCAAGAAGCGCTATCACACAGTACTGCCTCATATTTTGAAAAAGATTTTTTGACATCATGTGTTGGGCACACATTTGTATTTTAACAAGTTTATTCTAACCATATAAACACAACTAACAGTCCCAAAATTCTGGAATACGCAAAATATGCATTACATGTAAAACATTTCTATCTCAGACTTAATATTTTGCTCTAGGGCATATTTCAAGTTTCTGAGAGATATTGGCATCAAAAAATGTGCAATTACATGAGCGTTCGTAGCTTTACAAATAACAAGTATGTACAGAATGTAGAGATACAATTCTAAACCTGAGATATTCTAAGCCTGTTCGTTGTCATTTTGTTTAAAAATTGACTAATTTTGTCTAAGAATGTAAGGTTTGGGAAATTATGCTTTTTAACATTAATTTGTTCAACACTTTTGCTGGTTTTTTTCATTAGCACAATGATACAATGACTTTCAACAATATTCTTAAAATTCTTATGCTGAAAATTGAAAATAATTAATTATTTTGTGCGTCAGGTTATACACCTGAAGTATTTAAATTATTAATAATTTAAAATGATGGGGAACGGAACGGATATGACTAAATGTAATTGAATAATTTTTGCCTTGCCACGTGGAACAAGTTTTAGATACAGTAATTATAAGATCATCACAATTGGTATGTCGCAGCCTGTGTTCAAATTTTAAAATATATACCTTACTGATATTCAATGAGAAATGAAGCGATTATCATATATCTGATATTACTGATTTGATGCTACGAGTAGTATGAAAAGAGCAAAAATAAATCACACAACATTTGAAAACTAGAAATGATCCCTTCCTATAAAGAAGGACTTGAGTAATTGATTCTTTTAATATACTATTGTACACTTAAACCACTTCCCTCTATTCGCAGATGACGCTATTAATTTATATTTAAAAATGAAAATAAACAAATAAAATTAAAATCAATAAGTTAATTGATTAATTTTGATACAAAGAGATGATATGAATTAATGCATTTTTTAAAGAGACAATTACCAACCATGCATGCATGCAATTTTCAGAATAACAAGAATACTTTTAACAAATGCTGTACCCAAAACAATTCATTCGGTTCACTCACGTAGCTGCCATCTCGTATACAGAGGCTTGTAGTCAAGCTTCACTTTGTATAATCTTTAGGATTCATAGATACCATTTGAAACCAACAATAAAAAAGCATGGACATGGGCAGAATATTAGTTTAGATTTTACTTACATATATTTGAATCCTGAAAGATATCATTTTCTCATTTGACAAATATAAATTTAAGCAATAAAATAATACGGAACTCATCTGATTGCTCAAAACACTACATTAATTTATTAAAGGAAACGGAGAAGGAACAATGGAATTTAATATCTCTGAAGAACATGAGATTGCTTGCAGTTCCACAATTTTCTTCAGTTATAAAATAAAATAGTAGCAATTTTCTTAATTAAATTGCTGAACCATAGCAAAGATAAATATTTGATGAACTACAAATGCATCAAAACATTCCAGTACATGACAGTGCAAATAAATGTTGTCAACTTTTTTCACTTATGTACACTACATTTCAATGTGAATACTGGTATGTAACACAGCACGGAACAAAAGAACACTGCAAGAATTCAAAAGCACAGCACCACAGGATGTCACCAAAAGCTGACATCAAATAGGGCCTATTGAGGCAACACCGCATGGAATACAAGGCCTGCCGACGTTTTCCGTGACGTCACAATAATATTTGTTTTTTCATAAATCCAATGTGGCTGTGGATCTCTGGTATTACTGTTTCCAAATTATCAAGAAAATTGTGTGATCAAGTCGATAACATGTTTTATGGAGAAATTGCGACAATTATTTCAGAAAGCTTCATTGATTTGACTAACAATATTCTCCAAGTCATGTATCTTATTGATCTTCCTAGGTAGTTTTCCAGATGGAAGCGAGTGTATTTCAGCATCGTCATTGAAACCAGCTAATATAAATTCTTCACTAACATTAATATCACAAAGCATTCTTGGCTGACGGTTTCCTTTAACTAACAAAATTTACATAATTTTCTTTCAGCAATACCGTCTAATCTGCAGGTGAACTTATGTCACACACTTTGGATTTCAATTCTTCATAGTAATGAAACGAATTCTTCTCATTACGCGTCTCAAAGGAAACGATGCTTTCCTCGATGACATTTCTTAAAGACTCGTTTTCCAATCGCATACGTCGCATATCCGAGCTTTCTCGAGCAGATGTCTAAGGCCGCGACAATTACTTTGGTATTCCAGGCATCCCAGACGGTTCAGCACCTAGAAATAATTAACTTTGTTATCTCAAATCTACATTGTAGAATGTTAAATTACCATTTACATACATTTTGTACAAGTATTCTCTGAAAACCTAAAAAATCATTCTATTGTTTCAAGTGAAGCAAATTCTGAAAACGCCAGACACCTAAAATCACTAAATATGCATACGATCCCCACAAAAATCATGACTACACAAAACAAACTGTAAGCAAGAAGAACAGCTGCCCTTTCAACTCTTCAGAACGTTACAATAATCAACCCTTTAATGCACAAGGTTAACTTATGGACTTCACTGTTAAGAATAATTGCATAAAGATTAAGGTCACTTTCTGAATTACGTTATTCTCCTTCTGAAGTCGTATATAGTTCCCAAATAATATATTATTTAACTCACCATCAACAAGCCTGGGGTATGACAATGGGGCATTAATTTGCTTCCCTGTTTTCTCATCGTAGGCTGAACTACTTAAATTTAGTTCACATGTTAAAATGTAGTTCACAAACCTACACATGAAATAGAAAAGAAGATATTGCCAACAAACTAAAGAATCCAGTTCCAGAGAGAATTGGACAGAAAGGTGGTTAGGTATAGAAATATAGTATGTATCACCAAGTTAAGTAATCTATGAATAATATAACCGACGGTTAGAAACACATATTTTAAAGATAGATTGTAGCTTACCTTTGTGTATGTTGTGGGTATAAAATCATTTATACATATTGCTCTCATCGATTTTGTTTTTAATTCGACGTCCTTTGGAAACGAAAAAATACCCAACCGAGGTCCATTCTTATAATTTGCCTGGAACCCCGGCATACAACTAGACATAATTTCTGCACTTATATCCCTACACACACACGGTTTAAGTATATTTTACCATTAAATAACAAAAAACATTAAGCACAGGCCCAGAAACAACACTACCGCTCTATAGTATGTGATAATGAATCATGGCCTTCTCGTCGTGACGTCACGCACAAACTCTCAGGGCGTCGGCAGGCCTTTTATTTTAGGCGGTGTTGATTGAGGTTTTCATGTCTGTGATGTCCAATTCAAATCACATGCATCTTAACTTGATTGTTTAAAAACTGCCTTCATTTACTCATCCTTCAAGAAACACACATTCAATGACATCCAAGTTGCACATCATTTTGCAGTGCCCATTGTATAAACGTTCTGCATGTGTAGTTTTCTGGTCTTAATCAACAACGTATCTGACTCATTTCAACACTTTTTATAAACATATATACTGCGTATTTTCATCAACAACGAAATACTATGATCAACATAACCAAGTTTCAACAGAATTTTAGAGATTCGAAAATTTTCTTCTTATAAAGATTCGGCACAATTGCTAACTACTCTCACAACAGAATACACTCATTTTCCAAATTAAGTTCTGGATTCCCCTCCACATACACAGACACACACACATCTTCGTGTATCGCCAAACGATAAACCTGCAATGAATCATAAATTATACGTTAAAAATACTTGTTACTCGATTAGAGTAATGTGGCCGTACCCTCAAATGAAAAATGTTTCACTCACCATTGAGTGACAATGAGCATTCTCTTGGAATCGATTCAGCAGATATTCATCTAAATATTTCGTCTTTTGGAAACTTAAATTATGTGAACACTCTCTCCAGAGTCCTTATTAGTCACACTCTGAAACTCGTCCGTCCCAGCGGTCAAATGCTCAGGCCGCGCTGGTCTCCCGCCAAACGTTGGTCAACTCAACCACCTGTCAACCCGTGTCAACCACACCAAACCATAGCATTTACCATCTCCGAAGCGTTGAGCAGGCGTTGAGAACCCCGTGGTTGCGGGAACCAATTAGAACGTTATATGAACCATGTGTTTGTGGTTTGTTGTTGGTCAATGGCCCTTTTTTTCAATGTACGCTTCAGTTTTAGACTGGGAGTGAACACACCTACATATCTTACACCGTACTTTGACACGAAAAAGGTCGTTCACCTCAAAGGAATCGGTTCTCTACAATGAGAACAGATGTTCTTTTGGCCGCGGTAGAATGTCTTCGATGAGCTTTGTTCCCGCTACATTCTAATAGTTTCCATGAACTGAATCCTTGTTTACTACTCGCGTGTAGCAATGTTCTTGATGTTAAAGCAATACATATAATTATTTAAAATAAATTCTACTTCACAAACTCATACTACTTCAACTTCTATTATTGGGGAGCTTTCGCCATTTTAAAACTAAAAACTAGTCGAGATAGAAACGTTCATAATATTAACATCATAAATATAAATATTTCAAATATATTCTATTTTACAAACGCATGCTACTTTTAAGATTTTGTAGTTATTGCGGGTTATCGCCCCCCAAACCCCACATTTTAATACCAATAAATCAACTCGTCTATTTTTGAAAGCAATTCTACTTAATATGTTAAAGAAAGCAATATTTTAAAGGAGAAAAAAGAAAAAATTCAACTCACATATTCGTCGAAATTATAAAATTTTAATATTATTACAACTACTATAACAATACTTAAAATTAGTGTCGTGTCTCTGCACTAATTTCATCCTTATAACACGAGAAACGTCAATAAGTAATCTGTTTATATCTGAAAAAATACATACTTGTCACGAACTGAAATTAAATAAAAAAATAAGAAATAAAATTAAGAGCTAGTCAAGTTCATCATGCTAACAAAATAAATATAATTAATTGAAATAAATTTTATTTCACAAACACATGCTACTTAAACGTTTATTATTGGGAGACTATCACCTCTCAAAGAATTCAATTTTAATACTAAAAAATAATTCGTCTATTGTTTAAACAAATACTACCGACTTTGTTAAAAATAGCAGTATTTTTAGAGAACGATTATAAAATCAACTCATATATTCGTTGAAATTATATTTTTTTAAATCATTTCTAGTAAATCCCGCTTTCTGACACCACTGGATCATAATCAAAGTTCTCTCTCGACGCAAATCAAAAATAAAATCTGCATTCATACCTTTCATCTCAGTAGACACAAACCCACTTGTAAATTTCTGCTTATGTAGGGCTTTTATCACACAGAGTTATGATTGTGTTATTGTCTATTTGTAGTGCTACCGTGGTGAATAGAAGTGGGCCATGTGTTTCAATTGAAAATATCTTACACCGTGCGATGTAGGAGATATAGGTGTGTTCACTCCCAGTCTAAAACTGAAGCTAATGTGAGGCTAGTTCTCACAGTTGTCGCTATATAAGCGCTGCGAACGACTTGGGCATTTTTTTGGGACAAGATGATTTCTGTTGATAGCACGGTGAACAGTGAACTTGACTGGTCTCTTCATAGTAAAAACTTTATTCCGGAGTATGAAGTAAATTTAGAAGTTTCCAAAGTGAGTCAAAAATCAAGATGTTAAAAAGAAATATTTTGAAGTTTTCCCCAGAAAAGTAGAAAATTAAATGACAATGATTAAATTGCGTCAAGAATTTCAACAATGAAAATGTTATGCGAAATGTGATAAGTACATTACGAATTATTCACCTTACACTATCAGTTAATTATCAAATAGATACACAATCATTGCAAAATCATACACAATCAATATTGTGAAAATAAACAACCAAACTAGTAGAGTCATTATTTATACACCAATTCGGAAAAAAAAATTCCACGACTTAAATTGTGCAATCAAAGAATATAATGCAAATTGAAAATTGCAGAATTTTTTAGCCAAAAACTAAAAATGGAAGATAATCCAAATAGTTTTGCAGGTGATGTTTCTAGGAATGTTTACAATGGTAAACATGCATTTGATATGAGTTTTCAATAATATTAAAAAAAATAATAAAGTAACTTGTAGAGGATATGATTTACAGACCATACCTGAAGACAGAATTTGTTATAATTAAAATGGTAACTTTTAAGTTTAATAAATGTAAGAATTTATTTGTTTATCTTATTATTTTTCATTCTTATTTAATTTTGTTTAACTTTCAGTGGTAATGTTGGGCAAAGACACAGAGACTGCCATTGGAACACCATGCCTGTTCATCAAACATATCTGACGACTGTGAACCCCATAATGAACATTATTGGTATGGTAAATGTGTATCTTACTTATTGTGTATTATTTTTTAATTAATATTAATTATTGATTTTTTCTAGATATATGAAATTACAAACTTCATGAAGTGTAATTTACTACCTAAGAATTAAAAAAATATATTTTTAAAACATTTTAATTTTCAGAAGATGATTATGAAACAATTTTGATGGAAGCAGCAGTAATTCATGAAGATTAATTGAATATATCCAAAGGGTGTCAGACCAACTTGTTGATGTTTGAAAAAATATTTGAGAATAAACAAATGGTTAGTTTTCTTCGAAAATCATGGGACATAAATTGTGAAATGTGTACCAGAGAATGTGTTTTTTTGTACATATTGTTGACAAGATGAGATTATAAAATGGCAACAGTTATCATTTCAATATAGGCATAGAGGTTCTGTATATAAATATTGTAGTAAGAACATGGATTATTCATGGTGGTGATATTCTGTGCAGTGGTTCTAACAAGTACCTTCAAGAATGAACTTCATTTTTCGTTATTGAAATTAATCCTTATATTTCTATTTTAAGAGGGGAAGTAGTTAACGAAACGTGTTTATTTGTTTAAAAATATATAAAGGTAACTTGCAATGTACTAACACAATATCAAATAAAATAAAAAACAATGCAATTGAAGTTTAAAATAAATTTTCAATAAATATTAATTCAGTATCATGGAGAGTTTTCTTGGAACAATTCACAGCACTTCCTTATAGACAACATTTGTAGTAATTATTCTATATTCTTTGACAGCTAGCTTTTAGCTTCTCGTGAGTCACAAAAATATTAGAAAAGCTTTTTACTTTTGAGAAAGCTACGTGTCTGAACCCGATGACTTTAAAATTTCATCGAATGATAACGAAAATACTGGTACAGGTAAAACACAGTCTTCACTCTTCCCTTGCACCCACATCTCTCCTCAATTAGGTACAGCACTTACAGACACCGGTAAAACGTTAATTGATTGGTTTCACTACACGCAAAGAAACAATCTTCATAGGTATCAAGCAACTATAATAGTACTTCTATTTGTTGCTGGAGAGCAAATCTTGAATTAATGATTATGCAAATAAACCTCGTTAGATTGCACAAACGACGGTGATAACAGAAAACGTAAATAAGGATTGTCGAATCTAAGCCTTCTAAGCGTGTCGCCACAAAAATTGCTACCGGCAGGAAGGGCTGAAATACTGAGGTGGCCTTGATAGTATTGAAGCGTGGAACCGAAAAGTTTATTGAATGGATCGGGAAATATTTCATCTTCTAGATCATGGTGTGAAAAACGTTTCTTTGAGGCCTTTGGCCTCAAAAGTTTACATTTTAAGGCTCTAAAACGCTTTCTTCATGAGTTATATGTCGATATAGATTGACATGTGATGCGGATTGCATTTTACATGAATATTTCGATGCGTTTTTTTATAAAGAAATCATTCATATTTTTAAAGTCAAAGTGGAATTCGTCATATGTGCATGAAATTCTCTTTCTTTAGAGCCCTCATTTATAAACATTGGTTGCGTGTGAGAGCCGGAACGCAAAGGTATACTACTGAAATAATACAGGAGGCGATTGGAATGATGATTATTGACGTTAACGGAAAAGTTCTATAGTTGAGAAAGCTATTGATAATTGATTTTATGTAGTATGGGGTGCCGATTTCTTTTATTCTGTACATTAAGGCTTGGTGCCATGTCCGGTCAAATGCCTTAGTGATGTCTATGAATACCCTTATTGTGTGATTTTTTTTTAAAATGCTGTGTACATATGTTCCGATATCATTAGTAACTGGTTCTGTGTAGACATTTTTTCGGCAAATCCAAACTGTCCTTTAGGAATTGTTTTCATTACGTGTAGGTGACAGTTTAATCTTTGTAGAATAATTTTCTCGAAGTTTTTTGATAGAGATGGCAATAAACTGATCGGACGATTGCTGTCAGTATTTGCAGGATTTTTACTTGGTTTACAAATGGGAATAATGATAGCACGTTTCCAGGTATTCGGAAAGTAATTTGTTCTTAAACACGAATTACATATGTTTGTAAAGGTGGCTATTGCTGGTGCAGGTAAATGTTTTAATACGACATTATTTATATTGTCGTGGCGGGGTGATTTTTTGCGAGGTAGTTTATTACTAATATTTTTAATTTCGGAGGGTGATGTGTAATATATTCTTTGGTGCGGTTCATTTTCTTGTTCTAATGTTGATTTGGTTGTGGTGATGTGTGCAGGAAGAAAATTGGCGTATAAACGTTTAGGCAAAATAGTTCGCTAGTTCTTCTTATTTTTGGTAGGATGTATTATAAGCTTTATCTGTTGCTGTGTTTATGGAAGGAATCTTTTTTTCATCTTCAGTATTTTTTGTGAATTGCCACAGAGAGTTATTATTTGCGCTGAATGATTGGATTACGTTATGGTAATGTTGGTTATTGAAGGTAGTTATAAGTCGTTTTACTATATTTGTTGTTAGGTTTAGTTCTCTCTTCAGTTCAGTTGTTCTTAATCGGTACCAAAGTCTTCTAGTTTTATTTCTTATCGAAATTGCTTTTAATATTTCTTTGGGTAATATTTTATGTCTGGTTGTTTTTGAATTGGGTGGAACGGTTAATTGTGTACTTTTTAGCGTGGAGTGTATTAATTCGTTGAAATGAGAGATGGATCGATCTATGTCTAAACGGGGTTTCTAATATTTTTATTTTGGGCAGAGAATTTATTAATGTTTCTTGACATTTTTGCCAATTAATTTTTAATAAATTTGGTTTTGGGGTGGGGGCATGTTGCGGTGTGAGTTGGTGTGTAGTAATAATTACCGAGATATGGTCGGAGTCCATTTCGAAAATAGGTATTGAGTAGAATTTAATGTTAGTATTTGTGATGCTTATGTCAAGGATGTCCGGTTTCAGAGTGCGATCCCGAGGGTGATATGCTGGTTCCGAGAGAGTGAGTATTCTTAGTTTTGCAATGTTTAATAGTTGAGCTAGTATTTTTCCTTTATGATTATTTGTTTGATATCCCAAGCTTAAGTGTTTACAGTTGAGGTCACCTAGCAGCAAGGTTTTCTCGGTGGGGTGAAATAAATTAGGAAAATTTGCATTTAGTATTTTGGGTGTTGTTATTATTTTCCATGGTTGGCCATTTATATAGATTTGAATAGCAACAAATTCGATGTCTGGTGTGTCGGGCAGGTTAATTTGGTGGTGATTGAGGTAACTTTTGACCGCGATAAGTACACCTCCTCCTTTATTTTCCGTTCTATCTGTTCAATATATGTTATAACCTGGGATAAATATTTCATTTTTTATATTAAGGTGTGTTTCGGTGATACAAGCTACGTCGATTTTATGATGGTACAAGAAATGAATAAGTTTTTTTTATTATTGATGCTATTAGAATTCCAATTCATGAAGGATATATTATTACTGGGTTGTGTTAGCATTGTTATTCCTTAAATACGCAGTTTTGAATGGTGTTGATGATGGAAGGGATTAAATAATTTATAAAATTAATGATACAAGAGGTGATTGAGTTAATTATTGTATTGAGAATAAGGTTATTAAATGCAGAATCTTGTGAATGAGGAGTTGGCTGGGAGTGTGTGCGAGAATTTTGAAAGTTTGATTGGATTCTATCATTCACATTAGAGATATGGGTGAAGTTTCGGACATTGCTGGTTTGGGGTAATACTGGGAAAGGTTCTCTGGATTGATTTTTGCAGGAGAGGGTGGTGGAGAAGATTGACCGTTTTGACGGTTTACATTACTGAGATTTTTGTTCCGAACATAGTTTTTTTCTTTCAAGATTTCTTTAAAATAGTTGCAGTTTGGGTTTCCTATGTCCGCACGATGGTTTTCGTTGCAGTTCGCACAAAGAGGGGTTTCATTTTTTGGGGAGCACGTCACAGAATAGTGATTTTCGGCACAAAAAGCGCACTTGATGACATGATTGCAGTTATTCTTCGTGTGACCGTAATCTAAACATCTTTGACACTGCAAGGGACCTTCAGGTTTTCTACGTCTTTCCGTCTTCACTCGGTGATTACATATTTGCACTATAGCTACAATTGTTTATAATGGCTCGGCTCCATTGAACTCGGCGACCACCACCGGGATGGGATATCATTGCCTTGTATATATTGTCTTTTAATAGTCTTGTAACTTTGATAACACTGCTCAACAAAAAAAAAATTTCACTTGCCCAGGATTTTGCATCCAATTTACAGTAAATCGGGTACGCTGAATCCAGATATGTCATTAGTTTCGCTGAATTGGCTCTAGTTTTTGTGCTATGAACATAATTATGAATAATACTATCCCAAAAGTCACAGCATCTAATGCAAATATCAATCTTTATTCAAACACTTTTTTTTTCATTTTAAACATTTAATATCGCATTATTTTCAGGATACTTTAATTGAGCTTCGTTTTATTAATACATGTTCTTCTGTTACAAAACAATGAGTTATTCAGGAAGACCTTATTTGAACGACTTTATTGTATTTGACTACATTTGTGGGGAATTTTTGCTACAAAAACAGAAAAGAAATATTAAAAACTTTGTAGAAAAATATATGAAGCATATTTAGGTATAAAACTGGGTGATCAAGATAAGTCGAAGGCTCCTGATGAGGTATGCAAAACATGTGTGGAGTGTCTCCGTCGGTGAAAAACTGAAGAGTTTAAAATTTGGTGTACTGATGGCATGGCGAGAGCTCTAAAATCATGATGATTGTTATTTTTGTTTCGTAAACTTAAAAGCCTTCAATCGTTACAAAAAAATAACAGGGAGTACCCCGATTTGGAATCAGCAAAGCGACCTGTGCTACATGGACCTGATGTTCACCACACTCACTGGAAGTCTTGTGACTTATTGTGAGGATATACAGATTCCGGGGTGTAATGTAAGAATTAGCAGTGGCAGTGAATATGATGGAAGTGTTGTTACAAAAGAGCATTCTCCCAAGATATGCTCAATTATTTAATACGTGACCTCAGTTTGCCAAACAAATCAGCTGAAGTTTTAGTATCCTGACTAAAAGAAAAGAAATGTCTGACACTGGAAGCGAAAATAACACTTTACTGGTTATTGGTACAGGATTTTTCATAGTTATCAAGAACTTTTTGGGTAATCATCAAGCAGAAAAGTATCCAAAACTGGCGCCAGACTTGCTTCTAAACTTTCAAAATTTCGGTGCAACTATGTATGAACATTAAGGTACACTAACCATCTAGATAAATTTCCAGAAAATCTTAGCAATATGTGTGAGGAACCATTAAGAAATAATGGTAATGGAAGTTAAATATCAGGGCAGATGGGATAGACACAATGGCAGACTACTACTGGAGCCATCTACGTGATTGCCCTGATTTGCCGCATAAAAGGATGTCATACAATGTTTTGTGATTATTTGCAGGCTGTAAATATAAATATTGCAACCGTACTATCCCCCTTTCTTCAATTAATCAATATTAATAAATATTGTTATGTGGCGGCTATGCGATACCACACGGTAAGACCGTGACAATTACTATGACACCTAATCTATTCATCCTGATCTCAACTATAATTGCCACAGTAACCGTTTTCCTAATAATATTTACTCAGATTCTCCTATCGAGTGGCCTCGAATTATGATGCTGCCGCCACACAAATTCTTTATTTCTATCAATCTCTACGGTTATTATATTACGAGGTTGCATAAATAATTTTTAGGTCGTAGGTCGTGGCTGGCCCCGTACGGGAAATACCTGTAAACAACGTTCGCTATTGCAGCATGCACAGGTTTTTCTAATACTGAAATAACAACACCTTTTGTCATAAAAGAAAGAAAGAGCTTTAAACCTCGCTCTCTTTCGTTTATTTTCCCATTTAACATGGAGCGCTACCAAAAGCTGCCTTCCCTCAATAACAATGCCACAATGTATAATGACATAAATATACTCATGCTTGGCAACATCGTTATCACTTAAATACCATCACATTCAAATGAAACTAATAATCATTAGCTGATTTCTAATTATTTATGCGTTCAGGTATTCTTTTTTCCCAAAAAATAACGTTATTAAAAAATTTTCCCTCGTACGTACGTAATTATAAATTTAACAATAAGAAAATGAGACTAACATTTTGCATCGCTTTGTTCGGCAACAATTGCATGCATTGTTCTTTTAAAATTTCAATATTTTTCCACTGGTCTTGTCAAAGTTTATTTTAATTTACTTGAGTATTCTCGAAAAACAAATATCTAGTTGATGATTACGCCACAAATGCGACACTTTCCTTTTGCTGAATTCCGCCGAGACAGCGCCGTTGCCAGCTCGGTCGTCAATTGCGAGCCCACTTGCACGCGCCGATGTATTCGCACGCACGGATCCCGCGTCTGCTGACTTTCTTCATAAGATGTTCTCCACGAAGTCCAAAATTGCTCGATCAAGTTCGAAGCACAGAGTCAAAATAAAATGAAAAAAACTTCTTCTCTCTTCGATCATTCACTGCATCAATAGCTGTTTACAATACTCGTTCGGATGTCCATTGCACTGCACCGCTTCATCACAAAAAATGTCTAAGTCCAATTTCTCAAAATCTCGAATTCATCCAACACAGATTCGACGTTACTGTCGCCCCTGACTCGAAAGAAGTGTTCTTAAAAGCATGTCGATTCACCACGTCACCTCGTAATAGAAAAATGCCGGCGAATTTCATTCTTGCATTTTCATTGTTGTTTTCCCAATTTTTTCTAAAATGCACAATATAAGTTATTCTGACATGACTATGCGTCTATTTATTAACGCTTTTGCTCAATGTCAAAGTTTTTTGGCCCAAACATACATTTTTGATATTTTATACGTCGAAAATGCTAAATTTCTCTGTCGAAATTATACACCAATTCGTTACTTGTTTTGATATTATTAATTTGTAATATATCTTCAGCTTGGAAATTCAACGTGTTATGAGTCTTTTGGATCTGCTATAATTTTTATTAAATTCAGACAACGACGATTTACAACGCCTCTCGTTGCCTAATTAAGGTTTCTTCATAAAATTTTTATATTTAAGTTATTGCATCTGACACGTCACTGGGACTTTTCTCCAATCTTCATATTCTAAATTTAAATGAACCCGTCGTCCGATCGTGTTCAAACAAAGACTACAATGTTTATTTATTTACTTTCCAATTAACTGTACGGTCAGATTTCATTTCAAAATTACTGAATCCAATGTGTTTCCAAAATCGTCGAAATATGGCTTTCCGCGGCGCGCTGTTCTTCTATCTTGTTGCTATCGATTCACGTACACGTTGTTTTATTAATTCCAGTTAATAAATATTTATCTTTCTTTCACAATTGTTTTTGGGGAATGTGCCAGACATGAAATCATTACAATATATTGACTATATTAATATTACATATTTCAAGAGTATAATTTTGTATAAATAGGCATATCTAGTTACATTTAGTTAAAGTCTTATGCAATATACGAATAGCCTGTACTCAATAACATAAAATAATATTTTTCGATGCGATTTTCATTATCTCAAAACCTAGAGCCAATACACCAAAACCAATGCCATATTTAGAATCTTGTGAATTAAACATACCCTAAAAGTCTTTAAATTGTTTGGCAAGAAAACGAGTGTAATAGATGGATGACGCTGTTTTAAATCTGAAAATATTTCTAGTTACGAAATAGTCTGATGAATATTTTTAAAAACGACTGAATAATTTTATTGGATGGATCTTTAAACGAATGAAAACTTCTCAGTGTTTGTATTAAATATGTAATTGTGCTACGAAAGCCTGTAGATGTATTAGGACGGATTTTAACTTTGTTATTTTTTATGTCTGCTATGAAATTTGGTGTTATTTTGATTTTAGTTCGTTGATGAAATTATTAACTGGAACGATGTGGGTAAGAAATATTTGTGGGATTCTATTTGGCACACTTATTTGATCTTGTTGATGACTCTTTAGATACTGGAACCTTGTGTCCTCGGGCATGGTATCTTTCTCAGCAAGCGGATCAAAGCTGTTTTTAACTGGCACGTTATATTGTACGTCACCATTATGTTCACCATCATGATCACTAAAATTGCTGGATTCCACACTTTTTTAATTCTGAAAGTCATCAAGTTCATCGACAGACCTCTTTCTGTTCACCGCACCTGGCAGTGGAAGATGTTAGTCCGTGTTGAGTAAAGCTCCAGTTGACTGGGTAACCTCCATGCTACCTTCAATGCTGTTCTGGGACGGGGCCATGCCGAATCCCACTTCCATGGCGACCTCTGATGATAAAATTTGCGGCGCAGACTTTTCGTCGCCGTTGATTAAATTGTTGATGTCACTGTTGTGAAGCGTTTCAGGGCTTGACTAATAGCATTCCCTGTTGATGGGTCAGTGCCACATGACATAGACCGGTTACTCGTTTGCTTGAAACGTTCACTGCGAGCACCAGTCTGTTACTTCGCACTGCAGGAACACAAACACTAGGCACTAAGTTCACTGGTAGACCAACCAAGCGCTACTGAGCACTAGCAAGGAATGAGCAGCGGAGCTGGTCACTTCCGCACACCACCGCTGCTGAGCTGCGTTTCTCCGCATAAACGGTGAAACAGTCAAGTAATATTCTTTAAGGAGAGCATCGCGTGCCTTACACTACAATATGTTAATAGTATCAAATATCCGTAGATTTGGTTCAATAAATATTTTAAATGTACATATTGAAATTCCAGTTTTGTTCAAATGATATGCGGCGGCGTAAACGTAAATGATGAACACTTACTTCCAATATTTATGAAAAATATTGAATCTTCTGGAATGCTTGAATTGTTATTTTTAGCACATATCCATATGAATTAGTGCCTTTTGGCTTAAGATTGGCACATATGTGAAAATTATTCTGAATACCGTGATTAACTAAAATGCGTTTCGGAAATGAAATATTTGTTCATGAAAATACTAAGTTATTTATTATCCCTGGAATTTGAGAATTCACAAAATGGCAGCCGGGAGAATCCATTCAGATTAACAATAGTCAGATTTGGACTTCTCGTTAAACGACTGCACGATTTGTCTCAGATACAATTGATAGAAATCAATATTTCCCCCCTCAAAAATATTGTATCTTTCGTAAATAAACTATCTATCAGTACAGTAAAATATCCATGAACTTCCTTAATACTACCCGTCAAATTAATCTCTCTTAAGAAATACCGGGTCTTTAGTCTAACTCGCAACCCTATCTGAGAGCACAACCTCTTGTTTTGGCAATTTGGCAACGCGTGAAATACCTTTGGCTTCCCTTTCACTTTTCACGACCCACTCCCCGTCGCAGATTTCGGGGTAGGAGAACGGGGCTATTTTAGTTGAAAGAAAGAGCAAGTACTTATTCTGTCCTTGGGCAGACATTCATTCACGTTTCATTGATAATCGTAGGAGCTCACATTTAGGAAAGAGGAATCGCTTCGAAAATGTCGACAAAGGATCAACGTGTATTTTTGGTGGAAGTTTACTAAATCGTCCTCAGTCAAGAAATATTTCAATAAAAATTTCCGGAAATGCCAGTTCCCAACAAAAGGAGAAAAGTAAGGAGGAGAAATTATTAGATATCTAGAAATTCAGGAGGTTTATTTTAATAATATTTATGAATTTTATTCAGATTTCCCTATTTATTTAATTTCCAGCTTGCTAATAACCTTTGTAGTTGATGCGACATAAAATAAAATAAATAAAAATAAAAGTAAATAATTTCCAGGTTCAATAATAAATAATTATTGTTATAAATAATGAACAGCTTGGCGGTGATGTTTCACGAGATATCTTTGTGATTTCTCTGTGAGCCGGCGTTCATTAAATAATAATTATTGTTACGTTGCTGTTAATAAATCGATAAATCAGTCATAACTTCCCTCCACATCTTCAGTGTTACTGCTCTGATTCTTAAGCCTACTGGACAGAATCGCCTGAAGAGATGTTTTGTTTGCTGGCTCATGCCTCAGCCCACCCCACCCTACCCACCCTGCGCGAAAAGATTCTGGTGTGTGAGCCGGGTACCTGCCCGCCGAAGAACCTTGAATGGGAAAACACAGAAAGAGGAAAGTTGCAGATTATGACGCGCAGCTCACTTCCTCTGCTGTCTCGACGTGCCAGCCACGGCAGTATTGAAAGGAAGCAGACACGCGGTTGCCAAATTGCCAAAACAAGAACAGGCGCTACCAGTCATGGGTTGCGAGGTACACTAAAGACTCTGTATGTGTTACAGAAAGATGCACTGTCTGCTGCCGCGAGGAATGCATTCCGAAATAACTGTCATTCCAAAATATTATACACTGTTCTATGAGGAACATCGAAGTTGCGACAAACGACCCCAACTACCCATTTCTCTATGCTGAATGAATATTCTACCCATAGTTTTCCTTTTCCATATGAAAGATGAGATCATGTCCCTGTCCCGTCTTGGAGTTTCTACGTGAAATCACTTCATGACGCAGTTGACGGCTACATGGGAAACGTTTTGGTTCTTTGGGTTTCGTTTGCTATGTAGTTAGCACATACGTACATAAATGAGTAACGGCATATGAGTAAATGAGTAAAGTAATGAGTAAGTTCGATTTCATAGTGTATCGATGCCTATGCCGAATTTCCTCTAATACCTATTCAGTAGAATGATGTAATTTAGTTCTCTTTGCAAGCGAATGATTGACTGCACTACTGAATTATTTACTTTCTTAACATTTTCTAGTAATTTATAGGAAAGACGAGTTCTCAAAGCTACTACATTGTACAGAATATAAGGGAGTAGAAACAGTTTTCTTCACTGTAGTAACTTTCCATATTTTTCTTTGATATTTCCATAATGTAAAACGAAAGTAGGCACACAGGAAAAAAAACTTTTTTATGCAAGAGAATACATTTTTAATCCCAAAGATGACTCCATGCAGGTACTTATTAAGTCATCACTCTATTGGTTTGAGCCGAAACTGACACAGGGCTGATGGGCGAATCACTTGGTGCGGTGGCAGGTTCGCGTGCTTGTTTGCCATACGATAATTCCGTGATCTAGCAACTGACAAATGCAAGGACACCGAACATAATACAGACTGAATGGCACCGGCCCGGTATCCCCAGAGAACCTCGGTCGAACTTAACGTGCGAGAATCAGTTCTTTTGAAATATTTATACACCACGAAATGCAACATCACAGTCTTTCTCAGTTTTTTACATTTTCACGCCAGTAATATACTTGTTTTCTATTTTTTATTTATTGGCGCATGGCACATAAGGCAACGACATTTTATCTCTGTTAATATTGACCTGTGTGATTGGCTAATTGCACACGTGCCTCACAATGCCTGAATCTCCACAAAATAACTGCAAGAAGCATCAATTCAAATGCCGCGCCCGGAGATAAACAATAACTTGGTATTTTCATGAATATTTCATTTCCAAAACGCTTTTTAGTTTATCACGACGTTTAGAGTAATCTTCACGAATGTGGCAATCTTAAGCCGAAGGCTCTAGTTCATACGAATATATGCTAAAAATAACAATTCGAGCATTCCAGAAGATTCAATATTTGTCATAATGTTGGATGTGTTCATTATTTATGTTTATGTCGCCGTGTACCATGGCTATTATTTTGAACAAAACTGGATTTTCAATAAGTACATTTAAAATATTTATTGAACAAAACCTATATAAATTTGATACTATTAACATATTCTAGTGTAAGCCACGCGATTCTTTTCTTAGAGAATATTACTCGACTGTTTCACCGTTTACGCGGACGTTGTTCTGCCCTTTATCTCCCTCTATCTCCGTTTCTCACTATCACTCCCCCCTCCCTCACCCTGTCCCTGTCTGTCTCTGCGTGTCTGTCTCTGTCGTTCTCTTTCCCTCTCATTCACATTTACTTGCAGATTCTGAAAGTCTCTGAGATGAGGTAATATCAGGAAGCGCCGTACCAGCAAAAATGTAATAGAATATTGATTCCGTAGATTACGGTGTGAGAAAAGTTTCAAACTTTTCGTTTTTAAGGCCCTAGAACGTTCGTTTGGGAATTATTTAAAGATATAGATTCAAAATGCTGCCGAGTGTGTTACAGATAGCATTTGACGTGAATATGTAGTGGATATGTAGTAAATATGTAGCGCCATGTAGTGGAGTTACAACAGAATTAACAATACATAAATCCGTAAAAAAAACACGTAAAAGTGCCAACTCTCATAGAGATCGGTCCAGAGGTGTTAGCGTTTAGCTCTTATATACATACCAACATCCTGTTTTTATATATATTGTAACGTTTGTGGTGGTGAATTAAAACACAATTTATTTTAACACAGATGTTTATTTATGTTTCTAAATATTACACTAAAAATACTTGATTTATTTACAGATTGGCTTCACAGTCCTCGTGTTCTTCGCTTAGTTATTGTTTTCTACACGACACAGTTCTCTTGATTATTTATTTTCACTGTTTACTTCTCTTGCACTGTCGCACAGTCTGATGCACTCACCGCCGTCCCATGCACAATCCCAGGATCACAGTCCACGGCGCTGGCCACAATCTACTGCACTGCTGATCACCGAATGCACCGCTGTTCACCGCGACGCACACACTTTTCACAGCTCGGTTTCCACTTCAGACAAGACTGACTAGCGACCGTCGACGGCGGCGCATTTATACCTGGCCGGCGCCCGCCTGAACCCTTCGGGAACTAGCGTCACACTTCTTGGCGACCCATGAATACCCTGGAATCGTCTCGTTTGGGGGCGGCGGCGGATATATATATATATATATATATTTTACACGTCTTTCACCGTTTACGCGGAGAAACGAGGAAATGCTCTGCGCAGGAGGAGACGTTGCGTCTGCAGTGTCGTAACGGCAGGTTTGAATTTCACGCCCGGAAGTGATTTTTAAACTCAATTTTCTCAAAGACAAATATTTTTTCGGAACTATTGGTGCTACAGAATGGCACAGACTTTCCCCTATTAGTTTTCTATTTACTTGGGTCTTCGCTTGCTATTCCGAATTGCGACATACTCTTTCTTGCCAGCTACCATCTATCACTGCCAAAAGTACTTTTTTTGTCATTTTCTTAATTTTTTTGGTTTCCTATCGGTAGAACGAAAAAATTAATTTTAGAATATTAAAGAACACTAAAATCTAGCCTTGAATGGCAATTTTTAAAAAAAAAAAATGTGCCGTTTTAAAGAAAATTGCGTTTTACTACTGCTAAAAATACGAAATTTGAAGCTCATTTTCACAGAAATGTTTTCAGTTTTCAAAATACTTAATTTAAAGTTACTTGAAGCACTTACACTCACAAATATAATGATGTTTACAAATTGCTGGTAATGTGAATATTAAAAATGTGAGAGATCTTTCAAAAAATTACAATTATGTAATTTTGCAAAAAACAAAAAAACTCAAAATAAACTTTACGTTATATTAAAGAGTGCCATTAGCACTATCCGATCGAAATGTTTGAAGAGATTTTTAGCTATTTATGAGAAAATGGCGTTTGAGCGTTTCTGAAAATGCGGAAATTTGAGCTAGTTTCACAGAAAACGGTTGTGTTTTCGATAAACTTTACTTGACATTATTTAAAGCACATGTACTCATAAATATAATAATGTGAACAATTCGGAGCTCTTGTAAATATTAATGACGTGAAAGACAAGTCAATTTACATTTATGCAATATTTGAAAAAACAAAAGAATACAGCAGTATGGCATTTATGTCATCTCATAGGGTACATTTAGCGCTATCCCTAGCAAAAGTTTAAAGAAAAAATTTGCAGCCGTTTATGAGAAAATCTGATTTTTGTATTTTTTTAAAATTGCACATATTGCACGCAATATTGCGCAAAAAATAATAAAATTTCAGAACAATGTACATGACCATAAACAAAGAACTCACTTTGAAGAGTACATTTTATTTGAAGCAAAAATCTTTATCTTCAATTTTGTAGTTGGAAAAAGACGCCGAAAAAAAATTCAAACTTTCACAATTTTCGAAAATTCAGAGTTATCCGTAAATATCAGACCTATGCCATGTAAATAAGTGTATTTTACTCTATTCTTACAAGAAATTTAAATAAAAAATTTGGAGCCGTTTCTGAGAAAATTTTGAAAAATCTGGGGGTTTCATGTAAAGTACCCCCAAATTTTGAAGAATGTTTTTCAAAATCTCAAAGCTTTGACTAGAATCAGGACCGGGAAATATCCATTTTGGAAGAAATCGTATGTATGGTTTAGGCGCTAACAGTGTTCACAGACGGACAGACTGATGGGCAAACAGACGGACATTTTCCTTTCAATTTATTTTTCGATATCAAGGACCCACAAAAGAGGGTTTCTCGCTACACCACGTGTTAGGGGATTTTCTTTCTTAATTTAGCAACTGGTTTTATCCACTTTTTCGTTATCACGGCCCGACAATGAATTTTTTCCGCCGAAAATTGGTAATTTTTTCGCGCAGCATTGCATAACTTTCCCGATACTAGGTATATCACTTCGTGTATACGTACGTATACGGTAAAGTTAAAACTGGACCTGCCATTGTTTGTGACGTGCAACACAGAATTTGGAGTACTTTTTTTCTAACGGGATTTCCTGGACATATAGTGTGTATATATAACAAAGTCGGAACTCAAGAACGGCTGGATCAATTTTAATTATCTGTTGTTGATTTTTCATTCACCACCGTCCAGAATAGCAGAATAACTATTAAAATATCGAAAGGTGGTGATAGATGGCGCTATAGAATAAAAAAATAAATATTCATGCCAAATGCAACCTGCTACACTCGCTAGGATTTTTGAATCCATATCGTTAAATAACTCGTAAACGACATGTTCTAGGACATTAGAAACTAAAAGTTTGATGGCCGGAGCAGGCCGAAGGCCTCAAAGAAACGTTTCTCACACCATTATCTACCGGATCAATTGTGGCTTGTCAATATTACCCCACCTGCTCAAAGACATGCAGAATCTGTATCTAAATGTGGATGAGAGTGACAGAGGGAGGTAGAGACAGGGACAGATAGATATACACACAGAGACCGTGACAGGCACAGAGAAGTTCGGAGAGAAAGGAAGATGGAGACGAAGAGCGAGACACGGAGAGTGAGAGAGAGAGAGACGGTGGGAGAGACGCAGACCTAATGGGAGAGGGAAGGAGAAAGAGAGATAAAGAGCAAAACGTCTGCGGGGCTCTGCGAGTTAAAATTTATAATATGAAGTCAAAATCAGCATAATAATGAGAAAATTAGTTTGGAATAAACTTAAATACTAATCCACTATTTCTGCCACGGAGGGCAAATGCGAAACTCACCATAGACGTCGCAGTTCTTGTCCACCTCATGCGTGAAGAACCAGGCGGCCTGCAGTGCGTTGGCGGCCATGAGGCAGGCGGCGTGGCAGGCGAGCGCGCGCCCGTGCGTGGTGCTGCGAAGCGCGCGTTGGGCCACGACGGCGACCACCGCCACCGCCAGCAGCGCCGCCGCCACCACGTGCAGCGGCCGCACCTGCGCACACCGCCCATTCTGTACACTTTATCTCAGGGTAGCGATATATTAATTAACCCTTTCGTTGCCACGGACGTACATTGATGTTACAAGAGGGCAATCACTGTACGTGCAGCAGCCGCACCTTCGCACACCGCCCATTCTGTACACTTTATCTCAGGGCAGCGATATATTAATTAACCCTTTCGTTGCCACGGACGTACATTGATGTTACAAGAGGGCAATCACTGTACGTGCAGCGGCCGCACCTGCGCACACCGCCCATTCTGTACACTTTATCTCAGGGTAGCGATATATTAATTAACCCTTTCGTTGCCACGGACGTACATTGATGTTACAAGAGGGCAATCACTGTACGTGCAGCGGCCGCACCTGCGCACACCGCCCATTCTGTACACTTTATCTCAGGGTAGCGATATATTAATTAACCCTTTCGTTGCCACGGACGTACATTGATGTTACAAGAGGGCAATGACTGTACGTGCAGCGGCCGCACCTGCGCACACCGCCCATTCTGTACACTTTATCTCAGGGTAGCGATATATTAAGTAACCCTTTCGTTGCCACGGAAATTCATTGATGTTACAAGACGGAAATATCTGTATGTGCAGCGGCCGCACCTACGCACACCACCCGTTCTGTACACTACGCCTGACTGCATCGGGATATTAATTAACCCTTTCGTTGCCACGAACATACATTAATTTCAGAGGACGGAGACAGCCTCAGTCCTCATGTGAAACAGACCCACCTATACATACTACACATTCTATGCCCTTTGTTTCGGAATATTAACCCTTTCGCGGCCACGGATACACAACTGTATACCTGGACCGCTATGACGGTACGTGCAACGGACGATCATAGCACGCAACACCCACTCACCCACCCACACACCATTTTAAACATACCTGCATGTTGTCTCAGTGCTGTCATTTTGCTGTCAAGAACATACATGAACGTCACAGGACGGCAATGCCCGTACATGCAGTATATACACCTGCACACACCATTCTACACATTTGTCTCAGTGCACGGTGGAAATTGACGCTTTTGCTGACACGGATACACATTTGTGTCCCAGTATGGCAACAGCCGATGCCCTCACGTGCAGCAGGCCTACCTACATACGCAAGCAATCCTACTCATATCTTACTTGATTTTCCTTTCCCGTATACGGACGTATATACGGAGTAATATACGTAGTATAGGAAAAGTTATGTATTGCTGCGCGAAAAACGGCCAATTTTCGGCAGAAAAAATTCATTACCGGGCCCTGACAACGAAAAAGTGCATAAAACCCGTTGATAAAATAAGAAAAAAATCCCCTAAACCGTGGTGCAGTCAGAATACCTGTTTTGTGCTACTTGATACCGAAAAACGAATTGAAAACAAAACGGCCGCCTGTGAACACTGCCAGCGCCTAAACCACTCGTAGGATTTTTTTTCCAAATTTAAGAAACCCCTGTCCATCTGGCTTTGTTCGAAGCTTTGTGATTTTCAAGAACTTCCTTAAAAACTTGGGGGTACTCTAAATGAAACCCCCGGACATTTTCCAAATTTTCTCAAAAACGGCTCAAATTTTTTTTATTTCCTTGTAAGAATAAAGTAAAATACACTTAAGGTGGCGTAAGTCCGATTTTCGCGGTTAACTATTTTTCAGCGGAAGTCTAACTCCGCTTCATTTTACTTCACTTCACAGTACTGCACAACACTTAACTGTGATGCATTTCTTTCGTATTCCTTTCCCTACACTACATAACAACACTGCACTGCACTACATGAATAGAAATATAATAATAATAATAATAATAATAATAATAATAATAATAATAATAATAACAACAACTCCACCTAGGGAATACAAGACCTTGCAGTTGGTGGTGGAGCTTGAGTACCCCGATGAGCCTGAGAGCTATGTCAGTGGTAGCCTAGCTACTGGTAGGGCCTCCCTTGCTGAATAGGTTGAAGGTGAGGGGTCCGACGAAGAAGTACTCCATTTTGAGGAGAGTGGGAAGTAAGTAGAGAGGGAAGGGTCATGAACTTTTGGACTTCCTGTTATCGGCCCATAGAGGGTACAGGAGAGAAACTGGGTTGGCACACCAGGCCACTGGTTAGAGTGGAGGCCCGAACCTTGCATTAGCCAGCGAAGGAGGCTGCCTTCAGCAGTCAGTGAAAATCCCGTAGGGTTTAGTAATGCCGACTGGCGATCGGAGGGACCCCTTGCTGGGCCCTGCGGGGGGATGCCCCGAGGCCACTATGAGTCGCAGTAACGGATGGCAGGAAACAACCCAAAGGTTAAGTGTGATCTATGAACTCGAATTTGCTACCTGCGAATCTTCACTTAAAACCAATGAGCAAAATGGATAGAACAAGTAATGTAATGAATCTTAACGTGCCTTGTTCTACCAATGTCCCATACCTGCTTAGAAACCGAGCTAATGTCACCCTGTCGACATCTGGCCATCCCACGGATGTTAGTCACAGGGACCCAGAGCCGGCAGTACCTCGAAGCCATCGTCAGAGATGGACACGGGAAGAATTAAAGGAGGTGATGTGGTGCTTCTACTATACGAAAGCGAAAAATGGGGGCTCAGAAATAGAAGTCTTTAAGATATGGAGAGAGCGGAACCCAGATATGAGACCTACCCTAGACTCAAAGAAGCTTGCCAGTCAACGACGATACATACTCAGCAGTGGAAAATTCTCAGCAGAACAACTTGCAGACATCCAGAGAAACGCGGAGTATGTTCTCTCCGACGCGAGATAGAACGAATTCGTCTACTTCCATTCGAATCTCGTGCACCGTTGAGGAGAATTTACGAAAATGCTAAAGCTAAGAGAGTGATAGAAACAGCGAATTCTGTCTTAAATGAGGTTGTACAGACCTCAAGTAGAGATCTAGATATTACTGAAATCAATCACATCGTGTATGCAACTGGATATCTAGTATCTCAGATAATCTTGGGGCCAGCCAAGAACACCGACGGTCGACAGCAAAACAGAGTAAACAGCTCCGTACCTCCATGGATGAAAAGAATTATGGATAGCCGACACACGGCTGAAATATCACTCCTAGCCGAGGCATCTTCTAAGTCAAACCATACGTATAAAGTTCAACAAAAAATACTCCATGTTGAACGAAAATACCAAATTGACAATGACACAACAAGGTTAATGGTAGCTGAAAAGCTAAAAGAGAAAATCCAAGCATGGGCTCTACGAGTAAGACGGTACAAACGTAGAGAAGATTTCCGTGTACAGAACCGGTTGTTTGAATCAGACGCGAAGAGATTCTATCGCAGTTTTACTGAAAAACCGAACGGAAATGCTGCACTTCCTTCCAAAGATGACGTCGAAACATTTAGGGCAGGAATCTGGGAGGAAACCAGATCCTACAACAAAGACGCATCGTGGCTCCAATCTGAAGTTGATGCTGCCAATGGACTCGTGGAAACAGTGGAACATGTTCAAGGAGTCTCGAAAGAGGACCTATGCCAAACAATTAAGAACATGGGAAACTGTAAATCCCCTGCGGTTGATAAGATCCAGATTTATTGGACTAAGAAATTAACAGCATTACATTTTCATCTAGCAAAGGCTGTTAATAAAATTTTAGAAAACCCTAAGGAACTCCCCGAATGGCTCACTCGCGGCATCACGTATTTGCTACCCAAAGCAGGAGGCAGCTCCGTGGCGAAGAACAACAGGCCAATTACGTGCCTGCCAATAATGTACAAACTTATAACTGCAGCCATAGCTGACAAAATGTATAGGCACCTAGAGAAGAACCATCTGTTGCCAGTTGAACAGAAAGGATGTCTTAAAGGTTCCTATGGCTGTAAGGAAATCTTGCTTCTGAATAAAATAATTTTGAATGATGTAAAAAAACGAAAACGTAATTTAAGCATGGCTTGGATTGACTACCAGAAGGCCTTTGTCAGTGTACCACACGACTGGATTTTGAAGACCCTGGAGATCTATTGATTTCATCCCAGACTTGTTGAGTTTTGCAAGGCTAGTATGAAGTCGTGGAGCACCAGGTTACTTACCAGGAGATTCACTATCCCCTCTGCTGTTTTGCAATAGTTTGATCTCTCTATCGAGACAGTTGTCGCACTCTGACTTTGGTTACAAGCTCCATGGTGATGAAAGGCCTGTATCACATTTATTTTACATGGATGACCTTAAAGTGTTTGCTAAGAATGAAGCAATTCTCTCCCAAATGCTGTCTGTTATTAATGATTTTAGCAATGACATCTGCATGAAGTTTGGTCTTGACAAGTGTGACTCAATTTAAAAAGAGGCAAAATGACCACGTCAGAAAACATTGAAATTGATAGACACACTGTGATTCAAGATCTTGAGCCAGGTAAAACTTACAAATATCTGGGCATTGAAGAATGTGAGACCATCTCCAACGACACAATGAAAGAGAGAATTCCCAGGGAGTATTATAGACGAGTGAGACTTGTCCTGCAGTCCGCTCTGAACTCAAGGAATAAAATATCAGCAATAGGTAGTTTGGTGGTGCCTGTAGCCGAATACATTTTCGGACTAGTAGACTGGACTGAGCAGGAAATTCGCATCATGGATCGAAAAACCAGAAAACGGCTTACAATGGATCATGTTGCCCACCCCCGGGCTGATGTACATAGACTTTATGTGTCACGTGAGGAAGGAGGAAGAGGCCTGAGACAAATTGAAGCCTCCTGGCACAATGCAATAACTGGGATGGGAAAGTATGTAGTCAGCCATCAAAATGACCCACTAATGAGGCAGGTCGTGAAATCTGACCGAAGAATGGGAAACAGAGGCATTGTAAGTGTAGCAAGAAGCATTGCGAACAAAACTATGCAAGACACACAGAATGACAGAGACACTAAACTTCTGATGCTACTTAACATGAAATTTGATACACAAAAAATGTTAAAGAAATCGTGGAGAGACAAACCACTCCACGGACAATATTTGAAACGAATGGACAGAGCACAGATCAATAAAGATCCATCATTTATGTGGTTTAAAAGGGGAAGAATGAAGCCAGAATCGGAAGCACTTGTAATAGCTGCCCAAGATCAGGCCTTGAGAACACTACATTATGATAAAGCGGTTCTCAAAATTTCCCAAGATGATAAATGCCGCATTTGTCAGGAACACGTAGAAACCACCGATCATATTGTCTCAGCTTGTCCAATCCTAGCAAAGACAGAATACTTGAAAAGACACGACCAGGGTGTGTAGCTACCTCCACTGGCAGATCTGTATTGTCCTCGAAGTTCCAAACACATGCCCCAAGTGGTACGAACACTCACCGAAACCGGTGACGTCTGTTGGATTGTGTACGATATTGTACGACCAACAAATTCAAACTGATCGCACGATAGCAGCAAACAAACCGGATATAGTCATCCGAGGTTTGGACAACAAATCGTGTTTACGTGTCGATGTTGCTGTACCTTGCGATCAAAACGTCGTTACCAAGGAGGCAGAGAAACGTCTTAAATACAAGAGTTTGGAAATAGAGATCAGCCGAATGTGGGGCGTAAAAGTACAGGTCGTCCCGATAGTTATCGGAGCTCTGGGATTCGTTCCGCAAAATTTGGGTAAGAACTTGTCTAAACTCCCAGGTAATTCAAAGGACTGGGAAGTGCAAGAAATCGCTTTATTTGGAACAGCCCACATTTTGCGCAAAGTATTGTAGAGGAACCGACAGTCCCTAGATCTACTCCTTAGGCAGCTTGTTGCAACCTGGAGTAGATTTTATATTCAGCCGTCTCATAACATCTTTAGTCGTGATGAAGTGGAATAATAATAATCATAATAACAATAATAATAACAACTAGTGTACCCGTGCGAGAACTCTCATATGTTAAATCCCACTCTTTCCCTATCCGTTTGTCTATGCGTTCCATAAAGGAGAGGAACTACTAATGTACTTACAGAATATCAAACGAAATAACAATGCAATTGATGTTTGAAACAAATCTTCAATTAAAGCCTTTTCAACATTATAGAGAGATGTTCATGAAACAATTCATACTTCTTTAAAAACAACATTTGAAGAAATTTTTCAATCTTCCTTGAGAGTTAGCTTTTGGTTTTTCTTGATAGTCAAATAATAGAAAAGATTTTTACTCTTGTGAAAGCCAAGTAAAGTAGTGCGAAAATACCAGATCGGGCAAGAACAGACCTACTCATTGCAATATTATTTAAATTTCCTTGATTTGTTATGAAGAACCGAGTGGGTTTTGGAGAGTCAAGGTGCAAGCTTACTGGGGTGAGAAAATTGAAAAATTATTTGTTTACTAAAAAGTATTGAATTATTTTCTGCGTCCTTACGTACCTCAAGAAAAACAATTCCGAGGCAAAAAATAATCAAGCTAATGTTTTCACCTTTGAGTATTAATACCATTTGTTAGCATTAGAAACAATTAAATAGGCATTAGTAAGCCCACTTCGGTACATGGGAATGTTGCTCAAACTATGTTTGCATTTTTAATATCTTAACGAACCGACACCTTGAGTTTAATATCAAACGGTGTTTTATTTACAACATGAGTTTGCCGTTGGGCGTAGGTGTACATACTTCCAGATACCACCAACATTTAAATCGTGCGTTTGGACTGCGATCGTTGGCAGTTGTCGGGAGACTTGCACTATTCTTTCTATAATTTTAAATTTAGATGTTTTTTAATTGATTCACGTAGTATTGTAGGCTTGCGCATTTTGATTTTTGTTTTCCATTGATTTCAAGCAATTTTACTTTAGCTGCTTTAAAAAGTTTGTTCTTTGTGTTGTGCCATAGCACAAGTTTTCCCCCACTACCTCTGCGTACCCGTGCGAGAACTCGCGCATGTTAGATCCCACACTCATCCCTATCCTTCTTTTTTCATTCTAAGAGGGAAAGTAGTTAAGTAAACGTGTTTATTTGTTTAAGATCTATAAAGGTATAGCCGTTTTCAGGCTCAAATGGTCCCAGAGAAAGTGGATCATACCAACTTCATGAATATCACCCGTTATACTAACGGCATTGTCTTAGGGACTTTTCGTTTCACTTTAAGTTTAGTACAGGTCCATTTCAGAGGAGTCAACCGTCAACGAAACTCCCCAAGTGTTGGCACATACACGCCGAAAAAGACTTTATTTAGCTGGGGTTGGCATCTTTTCATTTGTTTTATTTTCTACCAACATGTTCAAAACTGCACTCTTGCACGCTTAGAAGCTGGCGTAGAAGCATATTTACAATTTTTAAATTGAATTTGTCGTTTTGATTTGATATTCTCATCGCATTATTTGTTTTTGAATTTTTAAACGAGACAGTGGAAACAATGCACGTAAGTGAGTTAAAATGACGCATGCAAATCGTGTTAAAGTTAAACAATGAATATTAAATAGTGCAGCAAGATACAATGTTATTGCTCTATATGAGAATTTCAAAGCGAATTAGAACGAGAATGGATTATGAAAACGAATTCCGAACGTACATGTGAAGTGGCATATTTATTTCAGGTAAGATGTTTATGAAACAACAACCAACAAATCTTAAATTTTTGTACTATGGAATAGATTATTTGTGCATTACCACATGCAGGTATTTTGTATATCTTTGGTTATATCTATAAATTGGGAATTGTAGCACACACGGTGATTGAACATATTTTAATTCATGGTGTTTGGTCTAATAATAAAGCCATATGTGAAAAAATTAACATTATAAATGTATGTGTATCTCTAAAATGCAGTTCATATCGACTTCACAATATTCTTTCAGTATTGTGAAGTCAGTACTCAATCAGATCACTTGGTTGTGAAGAAAGCAATTGCAAGATTCATCTATAAAAAAACTCATGATGGTAACATTCAACATATGAGTGTATATTTTTATTCTTTGTATTGGGAATAGTTTGCAAAGAAGAAATAATAGGAAACACTCTTTACAGGGAAAGTTCTTTCAGAAAAAGAAATTTGGGAGAATATCAGAGGCAATTATGATACATTCTTTTTCCAAGGACCTTAAACTTTTTTGTTCAGAATTCTTAAAAGAATTTTTTTTGGAAAATCAAAGTAAGTATATTGTTTATAGAGGTAAAGATGATGTTAATTATCCAGGAGAATTATTTTTGTCAGCCTTATTAGTAGTAATAATAATATCAATAGTAAAAATAATAACAATGATATCTGTCAAAGAGAATTGCTTCAAACAATGTATGACAAGGTACTGTGCTCTAGCAATTCATATTCAATAAATCATATGCATATTTACATTGCTTTGAACATACAATTACTGATTACATACTTTGATGATACTTTCACACTCCCATGGATATATATTTAGTATTTTAAATGTGGGACAGTATTTACTATGTAAACCTATATTATATTATACATTACACTATGCAATACTTTTGTATAGTATTAATGTAATTATATAACTATTATATTTATTAAAATTTTTTATATTTTACAGTCATGGCTGACCCAAAGAAAGGAGTGTATGTAGTACACAATGAGACCGAAGATTTATGAAGCCAGGCCAGAAAGCCCATGAGCAGATCTGTAATGTAGATATCATAAGTAAAATAAGACCAATACTGCTAACGTTCTGTGCAAAATGTGAACATTTTAAAAATATTTATTGTCAGGATACATGGTAAATGCTGTGTATTATTATTCTTGCATTTTAATTTTCATCTTTTCATTTTCACCTTCATATATTCTATTAAAATGATTTAAGCAGTTATAATATAAATATTTTTTTCAAGTGTTAAAAGTAATTAACCACAGGGTATAGTTGATAAATTGCAGCGAACTGAAGGGCAGACTGATCCAAGGCTTACTCCCTAATGCAGTTTCAACTGAAAATATGTGATCTCAGTCAAAGTGATTCTTCAATAAGAATATCCTTAGAAAATCTTGCTACAGAATGGAAAAGGCCAGAAACCTTTGGAAGCAGGCTTTTTTAAACAGGTATCTTAATTATCTAAATTCATTGACACATTTAAGGAAAATGAGATTCAATATCTTAAATTAATTAGTGTTATGAATACATTATTTAATTTTTTAAGGTGTCAACTTTGGACAAATTGGAAAAATGCAGAGAAAATTATGGTTGTGTATAGAGAGAAGGATGGGGTATATTGTGAAAACAAATTGTACATCTGATCAGGGACAGTGTAGATGAAGATTTCACAAAAAACTTAACTGTAAAAACACTTGTTTGCAACTATTGTGAAATAAATTTACTTGGTAAAAAAATAAATAGTGTTTTAACTCTTCTTCCTTAGTTTTCACTGTTGAATGTTGAGATAAAATGTATTATTGTAATAATGAAATGGAGACAAATAAAATTTAAGAAATACTGATTTCAATTTTTTAAAATTTCCTTCCATTAATTCTATATTATATCAATCATTAACAATCTTTGTAAGAATGTAATTTATTCCTCTAAAGCTTTCTAATTATATTTGCATTTTAAAATGAAGTAAAACATTAAACTTCTCATATTTCAACATTATGAGTTTCAGAAGAAAACTATCAAAATAATCGATCCAAATCATAATTATTTCAATGTTTCAAAGCATTCAGTTGATTAAAATTAACATTATAATGAGAGAAGTTCCTGATGGCAGATTTCTCGAATTGCGTATGTTTGAATGTAGCGCCGATGTCTAGCTTCATGTACATTTTCAAAGTTGGCAGGGCCGAATGGCCGCCATATTGAAAAATCTAGGGACCAAAGCAAGCTGAAATCCCGTATAACTTGCAATGTACTAACACAATTACAAATAAAATAAAAAACAATGCAATTAATGTGTAAAAGAAATTTTCAATAAACATTTATTCAATATCATGGAGAATTTGCTTGGAACAATTCCCAACACTTACTTCAAGACATTTGAAGTAATTATTCAATATTCTTTGTGAATTAAGTTTTATTTTTTCGTGATAGTCACAAAAATATTTGCTTTTTACTTTTGAGAAAGCTACGTGCCTGAACCCGTTGACTTGAAAATTTCATCGAATGATAACGAAAATATTGGTACAGGTAAAACACAAACACAGTTTTCACTCTTCAATGAACACCCACATCCTTCCACAATTAAGTAAACAGCACTTGACAGACCATGAAAAAACGTTAATTGAATAGTTTCACTACACGCACAAGAAACAATCTTCATAGGTGTAGGTATCAAGCAACTATAATAGTACTTCTAGTTGTTGCTGGAGAGCAAATCTGGAATTAATGATTATGCAAATAAACCTCGTCAGACTGCACGAACTACGGTGTTAACAGAAAGCGTAAATAAAGATTGTCGAATCTAAGCCTTCAAAGCATGTCGCCACAAAAATTGCTACCAACAGGAAGGACTGAAATATTGAGGTGGCCTTGATAGTATTGAAACGTGGAACCGAAAATTAATTGAATGGATCGGAGAATGTCTCATCTTATAGATTATGGTGTGAAAAACGTTTCTTTGAGACCGTTCACCTCAAAATTTTACTTTTTAAGGCTCTAAAACGCTTTGTATATGAGTTATTTGCCGATATAGGTTGACATGTGAGGCGGGTTGCATTTTACATGAATATTTCGATGCGTTTTTTAAAGAAATCATCCATATTTTTAAAGTCAAAATGGAATTCGTCAAGTCTCCGTGAAATTCTCTTTCTTTAGAGCCCTTATTTATAAAGATTGGTTTTGTCAGAGAGCCGGAACCCAAAGGTATACTACTGAAATAATACAGGAGACGATAATTGAACCGGTGTGTTGTCCGGGTCTTTTTTTGTAGAATAGCGCCACGGGATCTCCCCCTGTCGTAAGAGGTGACTAACCGGAGCAGCGGTCCGTTGTTCCTCCATCTAGAATTCATCCATCTTTCATTCTCCATCCTTTTTTTCTGCTGTTCCCTCTATTCCCTTGCCAGATTACCTTAGTTTTTCCTTGGCTGCTTTCCCGATTCTGTTTCCAAAATATCCCCTATCCACTTCCCCTTTTTTTTTACGTTCCTCAAAGACCAACCCTACGTGAACCGAGAGGACAACAGCTCACCCCGCCCGACCTCAGAACAACGCCAGCGCATGAAATGGACTAAGGAGTTAAATATCTCCATTATGCATGCGTACTTTTTGGCTACCAGACTTGAAGCGGATATGGAGAGATACAGAACGCCATTTCATGAAGAATGGTTAAAGCTGCATCCGGACGTACCGGTATCAGAGCAGAGAGTGTGCAACCAGCAGCGCACCACCATTGTAAGAAACTTTCTCTCAACTGCAGAGATAAATACCATTAAGGAGAAAGTAAGAGCATCCTTGGGTGTTAAGTATATGAATGAGACTGATGAAGGAAGAAGTAATGAAGTCCCACAAGGTAATCAGGAATGGTCTGTGGAGACGAATTCTGATGAATCCTGCCCCTTAGTGTCTGAGCAACTCTCTTGGGCTGAGCATTACGAAGCATGAAGACCTACTATCATGGTATCCCCTTATCCTCCCGACCATGGATCCCGCGAGTGGGATATTGCCCCCGTACAAATGCGGCGATTGAAGCAGTTAATAACTTGGTGAATGTGGATGTAGAACAATAGTCATCACTTGAAGAAGTGGTAAGCTATGTGTCTTGCGCATCCCTTGCCGTTGCACAGGGACTTGGTAAACCTGTAAAGGATCAATTGAAAACAACGACAGACCTGTGTCTGTCGATGTTTTCAATTGATCCTTTACAGGTTTAGTAAGTCCCTGAACTGAACTGTTTCAGTCCGCTAAGCGCACCAAGCCCCTGTGGTTGAGGCGCATTGAATGCAAGATTGGAAGCCTCCGGCGGGACATAGACATTCTGACAGCCTTCTTTACAGCTCCTGAGAACGCAACTAGAAAGATCTTCAATGCAGTGAGGGCAATTGATCGAAAGATGATAATCCGATGAAACCAGCCGAATTACGAGGAGAAACTTCGAGAGCAACTTGAGTTCCTGAAACAGCGTGTCGCAGCCCTTGGGTGCCATATAAGAAGGTTTCATAAAGCAATGAAACGCACACAACAGAATGCTATCTATTCATGTGACCAGAAGAAATTTTTCAGGCAACTCAACGATCAAGGAAAGTTGCCAGAAACAGTTCCTAAATGTTCCGAGATGGAAGTATATTGGAGCAGTATATGGAGCATTCCTATGACTCATGATGCTGGAGCTTACTGGATAGCAGAAGAGGAACGGAAGTGTTGTGATATACCTCAAATGTGCCTACCAAACATTACTCAAAGGTATATCTTTAATTCAGTCAGGAAGACGCAGAATTGGAAAGCACCAGGTACTGATGGGATACAAAACTTTTGGTGGAAGTATTCCGTGTACTCATGCAGTCCTGGCCAGGTGGTATCAAGCCGCATTCAACGATCCAACTATCATTCCGGCGTCTTTTACTGAAGGAGTTACAAATATGATAAGCAAATCTAGCGACCCTAAAACTCCGAGTAACTATCGACCTATCATATGACTTCCCACAGTATACAATATTTTTACATCTGTGCTAGCCAATATGCTGAATATCCATCTAAATGCCAACAATCTTCTGGCACCAGAACAAAATGGTTGCAGATAGGGTGCTCAAAGTTGCAAAGAATTATTGATAGTAGACAGTGTTGTAGTCAATCAGGGTAAAAAAATGCACCGCAACATTTCTTTAGGATGGATCGACTATACAAAGGCCTTCGATTCGATACCTCATTCGTGTCTTTTGTATGTCCTTCGCCTCTACACAGTAAATAACCAGTATGTGAACCTAATCCAACACTGCATGGCACTTGGCGTACAAAGATAAGAGTATCAATTGCTGGAGGCAAATATACCACCAAGGAACTGAGGATCAAACGAGGCATTTTTCAGGGCGATAGTCTTAGTCCCTTATGGTTTTCCCTAGCTATAAACCCTCTCAGCAGAATGTTAAGAGATTCGGGGATGGGATATGAAATCACCAAAATCTCGATATTAATCATCAGTTCTCATGGACGATCTCAAGTTGTACGCCAGAGATAAGAACCAACTTTCCTCGTTGCTTGAACTTGTAAAGTCCTTCAGCAATTCTATTTGCATGGAGTTCGGCATTGATAAATGTGCTGCAGTGCACGTGAAAAGGGGAAAAATCCTTGATCCTGACAAACTCGTCCTGATGTGTGGCACCAATATCCAAGAACGTGGGAAAGAGGATTCCTATAAATATTTAGGTGTGCATCAACTTTTGAACAAAAGTGAAGTAAAAATGAGGCGTGATATTCAAATAAAGTCTTGCAAAGAGTCGCTAAAATCTGTAAAACTCTTTTAAATGGAAAGAACCTCATATCAGCCATCAACACTCTTTTAAATGGAAAGAACCTCATATCAGCCATCAACACTTGGGCAGTACCCGTGGCTACCTATACATTTGGTGTTCTTCATTGGATAACAACTGCCCTGCAGGACCTTAATTGAAAAGTAAGGACCACTCTTATTAAGTACCACATGCACCATCCCAACAGATCAATGGCAAGACTATACTTACCTCGGAACGAAGGAGGTAGAGGTCTTTTGGATTTGAGTTATTGTGTGCGAAGCAAATCAACAATCTTCGCAAATCCTTCCTGCAGAAAACGACGGTTGTGCATGAAGCAATTTGTGCCACGGACAAGAATTTTACCTCTCTGAACCTGAATCGAGCGGACTCTCAGAGACCATGTATCACCAAAGAAGATAGGCTGAGTGAGAGGACCCAGAAGCGTTTGCACGGCAGGTTTCCCGCTGAGCTCAAAGGGAACGCTGTGAACATGGGATCGTCAGTGTGCTGGCTAATAAAATCTGGCCTCTTTGCTGAGACAGAAGGCTTCGTCATTTCTATTCAAGACGAAGTAACTTCCTCTCGCAATTACCAAAGGTATGTGATTGGGGATATGAGTGTAGAGGATCGCTGCCGCCTTTGCAAACAACCCGGCAAAAACCTCCAACACATAACGGGCGGGTGCTCTGCTTTGGCACAAACAGAACACCTGACTCGGCACAACGACGTTGCTGCGGTAGTCCATCAAGACCTGTCTGCAAAGTCAGAGATGGTACAGAAAGAGGTCCCATACTACAAGTCCAAGCCGAATTCAGTTTTGGAGACGAAACGGTGGAAGCTCTTGTGGAATGTTGCAGTCACCACTGATCGCAGGGTCAAAGCCAACAGACCTGACATAATATGGGTCGACAAGTTTTCACGGAAAGGGATTATAGTCGACGTAGCTATCCCTTAAGACCGAAATATAGCTGCCTCCGTTGCCGAGAAGAAGCGAAAATATCAGGCCTTGGCTATTGAACTGATCGACATGCGGCGGTTAGTGTCTGTTGATATATTCCCTGTGGTCATATCTGCAAATGGACTGATCTCTGAAGAACTAACTTCTTCGTCTATAAGGCTTGGCCTTAAAAACTGGCATATTCAGACAATGCAAAAGGCTGTTCTCCTGAGTACTGCACGCATCGTGAGAAATTTTTTATTGATGTAACTTCACATCGAATTCTGACCGCCCGAGTTTGCAAGCAAAAAAGGCACCTTGGTCCTCCAAAGATCCCTGTTGCTCCAATTGGTGTCTGTTGTAGTACACTTCACTAGGCGAGAGACTTACAAATCATAATAATAGTAATAATAATAATAATAACAGTAATAATGGTAATAATAATAATAATAATAATAAATGACAAATGCCGAATTTGCCAGGAGCAAGTAGAAACCATTGATCATATTGTCTCAGCTTGTCCAATTCTAGCAAAGACCGAATACTTGAGAAGACACGACAGGGTGTGTAGTTACCTCCACTGGCAGATCTGTACCGCCCTCGAAGATCCAAACACATGCCCCAAGTTGTACGAACACTCACCAAACCGGTGACATCGCTTGGACTGTGTACAATATTGTACGACCAACAAATTCAAACGGATCGCACTATAGCAGCAAACAAACCGGATATTGTTATCCGGGATTTAGAGAAAAAATCGTGTCTACTTGTGGATGTTGCTGTGCCTTGCGATCAAAATGTCGTTACCAAGGAGGTGGAGAAACGTCTTAAATACAAGAGTTTGGAAATCGAGATCAGCCGAATGTGGGGCGTAAAAGCACAGATCTTCCCGATAGTTATCGGAGCTCTGGGATTGTTCCGCAGAATTTGAGTAAGAACTTGTCTAAACTCCGAGGTAATTCAAAGGACTGGGAAGTGCAAGAAATAGCTTTATTTGGAACAGCCCACATTTTGCGCAAAGTATTGTAGAGGCACCGATAGTCCCTAGATCTACGCCTTAGGTAGCTGGTTGCAACCTGGAGTAGATTTTATATTCAGCCGACTTATAACATCTTTAGTCGTGATGTAATGGAATAATAATAATAATAACAGTAATAACAATAATAATAATAACAGTAATAATAACACAAACAAATTTTAAGAAGTCGTGGAAAGACAAACCACTCCACGGACAATATTTGAAACGAATGGACAGAGCACAGATCAATAAATATCAATCATTAATGTGGTTTAAAAGGGGAAGAATGAAGCCAGAATCGGAAGCACTTGTAATAGCTGCCCAAGATCAGGCTTTGAGAACACTACATTATGATAAAGCGGTTCTCAAAATTTCCCAAGATGATAAATGCCGCATTTGTCAGGAACACGTAGAAAACATCGATCATATTGTCTCAGCTTGTCCAATCCTAGCAAAGACAGAATACTTGAAAAGACACGACAGGGTGTGTAGCTACCTCCACTGGCCGATATGTACCGCCCTCCAAGTTCCGAATACCTGCCCCACTGGGCACGAACACTCATCAAAACTGTCCGTCTGTCCGTCCGGGCTATGTGAACAACCCTAGCGCCTCAACTACGAGTATGATTTTTTTTAAAATGAATAATCCCAATCCATCTGTAGGTCACGTCTGTTCGGTGTCTGTGAACAACACTAGCACTTGAACTATAAGTATGATTTCTTCCAAAATGGATATTCCGCGGTCATGCTGGTTCCACTTGAGGCTCCGTGATTTTGAAAACTTGGGGAAAAATTTGGGGGTACTTTACATAAAGCCTCCCTAACATTTTCAAAAGTTTCTCAAATTTCTCCCAATTTTTTTCTTTAAATTTATTGTAAGAATAGAATAGAATACACTTATTACGGTGGGGTAGTTCCGATTTTCACGGTTAACTCTGAATTTTCGAAATTTCCCAAATTTTGAATTTTGTTCGGCGTTTTCCTACAACTAAATTGAAGACAGAGATATTTCCTCCAATAAAATTTGTTCTTCAAAGTGAGTTCATGCATTGACGTCATGTTCATATTTTTTATTTAATTATTTTTCGCGCAATATTGCGTGCAATGTGCTATTAAATAAACTAGATTTTCTCACAAAAGGATCCAAATGTTTTCTTTAAATTTTTGGAAGGGATAGTACTAAATGTGTTCAGTGAGATGATGTAAACGCCATATAGCTCTATTCTTTTGATTTTTTTAAACATTACAATATATCAATATTTTGACTTGTATTTAACGTCGTTAATATTTACATTAGCGGACATTAGTTCACATTATTTTATATAATAATGTTCTTCAAAAAAGTCGAGTAAAGTTTCTCGAAAACCCAACCGTTTTCTGTAAAAACTTGCTCAAAATTTCTTATTTTCAGAAACGCTCAAACGCTATTTTCTCATAAATGGCTACAAAATTTTTCTTCAAACTTTTCGAATGGATAATGTTAATTACACAGTTCAAGGTGATCTAAAATTAATTTTGTTTTTCAAAAATTTACACAAATTTGATTTTTTTAAAGATCTCTCACAGCTTTAATATGCACATTTCCGCAATATGCAAACACTATTGCTTTTATGAGTGTAAGTGCTTCAAATGACTTTAAATGATTTTTTTCGAAAACTCGAAAGTTTTCTGTGAAAAAGTGGTTCAATTTTCTCATTTTTAGTAGCGCTTAAACGTCATTTTTTTGAAAAAAGGCTCCAAATTGTTAAAAAAAATTGCCATCTAGGACGAGGTTTTACTGTTGTTTAATATTCGAAAATTAATATTTCCGTTCTACCATTAAGAAACCGAAACATTAAGAAACACTTCAAAAAATGTACTTTGGGCGGTGATAGTGGTGATAGATTTGCAATTGCCACAAACTCGTGCAGCTTGCACGAGTTTGTGGCAATTGCAAATAGCTAGCCCTGACCCAAGGAACTAGAAAATTAATACGGGAAAGTCTGTGTCATAAATTAATAATTTGTATATATTAGGTCTTATAATTTGAAATAAAATTAATTTTAAATCAGTAAAATCTAGAGTAAGTAAATATTGTGCATTTTAAGTAAAGATTACCATATGAACGCAGTGCATGCTTAAACTTGCACCAACTGTTTGGAAACATATATGGATTAATTTAGATTTTTTAAAATTTTTTTTAAGATGAGCATTTTGAAAAAAACTCAAAATCAAAATTTTAAATTCCAATTTGGAAAACTTTTTGAACCCAACTCCTATTGAATTTTATTTCATATAAAAGATATCATGTAAAGAAAGCTGCAAAATGACACCTGTTCCAGCTCCCTATTTTAATTTGGAGAGGTTCTACACCAATTTAAAAATTTTCGGGTGCCCAATTTTGTAAACATTTACATGGCTGTATTTCGCAAACGGGTATAACGGGTAAACGAAATATTTTACTCATAATTTTTAGTTTTCCTATTCTCCATTCATACTACCTATATGTCAAATTCATCTGAATTTAAAATGGAGAGGTAAACTTTAATTAAAACTGTGTTGATTGAATATGGAATGACCCTACTATAAAAACATTATTAAACGACCTTTTTATGAGGATAGTATTTTCTGGTTTCAATTGATTCAATAAACTATTTTTTAAGTATAATACTTGTTACTATAAGTCTCCAAATGACACGTCAATACATTTAAGTTGGAAGAAATAGACCATCAGAGCAAGTATCTGTCAGGTAAGAATGAACTACGTAATTAATTAAATCTCGTTGCTAATATTACTCATTGTATTAAAATTCTTCCATTAGTTTGTTTTTGATTCTTTTAAATGTTATTAAAACGAAAAATACTAATACATTGTTAGGATTAACATTTTCAATGTGTAATTAACACAGAAGAGATCACTTTTAAGGTTATATTTTCATTCGCACGAAACATTTGTTAATTTCACTACTCGAAAACGAAGTCTTATTTCAATTAGTAGTGCTCTCAATTCGCGCTCGTTCACGGATGAGATGTTTCTCTTACAGAAGGATAATCACATAACAAAAAACTTTCATCGCAGAGACTCTGCCCTGACAGACGACAAATACTATAGAGACAATACAGGACAGTTCCCCGTTCTTCCACGCAAACCGATGGAAACAAGTTCCCACTAGCAATCCTAGTGTCAGAACCTGGTAATGTAGCGCCAAATAGAAATGTCAATGTGATTCTTACGGAAGAAATAAATATTTTTTAATGTACCTAACGAAATAAGACTTATTTTTACCTACTCTCGCTGTGATTTAATTATATTGAAGGGCTCAAATTACGGAAAATTATAATGTACAATGTGTTATAATGGACATGAGAACATTGAACATTTAATGAACATATAATGAACATTATTTTCACGAATAAAGTTGTTACAAATGCAAGATTTTTCTTGCCTAAACATTTCCACTGATACTTGCTTCCTTTAAAAAGCACTCTATCATTACATTTACCTCTGCTTTCATACAGATTATTACACCCCTTACATAAAATATTCTGCAAGTGAATATTAATGATTTGCATTAATTGTCTGTTTACGTCAAGTTTACTTTGACGTAAACAATTTAAAAAGTGTTTATTGAAAACATATTCAGTCTTAGAAAACTAATAGCGAATTCCATTTGGGTATAAAAGCGTGATATTCACATACTGTTTAATCAGAATATGCGAGTTCCTTAATTTATACTTTTCATCCAAATTCTGTTAAGCATTTCTACAACCATCATATGGCACCGTACTACACAACCAGCCACATACATAGGACTCAGCATTTTCCTGTACGAAACTTGTAGGAATGTCTTCAGTGTTATCCATTTCTGCAATGTTCGTTACAAATGACATTGGGAATGGCAATGTGCAAGTAGTCTCCCAATTAAGTAATGTTATAGTTTCTAATGCATTTTATTACAAAGAGAAGTCAAATTGTATTAAACTAGCTTCATTCATGTTCAAGATTCTTTCAATTTTTACCTGTTTTTATCCTGAGGAAATGTAAAGAACGAACGCGAGTTCTGCTGTATTTTATAATAAAGCCAAAAACTACAGAATTGTTTCCTGCCATACGTAGAATGATGCAAAGAACAGTATTGTAAAATATGTTTTCCAGAAATCGACCAGAAAGACAATCAAATGAAAAGAAATCAAGCAGACAACAAACACCAACAGAGCACTGAGGTTAGAGTTGTATGAGTTACTAGCTGGTACCCGGCGCGTTGCTGCCGCAGAAGAAATAATTGAGGAAATATTCCTCTCCCTCCCCTCTTTCCCCCTCTCTTTTTCCTCCTCTCTCATTTTCCCCACTCTCTCTTTTTTCCATCTGTTTCTTTTCCCCCTCTGTGTCTCTTTTCTCCCTCTGTCTCTTTTTCCCTCTCTGTGTCTCTTCTTCCCCCACTTTCTGACTCTTTTCCCGCCCTCTGATTCCCCCTCTCTATTCTCCCTCCTTATTTTCCCTCTCTATTTTCCTTCTCTTTCACTATTTTCCAATTCTTTCTCTATTTCATTATCTCTTATTTTTCATCTCGCTCTCTTCCCTGTCTCTTTTTCACTTTCCTGTCATCAACTTGCGCCGCCTGCTCCTTGTGTTCTCCTCGACCTCGCCCCACACACGGTGTAAGATATATAGGTGTGTCAACTATCCGCCTTTTGGACAAAATTTTTGAAGCCAGTTTGAGGCTAGTTCCTCGCTTATCCGTACGGTGCGCACGATCGAGTTGGGCATTCATGATGGCGTCTCGCAATTTAGTGGCTTCCACCAGAGGTTACAAAGCTATTAAATGGATCACTATCTTGTCCCAAAAATGCCCAAGTCGTTTGCAGCGCTTACATAGAAAGAACTGTGAGAACTAGCCTCACATTAGCTTCAGTTTTAGACCGGGAGTGAACCCACCTATATCTCTTACACCGTGGCCCCACAGCACACGGCAACGCCCAGCAACAATGAAGCTCACGTGGATTGGGAATTGCATTTAACTGAAATGCTATCATGTGCTCTAGCGCCATCTAGTGGAGTTACAATAATTGTACTATGCCTGTGTTCTTCCCGCAAGTGCAAGCAATATGTTGACACATTTTTTCGCAATTGGATACTGCTGCGGCAACGCATTAAGCACGAACCAACAAACATTGATTTTTATATATTAGATTAATTTTCTGTATAATAATTTTTCTAGCTTATGAAGAACCTCGCATTGCCGGGACCCCGCTCTGCCTGTGGCAGAGCCTACTCCTATCTATTCTACCGTATATTCCCTCCACTCTATCACGTCTCTCTGCCTTGCTCCAATTTGGAAAAAACCTTCTACACACTACAGCACTTCTCACTAAAATATATTTAAATTTTAGTCCTATTGGGGTTCCGGCCCCCAAACTCCTTTCTCTTTATAACTGAAAATAATAAACAAATCTAAAGTAAAAAATTAAATGCATGTACTTACGTTATTCTGTTTGTGGAACTTTATGTATTAAATACCAAAACTTACAATAACTTGACACATTATAAATCTTACTCTTTTTTATATTTTTTCTTCTCGCGTATTTATATAGAAAAGTTTGAAATTGATCTTGCCGCATCAATCGACAGTTAGAAATAATTAAAGTAATTTTAATTGGATTCTAGTACCTGTTTTAGGATCCTTGATAAATTGTGGCTGACCAACAGGAGCCATTAACCACTTATGCGATCATAATATCTCCAAAAATCCGAGATCACTGTGAATCCCGGCTTGACAACACCTTTTCTCTTATTTAAAATAATAACCTTCAAAACCAGCGTTGTCACACATTAAATTCCTCCAAATACCCATTTATCAATACTATTTTACTTTAATTGTACTGCCGTTTTACTAAAATCTGTATTAATGCCGAACTGTCATCAATTTAACCATTCCTTCAGCACCCAAAGGTACTCTCTACTATATTAAAACACTTCTCTGAAGCATGCATTCCTCCATCAGTTTTAGAATAACACGTAAATCGCACTGTCGCTCGCCTAACCTGCAAATACGTAATAATTATGCTATTTACTACAATTAATCATATGTGCATACATTTTTACGGCAATGTTAACCACATTCATCAGAAAATGATATCTTCCAAACATTTAGTCTCTTGTACACTTAATGCACTCACGTCTACACGCAATTAAAATCAATATTCAAGTTACTTTTGTAAATAAAGCGAAAACAACTATTACCTAAAACAAATATTTATGGATAGACAACTGACTGTGAAAAATAAACAAACAGTTCTTTAATACACAATCCTTTACATTTATGAAAACAGTAGAAGATCTCAGACCTCATCCTCTGGTGGCGCGCAGCTAAACTATTGACATTGATCCACTATTGAATCTGTGATGTAAAGCCAGGCAAAAAATATCCGGAAAAGTAATTATTTTGTGAATATAGTAAGGTTTGCGATTGTAAATCATAGCCTATGTTACTCCAGACCTTTAAAGGAAGCTAATACAAAAGTTTCATCAGTATTGGTTCAGTAGATTCAGAGATTATCGCGCTGTAAGTCAGTGCAGTTCTGTCTTTATATATTAGTATATAGAAGTATATAGATTATCAGGTTCTGCCACCAGATGGATGTTTCTCGATATATCGCGAAGTGTCCTGTATTGTCTTTATAGTATTTGCAGACGAGGACAACATTCAGCTGACTGAATTCTATCAACAGGAGGGGGTCGGATCCATAGAGTTTCAAAAGTTGGTTGTTCTGACCGGAAGTAGGTTCAGACGCCACATTAGAAATGTAGTCCGTATTTTAAGGTGACGTTAGCTTTCGAAGGTGTTTGTTCGCTAAGATATTCCATACGTAAACATCGTTTGAGCCTTCTATGATCGAAGGTTTGAGCAGCATTCCCATGTACCCAAGTGAAGTTTAAGCCTACTCAATTGTTTCTAATGGTAAATAATGGTATTTATTACTCAAGGGTGAAAATATTATTTTTATATTTTTGGCTCGGAATTGCTTTTCTTGAGGTACGTAAGAACGCAGAAAATAAACTGAAAATTTGTTTGCAACATCAATTGCATTGCTTTTACATTTGCTTGATATTCTGTAAAACCTCATTAGAAATTATATTGATACACACTTTAAACAAATAAACACGTTTCATTAACATCTTTCCTTCTTCATATGGAAATGGAAGAATAAGAAAAGGAGGCTTTAACATGAGAAAGTTTTCGCACTGGTATGCTAGTTCACTTAATTATTAGAAGTTATTCGAACCTCACCAGCTATCTTATTAATATTATCAACAACTTTGAAAAATGGCGATGCCACACGTTCAATTCTCCCAAATTCACATTCTCTAATATTATTTTACTTCAATTATTTTTCTTGGCCTACTTACTCTCATCAATTTAAATAATCACTCCTTCAACGCCCAAAGGTACGTTTTCACTGTGCACTATAAAAAAAAGCTTCCTTACAAATTATTTATCCGTCACATTTCCAGTATCAGAAGTAAATCTTTCATAATAAGTACTGTTAGCTCATGAGCGGCCAAAATGATTCATATTTGGCGCCGTTCGTGGAATTCAATTATTTATAACAATTTTTTGTGCTAATTGACAGCAAAGAACAAATTTCAAACAGGGCGCGCAGGAGATTTTCCCAAAATCCGTGCGCTAATTTCCAACAGAGTCATTTCTTGTAATGACGTTTTTTGGGAGATAAGCTCTTTGAAACGAGCCTTCAACTGTGAAATGTTTCCAAACATGACCGAAAGGTTGGCTAAGATGGCCGCTGGGCAGCTAGCATAATACATTGTAGCTAATTCTCAGAAGCGAATGCGGTTTCGTTTAAGACGCGACCAGAGAAGCTGAGCGGTGTTACAACGGATCTCCTCGCCAGATCGTGGCTAAGTAATACACGCGGGTCGACTTCACTGACAACTGTATTATTACGTAAGCGCCAAATATGCTCGACTTCGCGATGAGCGTACAAAATATGTGAGGAAAAACTAGTTCCGTGTGCGCAAACGTAGGTAAAACAAATAACTTATTCCATACTTCGTGATTATTACGCAGAAGTGCTAATCATTTCGATTGCTTGTCGTTTTCAGAAATGTTCCCTTGTGTTAAGGGATTGGAAAGACGCGCAGCAGTTTTCTATGGCATGATATCATCAGCAAGCTCTCCCAAAAAATCTCTAGGTATATTCGTAGCCTTAACACGTACTGAACGTCATTTGCACTGTAATATAACATACTTGTCTCTTTGTATATTAGTATAGATATCGACACATATCAACTATCCCTTAAATCATTATTGATACGATATCGAAATAAATCGACATTAACGTATCATCTCAAAACTAACATCAATATCTCGACATTAAAATTCATAAATACGGTATATCTACACAATCATTGACACATTGCCAGAAACATCGACACAATCATCAATACTCTAACACTCTTACCCGGAGATCCCGAGTTCGGCTCCCGCTTGTGTTCGCCGATCAGTGATGCCTTGGGGAAAGAACGGTTACGGCAAGATTGCTGGATCGTGCCTTTCGAGACGCTCACCGTACGGCTGTGCAGTAGCGTCCCAGAACAGTCGTCCAGATAGGCAGAAATATTAATTTCCAAAGTACGTACTATCGTCACTATTCATTTACGTCGGAAATTATACACACATGTCAATTCCGGGTGGATCTTTCCTCGAAACACCCACAAGCATTTGGTGCGGAGCAGAAAGGGATAAGAGTGAATGTCCTCGTTCCCAGCCGGTCGAGGCAGCATTCCGTGGAGCGTCGCGTCCCGTCAGGGTCCGACCGTCCCCTACCGCGACTTAGGCCCGCAACAGACTACGCCGAGGAATGTGTTTCCAGAAATGTGCGACGAGAAATGTGGAAAATCGAAAAAAGGGACTCTTATGGACCCCCACATACTTGAAAGAGTTTCCTCGTTCGCCTCTGCGGAGGCGAAAGAGTTCCTCGCTCGAGTCGGTCGGCGAGCGAGTTTTCACGGACACATTTCTACTCCTTCACTTGTTATACGACATTTGGGCGTACGCTACCGCAGAAAAACACCAACAGTGCATAGAACTGAGTGAGGTTATAACATTTGGCAGTAAAAGATGCGATAAACTACCAGGTTTTTAATTATTTTATTGAATTTTCTCTTAAAACGGAAATGAACAAGTTAAAACGTGTATGGAAGATATTCTTATTCGTGTGAAATCCGCTCATAAGTAATACAAAAATAAAAATTTGAAACAAGGAACTTGAAAGGGTATTTTGAAAGAATTGAATTAATTTATTACTTTTCTTAGTTGGTATTTATTTGGTATTTATGAATGAATTTATTAATTGTGAATTTTATTACGAAATATTTGATCATTATCTATTCATTATTCAACCAACAAATATAGTAAACCAGAGCGTGGTAGAGATTACGGAGTTCAAGAAAATTTGCTGATGTACAACTTCTCCCTCATACGTCACTTAACTTCTTATTTTTTTTTTTACATTAAATAATGATTTGTATGCAATGTAGTAGTGTGTTTCTCTCTAAGTAATTCGAACTCGTTAAACAAATGATTTACGATTATTGTAACAAAACAAGGATATCACGAGTAAAAATTGCATAAGAGCATTTAATAAAACAAGAAATGGGACTCTCAGATCTCATAGCTAAAACTGCTGCCATCACTCTCGGCTTGTGGCACATAAAGGCATTTCGAGACATCGAATAACCTCTTTGTAGTGTGTGGACGCAGCCTCGCCGGCTTATTTCCACATTTCTCGTCGCACATTTCTCGCAACGCATTCCTCGGTGTAGTCTGTTGCGGGCCTTACTCTCGACTGTCTCTTCCAGTCTCCCTGTCCGCTGACGTCTGAGTCGGTCACGGTCCATCATGTGACATGTAATTGGTCAGTCTCCGTCACATGGTCGGCGAGTCCCCTAATTTTGATTTCTCTTTATATGCATCAGGAAATTCACTTTTTCACTACCCGCCACCAGCAACGCGTGCGGCTGGCAACACGGCGAGCGCACGGCGATCTCCGAGTTGCATGGAGTGAAAAGTTTTGAGGCACAGCCTCTGATGCAACGGTCTGTATCGGGTATATATCTACAAAAACATCCATGTAACGATAGAAAACATCGATAATGCAAAAATTTGTTTTTTGCCATTTGTAGCCGTACCTGTCTGAAGAGTTCCGCGTTGGGTGGCATCTCGCAAAAAGCAAGGACGTCTCGCACGGGGCCGCCATCTCTGTCGCGCAAGAGGTCCTTGCAGTAGAAACGGTCATTGAAGCGGCCCTCGAAGCTGTCGCCCACCAACTTCTCCAACTCGCGCTCTGACGGTTCTTCTACGAGCGTGAAAGCCTCGCCTAGGCACTGCAAGACCGGTCGGCCTACGTAGAAACGCTCGGCGTCTAGTTCATCTGCCAGCGAGGAGTTCTCGGGGGACCAGCCTTCCGAGGTGTCCAGGTGACAGCGGATTTTGCGGGAGAACCATAAGCCCTGTTCTTCGTACAACATTTGACCCTGATGGCAGCACTTACGCACTTTGACGACATCGATACGATCGAAATCCTCTACGACAAGTACATGCTGCGCCAGCCCGCCGGCCAGGGCGTCGAAGCAGAAGTCGCTGGCGCACGCCACGTACTCGCGGCCGGAGGGTCTGCGCAGGGACACACACGCGACTGGCGGTCGGTCGGGGAAGCGCATCACCTGCGCGCGCTCTGCCGGGAACACCAGGCGCAAAGGCCAGTAGTTCCAATCGTCGCGGTACCACACGGGCACCGCCCGCCCTTGGGCAACCAGCGCGCGTGGCAGCCAGTAGGCCGACGGGTCATTGGGTGCCAGCAACTCTTGAGGGCGTGCGTCTACCTCCGTCTTCGACCGCACCAAGCACTCCATCTCGCGCGGCTCCAGCTGCTGGCCCCGCCGGCAGCACTTGTTCACGTGCGCCACTCGCGCCAACAGCACGCGCGCAGGCAGCCCTGAGTCAGCCTCCGTCACGTCGAAGCAGAAGGAGGTGCTGGCGCCGACCACGCCCCCGTCTGTGCATAAGAACGGAAACAACAATGTATCGAAATTCAACAACAACAACAACAACAACGAAGGCCAAGGAAAAGACGACTGATTAGAGTAGTTTCACGAGTGAATGCTGTTTTATGACTAGAGAGGCATCGAAATCGATTCCTGGCAACGCAGAGTCTTACGTAGAACGTGTGGGGCTCTGCAACTTACTCATTTCATTCTACTGGATGCACTTGGAGTATATGGAATTGACGTGCTAACGACGTTGGTCGTGAAGTCGTACGATTCTACGCGTCCCAGATTGCAGGTCTGAATCTCACTACATTTGTTCGAAAGACGGAAAGGCTCAGGAAGGCCCTGAAAAAATTCAACATTTTGCAATTTTCAACAGAGTTAACTGTGAAAAATTGACCTATGCCCCCTTTATAAGTGTATTTTACTCTATTCTTACAAGTAATTTAGGGAAAAAATTCAGAGCCGTTTTTGAGACAATTTTGAAAATGTGCGGGGGGTTGATGTAAAGTACAATAAATTTTGGAGAAAGTTTTTATAATCGTGGCGCTTCGAGTGGAGCCATATCGACTGGGGAATTTCCATTATGGAGGAAATCGTATTTATCGGTTTAGGCGCTAGTGGTCTTGACAGACGGACGGACGGAAAGACGTTTTGAAAAAAAACTCTTTTTCGGTATCAGTGTCCCGCAAAACGTGTATTTCGGTTAAAATCCCGAAATCGATTTTCCGCAGCATGACAAAACTTTCCTTACACTACGTATATTACTCCGTATACAGGTGTCCCAACAACTACGGACCACCCCCAATAACTTTTTAACGAGTTATGATATCGAAATGCAGATTTCAGTGAATAATAGGGATTCATGGGGCAAGTAACTTGCCGGAGAAATTATCTATAATATTTTTAGTTTTCGAACAATGTAATCGTCTTTGATTTTTTAAATGAAACTTAATATTTTTCTCACCAGTGATGGATAGATGATGAAAAGGGGAATAAAATGATGTATAATATGCTAGTCCTTTGAGAGTAAGTTGATTATAAAATTAGACTTTCTGATATGTGATTTTGAATTAAACGGACAATAGTTCGTGAAGGCGATCAGGGCAGAATCCATTGGTATGCAGCCCAAGCAACTCTCGCGTTCGGGGATGGTGGCCTTCGCGGAGTCAAGACTGATGGGGCGGAGAGCGGTGGAGGAGCAGAGGGGTGGCAACGAGGGATATGGGGCTTTATTACAACAATTAATAGTTTTGACACAAAGGCCACACTAAGAAACACCAATTTTAACGACTGTAATGAGAGAATTTTTCCATTAATTTATCTGGGTTTAACTTGTCTTCTTTAATAATAAATATTTTCAAACTTGACAAGAATCCAACCATCGTCTCTTCGTTGGTAAATTTCATTTTTAATTAAGATGTTCATTCGTCCACTTCGCAACCATACCCCTACTGCTGTTCATAAATGGAAAAGAAAACAGTACACTTCCGTCTTCTGCCGTGGATTTCCAAGTTTGTGGCAGCACGTGGCCGAACGTGAGAAACTCTCCAATCAGTATTAGCAGTCGTGACTGCAGTGCATTTGTGTTAAAGTTTAGTAAATTTACTCTGATAGACTGTCAAGTGTATTTAAAAATCGTATTGCTTTGTTCTTTTGGTACGCATTTAAGAAGAAGTTTATTAACAGTAAATAATGAGAGAAAATATATACCTATCTATTTTTTGATGAATTAACTGAGATATGACAACTAACATTTTTTAAGCTTTCACTCCCTTTCTATGTTTTAAAATGATAGCTTCTTTCTATCGTAACACACTGAGCTCGATTCTTGTAAGTTTATGTATTTATTTATTTACGTCAAAAACAGTAAAAAAAAACTTTGTGTGACGAGCTATGGGGAGAAGTGAAATTTGTGCACGTTTTTATAATTCTGTGATCTCTATCCTAAACCATATTCTAGTCGAATTATGAATACAGAAAAACAGCGTTTTTTTTCAAGTTTTGTTGACAAAATATTTGCTCCTATATAATAATAAAATATATTTTCAAAAGTTTGAAAAGGACCTTCATTATTATCGTCTTTCCACTACAAATTATTTTTATCTTGTTCTTTTCGATTATCGTTGGTTTGGAATTTCGTTAGAAGAAAAGTTCAATTCAGATGAACAAATGGGGGAAATCTTTCATTCTGATCGTTAATACTGATGTTTGTTCTTATAATCTTCATGTCAAAACCATGAATTGCTGTAGTTTCGCCCCTGTCCTTCAGGGCCACCCTTCTCACATTCCCAAGGCCACCTTCGCCAACGACGACTGTTGCAAGGGCTGTTACAGGAAAGGTTCGTTTACTTAAAAATCACATGTCTAATTTTATATTGAAATTACTATCAAAATACTACCATGTGATACGTCATTTTATTCCTCTTTTCATGGACTATCAATCGCTGGTGAAAAAAATATATAGTTATATTTAAAAAATTAAAGATGATTAAATTTCCCAAAAAACTAAAAATATAGACAATTTCTCTACGGTATGTTACTTGCCCCATGATTCCACATTGCCAAGCGAAAACTACAGTTCGATATCCTGAATCGTCTAGAAGTTTTGGGTGTGGTCCATAGTTGGTGGGTCCTCCTGTATACGTATGTAAACGGGAAAGTAAAAAGTCCTTTACTAACTGAAGAAAGCATCCTAAGTTGTACTACGAGTATATACTGTAAATGATAGGAAGAGTTCGCCCAATTGGCCGGTGCTGCGAAGCTACCGTCCATGGGATTATGCCTGTATGTAATTTGCGACATGAGGCGCCTGGTTCTATTTGAGTTTGGAAATCGAGATCAGTCGAATGTGGGGCGTAAAAACACCTGTACCGGTAGACATTGGAGCTCTGGGATTTGTTCCGCACAATTTGTGTAAGAACTTGCGTAAACTTCCAGGTCATTAAAAGGACTGGGAAGTGCAAAATATTGCTTTATTTGGAACAACCCACATTTTGCGAAAAGTATTGTAGAGACACCGATAGTCCCTAGATCTACTCCATAGGAAGCAGGTTGCAACATGTAGTCGACTTTATATTCAACAGACTTATAACATATTTAGTCGTGAATTATAATAATAATAATAATAATAATAATAATAATCAAATCGCGAGATCAGCATCATTTGAAAAACCACATATTTTCGTTCTTGAGTTATGAAACACGCATCAGTAAACTAACTACAGATTTGATTTTTCTGCATTGGTCTGCAAAATATTTCTTAATACTTCTCACTCTCCGCCTCACTCCTACCACAACAAACTAAACGAGTCAACAAAACGTGCTGGTTGAAGGCAACGTGACTTATGCAATTGACATAAAATATCCTCGATCTTGTCCAATAATTTCCACTGCATTTTACACCAAAACACTTTCTTCACCAATTAAAAGGTGAGTTTATCAGTTGAATTATGTCACAGAAAGTCTTCGTACCTGCCATTTCGCTTCAACGATCTCAAGACGTCAGTCTGTTCATTACGTTACGGGGTAAGATTCATAGTTAATTTAAGCCAATTTGTCTTCCTCACCTGTTCGCACCCACACTGCTGCTATCCAATCTTCGTATGGCCTGGGGAACAGCATCTTCCACGCGGTGGGGTCGTCGGCATCCACCAGAGGGCCCTCGGTACCCGACACCTTCCACAGCATTTCGTAGTCGATGTCAGCCGCTGGCACAGCGTCGCGGAAGTGCGCGGGCACCCATGGGGTGGAGTTGAGCGGCCGCAGAAACTCGCTGTCGGAAACGCTGTCCGGTTGACTCGTCACGCTCGGCGACAGGCACTCCCGGCGCCCGTTGAGTCGCGCGCCCTTCGCGCAGCACTTGTTGAGAAACACACTCTGCAGCCATGTGACGACGACAAACGGGCGGTGTGGGTCGCTCGTCACGTCGAAACAAACCTAGAGAAACAATACATGGCGTGGATATAATCGGTGTATCGATCATTCGATTTCTTTCAAAATTTAGTATAATCTTAGACGTATCGATACCAATAACGATTGGGCCATGATATTAGGGAGTTTTTGCACGCCATAGCGAACAGCACTATCGATCTTCTGCACATTCGCAGTTTCACGTCACTTTTGTATATCTGCGCATGCGTAGAAGATCCGTAGTACTGTCCGCTATGGATTGCAAAAATTCTCTATTCCGAAACCTGAGGCATCGATGTTGATACAAAATTATAATTTTCAGGATTATATATATATATATATATATATATATATATATGCGAGTAATCCAATTGTTTATACAACATGGATACCTGTAGTTTTCGTATCGATACAGCAATATTATCATTACTCCGCTTACAACAACGCAATATGCCGAATGGTGGCCGAACACAAAACAATCGCAACGTGTCTAAGCATCACTGACAGATCCAGTTTTCGTTTACCTTCCTTTCTGTGGCACAATTGATTGAAATATTTATATATGTTCGAATTATGTAATTATTTAAACAATAATATTGTATAGTATCATATCTACAGTACATAAATAATACACAATATAATAACAAATATGTTTATTTTTAACAAACATGAACTATGGCCCCCTTTAAAATGATCGACTGGTTCCGACCCTGCTAAGCACACCTGTTGGTTGGCCACCGTGCGCTCGTCCACGTTGCCGAAGGGCTCCAGCACGAAGCGGCGCGCGTCAGCATCAACGGCCAGGAGGCGCCGCCCCAGCTGCTCCTCCGCGTCCAGCCACACCCGCTGTATATAGACCCCGTACCCGTCTTCCTTCTTGTACTGCAGCCATCGAATGCCTTCGAACTCTATCTCCAGTTCCGGTTCCGCGCGCAACCACTCGGGCAGCCAGAAGCGCGTGCGGGAACCCTTCCAACCTTCCGCCTGCTCGTCTGTCTCCCTCTGACACTTCTCGTCGGCCACGTCGATGTACTCGTCCTCGGCGCAGCATTTCCGCACCGCCAGGCTGTCGCCGACGTCCGTGCACAGCGCCGCGCAGCACAGCAGCACCGCGAGCGCCGCGGAGGCCTTCATGGCGAGCGGGTGGGCGTGGTCGGTGGCGGGCGACGCGCAGAGCTGCGATTTGCAGCGCGCGTGGTCGCCGACGCCGCACTGAGGCGAGCGCCGCCAAACGCTGCTGCTCCTGTTGCTGCTCCCGCCGCCACCGCCGCCGCCGCCGAGGACGCCAAGGTCCCCGGCAGAGGCCGCCCGGAACTCGTTCTTCCACACGTAATACCGACCGCACATCTTTTGGCACTTGGAGCTGGGAAGTAGGAAACTGATTCGGTGTGTTGGCCTTCCTTTTTGGACATAAGCTCATTAAAGCAGCAGCGTATTTTGAGTTTAAGGGGTTTGCTGCTTCATCATCAATGCAATTATTTTGAAAAAGAGATCCAGACTCTTTTTATATTATATAAAATATACAGTTGACATAAATTATATTGGACGCATATAGTTTACACACAATGTGAGATGTTGACTTTAAACAATTGATGATTTATAGTTATCTACATTTTTCTTCTCCTGTTGTCTGCGGGCTACACAGCTAACTTAACTATACTGCGATTTTCGTAACTTTGTCCCTGACAGAAATAAGCTGTTCACGGTTTCATCCAATCGAGAGCTTGAACGTCACTATAGGGACGTCAGTGTCGCGAAATATAAGCTCCTGATTGGATGGCAACGAAACAGCTGATCCCCCTGAGGGACAAAGTTACGAAAATCGCAGTATAGCTCAGAATACTCGTCACTTACGGCTAAATGTACCGAAAAAAACTTGTAGGAAAATTCAGTAGATCGCAGCACTATCGTAGAGAATTTACTGTACCGATAACGTCTGAACAAATGGTCCGATTTTCGATCTTTAAACGGCATTTGACTCCTTTTTAAAATAGAATTTACGCTACGAAACTCTTTTTCCAAAAAGATAGCAGAAACTTGTTTTTAAAACTTTTTCTCGTACTTTCAGGAACAATTAAAAAATATGTGGGCTTATTGCGCGATGGCGACAAGCTTCCAGAATCCAACGCCGTGTCAATCATGCAAATGGGATGAATAGGAGCGTCGTAAAGTCAAATTTTGGGAAACACCTCACCCCACTCCCCCTTCCACGCCGCCGCGGAGCGCCACATCCGCCCCGTGGGGGAGGGACCGCTCCCCCAACGCCGAGATAGTGGCACTGATAGTCCTGGCGCGCGGCGGCCTGCAGCGGACGGGCAGGCAACACAGGCACTCCGTAATGAAAATATTTACGAAATGAAAGGCTAGTTAAATAATTAAATTTCTGCAATGTTTGAAAAAACAAAGAATAGAGCAATATGGCACTTATGTCATCTCATAGAGTACATTAGGTACTTTCGTTTCCATACGTTTAAAGAAAACAATTGAAGCCGTTTTTGAGAAAATCTTGTTTTTGTAATTTTTTTAACTTGCACATATTGCACGCAATATTGCGCAAAAACTACTAAAAGTTTCAAAAAAATGTACATGACATTATTGAAAGTACTAAGTATACAGAATAAATATTTTAAGGAAAAATCTCAATCTTCAATTTTGTAGTTGTAGGAAGACGCCGGAAAAAATTCGTACTTTTGCAATTTTCCAAAAATCAGAGTAAACAATGAAAATAAGATCTATGCCACCCTTATAAGTGTATTTTACTTTATTCTTACAATTAATTTAAGGAAAACATTTAGAGTCATTTTTGATTGATTGTTAGTGTCTTCGGGCGCGTCAATTACCGAGGTCTTAGTTCCGCACGTGTATGGCATGCTTATTTCGTCGGGAGGTGTAGGTGTTCTCCGATGGATGGCGAGATCCGGCGCCGATCTTCCGTCCACTAGCGGGGTTTTCTCCAACCAGGTATCTGCACCAGCGGGGCACCACCCCAGCCGGTACAGCTCTAATCACCGACCGATCCACCTGTCGGCTTGCGGGGTTCTTTCTCAACCAGGTATCTCCCACCAGTAGTGCACCGCTCACAGCAGGGACAAGTTACAAATTTCCCACTGGTCTCCCAGAATGTGTGGTTGTGTGTGTGTGTGTGTGTGAAGATAGGACAAGGAAGAGGAAGGAAAGATCGCGCGCGGTCCGAGGCCCGTTTGTTAGGGTATTACTCCGACATTCGCCTGGTGTTGATCGGAGAAACCACGAAAAACTTTCAATCAGAGCAGCCGGTCACTAGAATTTTCCTCCAGACATCGGTTGAATTCGATCTAGCTGACAAGCTTGTGTCTAAAATCCTGCCACCGTCGGGACTCGAACCTAGGACCTCTCGGTCAGAACCGTTGCAGTAACATCAGTTGATGCACTAAGCCATCTATCCCGGTTGCCAGTTTTGAGAAAATGTTGAAAATGTCCCTGGGGCTTAATATTAAGTACCCCCAAAATTAATGATTATTTTTGAAAACCGCAGAACTTCGACTGAGGCCAGATCGACAGGGGTTTATTCAGTTTAACAAAAATTTTAGGCATGGTTTAGGCGTTAGTGGTGTTTACATACGCCCAGACAGACACAGACAGAGGGACGGACGAACGGACGTTAAAAACACTCACACACCCTTTCGGTATCAGGGGACCCCAAAACGTGTATTTCCGATGAAATCTCGGAATCGATTTTCCGTAGCATTACATAACTTTCTCTAGACTACGTACGAGAAAGTAACTAGTGGTGCTACAGAATGGCGCGGACTTTCCCGTATTAGTTTTCAATATCCTATGGTCTCGGCCAGCTACTCGAACTTTATCGTAGTAAATTTTCGATTTTGTTGGCATGGGCTTTATGGTCTTGCCCCATCTTGCCACCTGCCATCTTAAGCAGCCCTACATTTTTTTAGGTTTTTCAATTTTTCGATTTTCTAACGGTAGATTCAAAATATTGCTTTTAAAATATTAAAAAAAGACTGAAACCTTGTCCTTTAAGACAATTTTCATTCATAAACTTGAAACCGTATTTAAGAAAAGGCTGTTTAAGCGTCTTTGTCAGTGCGAAATATGAAGCCCTTTTTCACAGGAATCTTGAGAGTTTTTTAAAAACTTTATTGGAAGATATTTTAAGCTCTCCCACTCACAAATGCAATAATGATTAGAAATCGCTGCAAATAGGTATACAATGCATGCGAAATATTAAAAAAATATATTTGTGCAAATTTTGGAAAAAAAACAAAACAATACAACAAAACTTTTTTTGTTTCCTTAGACAGTGCATTTTGCACTTTCCGTACAAAAAGTTTGAACAAAAAAATTGAACAAAAAATTTGGAACCGTTTTTGAAAAAATGACGTTTGAGCGTTTCTGAAAATGCAAAATTTTGAGTTCGTTTCCAAAACAAACTTTTGAGTTTTCGTAAATCTTTAAATGATATAATTTAAAGCACTTGTGCTCATAAATGTAATAGTGTGAACAAATCACCGATAATGTAAATATAAACGACGTTACAGGCTAGTCAAAAAAGTTTCAATTTTGTAATTTTCGCAAAAACAAAAGAATAGAGCAAAATAGCGTTAATGTCATCTCTTAAAGTACATTTCGCAGTATCCCTACCAAAAGATTAAAGAAAAAAATTGGAGCCGGTTTTGAAAAAATCTTGCTTTGTTATCTTTTAAAGTTGCATATATTGCACACAAGATTGCGCCAAAATTACAAAAATTGTTTGAAAATATTTCATGATCTTAATGAAAGAACTAATTATGTACAACAAATTTCTTAGGAAGGAAAAATTTCTATCATAAATGTTGTAGTTGTAGGAAAACGCCGAAAAAATTCAATCTTTTGCAATTTTCGAAAATTCACAGTTATCAGTGAAAATCGGACCAAAGCCATCTTTATAAGTGTATTTTATTCCATTTTTTCGAGAAACAAAGAAAAAATTTGGAGCCATATTTGAGAAAATTTTGAAAATATCCGGGGGGATTCGTGTAATGTATCTCCAAAAAGTAATGAACGTTTTTGAAATTCGCAGAGCTTCGACTGACAGTAGATCAACAGTTTTTTTTTCAGTTTGGAAAAATTCGTACGCGTAGTGTAAACGCTAGTGTTGTTCACATACATCAGATACACGGACGGACGTTTTTGCGTCAATCAATTTTTCGGTATTAAGGACCCACAAAACATGGATTCTGGCTACACCACGAGTTACAGGAAGTAATTTACTAAACAACAACAGGATTTATCCACATTTTCGTTACCAGGACCCGGCAATGAGAGTTTTCCTGCGCACGGTAGAACTTTCTCTTCGTACGAAGATTGAAAAGAGAGGTTAAGTAAAATAAATGTTTACAATTTGAAATTCCATAAATAAAATATTAATTATATCGAATTTAAAAGTAACTACTTTTTTGCCAACTGTTTTTGTACTCCTCTCTACCAGCAATGAAAACAATGAGACGCACATAGAAAACTCAGGGAGAAACAGAATATCTATGAAGCACTCTGTTCGAAATCTTTACGTGCAGCACCTAGGGATGTCAGCAATTCTGAATTAGTATAAGACAAAATATGCTCATTGATAAAATATAAACACATATTTAAATAAAAACTATTTTTCAAAATTAATTAAATATATTTTCGAAAATAATTTCAAGAAAATTTGGTAATTTGTAAAAATATCATAACGATTAGCAAATAATAAATATAATGGTAAACAGATATTAAATGATCAGCAAAATATGTAAAATACGTAATACATTACAAAATATGTAACGAAAAATTTAGATATTTTGTTAGGATTGCTATAGTTTGCCAAGATCACAAAATCAGAACAGTAGACAAAACGTATGTAATTACGTTAGCCATGAGATCGTCGAACAGTACCGCGAAAGAGAATTTTGACGTTATTGAAGATCTGTTTTCTACATGACTAGAGAAGTCTATTTATCCGACTTCAGTGTATGATATGGCGTTAGATTCAGGGTGCATCTCGCCAGCGCGCTATTTTACCACTTTTTCAAATTTGTCCGAAAGTACAAAAACATTTTAAAAATTCGATTCGGCTATTTTGCTTGGAAAAAGGGATCAACCAGGTGAATTCTATCAAGGTGACAAACACCGTTTTGAAATGAAAAATCGAGTCGTAGGATAAAAGAGCTCTTGCGTTATCTCTGCTTGTTCTTCCTGGTAGTGGAATAATAAGGGAAGATCTTAGAAGTAAAATATATCTCAAATAGGATGTGAGGAGATGGATAATGGGTGATATTTACACAATTAGTTTAATTTTCTTTTTGAAATCAGTTCCAAATCGGAATCGGTATTTTGAGTGATACCTCAGACATTCTTATGATGGTATTCGAAGGAAGACGGAATATGTGAATAAGATAATAGTTTAACCCGACAGTAGGCGTGCCAAGTTTTGTAACAAATTGAGGCGCGCTGGGTGCCTTAGTCGCCCCACAGTAAAAATGTTAAGAAAACAATTAATAACAAACTATTTTGTTTCTTTAATGAATACTTATTTTTTCTAAGTTTTTATACATAGTTTGAAAACAAGTAAAAATAAAATTTTAAGTTTTAAGAATGTTCTTTTTGCAAATAACTTTCACAAAGCAGGAGCTCATGATTTTCTCCTCATCGCATCATAGGATGAAATCTCTTCTGCGTGTAAAGAACAGTATAAATTATAAGAATATTAATAAAATGATGTAAAATATAATGTAAACATATCTCAGAGTCCAACATACATTACAATATATATAAATATATACAAATATATCATAATATAAATATATTACAGGGTGTCCCACCAACTATGGACCACCCCCATAACTTCTAAAATATTCAGGATATTGAAATGCAGTTTTCGATTAACAATGCGGAATCATGGGGCAAGTAACATGCCGAGGACAAATTGTCTATAATATTTTTAGTTTTCGAGAAATTTAATCATCTTTGATTTTTTAAATGGAACTATATATTTTTCTCACCAGCAATGGATAGATCATGAAAAGAGGAATAAAATGATGTATCATATGTTAGTATTTTGATGGTAATTTGAGTATAAAATTAGACTTTCTGACATGTGATTTTTAAGTAAACGGTCTTTTCTTGTAACAGCCCTTGCAGTAGTCGCCGTTGGTAAAGATGGCCTTCGCGGCGTCGAGACTGCTTCGTGGAGACAAGGTGTGTGAGAGGGGCGGTCGTGAGGGATGGAGGCGTAACTACAGCAATTCACGGTCTTGACTTGAAGATCATATGAACAAACATCGATATTAACGATCTGAATGAGAGATTTTTGCCATTTGTTCATCTGAATTGAACTTTTCTTCTACTGGAATTCCAAAGCAACGATAATCAAAAAGAACAAAATAAAAATAATTAGTAGTGGAAGGACGATAATAATAAAGGTCCTTTTCAAACTTACAAGAATCGAGCTCAGTGTGTTTTGAAGGAAACAAGCTTTCATTTTAAAACATGGAAAGGGAATGAATGATTAAAGATTTTTATAGTAATATCTCGATTAATTCAATAAATAATAGATAGGTAGACATTTTCTATTATTATTTACTGTTAATAAACTTCTTATTCAAACGCGTACAAAAAGAACATAGCAATAGAAGTTTTGAAATACTCTTGACAGTCTATCAGTGTAAACTTAATAAACTTTAACACAAATGCACATCTGCAGTCACAACTGCTAATTTTGATTGGAGAGTTTCTCACTTCATTACGCCACCGGCTGCCACAAACTTGAAAATCCACGGCAGAACACGGAAGTGTACTGTTTTCTTTTCCATTTATGAACAGTTGTAGTGGTACGGTTGCGCAGTGGACGAAAAATCATCTTAATTAAAAATTAAATTTATCAACAAAGAAGCGATATTTGGATTCTTGTCAAGTTTGAAAATGATATTTATTATTAAAGAAGACAAGTTAAATGTAGATAAATCAATGAAGAAAAATCTCTTATTCTGATCGTTGAAATTAGTATTTCTTAATGTGACCTTTGTGACAGGACCCTGAATTGCTTTAGATAGGCCTCTTATCCCTCATTGCCACCCCTCTCAGACTCCTCTCTCCACGCAAGTCTTGACGCCGCGAAGGCCACGTTTCCCGAAGGCAAGAGTTGCAAGGGCTGCTTCACGAAATATTGTCCGTTTAATTCAAAATCACATATCAGAAAATCTAATTTTATACTCAAATTACTATCAAAATACTAGCATATGATACATTATTTTATTCCTCTTTTCATGATCTATACATTGCTCCTGAAAAAAATATATAATTCCATTTAAAAAATTAAAGATGTTTAAATTTCTCGAAAACTATAAATATTATAGACAATTTCTCTACGGCATGTTACTTGCCCCCCGATTCCGCATTGTTAATCGAAATTGCATTTCGAAATCCTGAACCGTTTAGAAGTTATGGGGGTGGTCCATAGTTAGTGGGACATCCTGTATAATCGTGTCATTAAAATATTTGTTATGAAAAAATATTCTAGAACAAAAGCACTTACCATAGCGTATATTTGAAGAAAAAAAAGTCCCTGTGTCGTCCTACTCAAAACTACTGCGAACAGCGTGGCAGGAAGCGATAACAAAGGTTGCGCGATATGACTCGGTGGCCTCCACACAGCGCGCCATCGCCTTTGCGACGAAATTTCCAGGAAACGACAGGAAGCAGTTGAAAGAGAAGGGTCGAGATATGTGCCCAAAGCTTTCCTCAAAAGGTATTGAGAATCTCGCCAAATTATAAATAAAACTAAACGTACAGTGAGCTCCGAAACAATGCTGGGGTGACTCAGGCACCCCGCGCGTCTACTGCCGGGTTAATACTAGTATTAAAGATGATATGGGACCGTTCGCCCCTATTACAGTATCACTATTTTCGTATATGGGGAAAAATATATTGAGATGGGAAGTGACGGAAGCATAAGCGGAGTGCCTGGCTTGCTGCTCCCGAAAGTTCGGCCCCCTCGGCCGGCGCGCCGCCAGCCTGCTCGTCGACGGTGGCCCATGAGGGGCGGATGTCGCACCGGCGTGGAAGGGGGAATAGGGTGAGGTGTTTTTCGAAATGTGACTTTCCGACGCTCCTACTTATCAGATTTGCATGTTTCACACGGCGTTGGATTCTGGAAGCTTGTCGTCATCGCGCTATAAGCCCACATTTTTTAAATTGTTCCCGGAAATACGAGGAAAAATATTAAAACGAGTTTTTGCTAGTTTTTTTGGAAAAAAGGGCTGCGTAGCATAAATTCTATTTTAAACAAGAATCAAATGCCGTTTACAGATCGAAAATCCGACCATTTATTCAGACGTTATCGGCAAAGTAAATTTTAGTAATTTTGGTGCTGCCACGTGGTGGCGGCAAATTAAACTACTGTCGGTATATTTAGCAAAAGCTGCCGCGCTTCCCATTACGAAAACAAGACATCCTCGTACAATGATGATGTTAACAATACCATCCCTATATTACACGCCTCCTGACGAAATAACAATAATTTACATACAGAAACCAACGGTAAATTCTATTTTTTTTCGCCCGTATATTTTTTTAGTTTTTCTCATAAACGTACGCATACACGACGTAATATACGTAGTATAGATAAAGTTACATAATTCTGCTTCAGGAAACCGCAATTTTGACAGAAAAACTCGTAAAAACTGTATTGTAGGGCCCCGACACAGAAAACATAGAAAAAACTCTTCTAACAGGTAGTAAATTAGTCCTCTTGACACTCTCTATGAAGTCAGATTCCAAAAATTGTGGGACCTTCATACGGAAATATTTTTTTTGTAAACATCCGTCCGTCTGCCTGCCTGCCGTCCGTCTGTCTGTTTATCAGCCCGTCACTTTGTGAACGAGAGTAGCGCCTTAATTATTCGTATGATTATTTCGAAAATGAATATTCCCCGATCGATCTGACTCCACTCAAAGCTCTACAATTTTGCAATTCATTCTTTAAATTTTGAGAGTACTTCATATTAAGCCCATGGAACATTTTCAAAATTTTCTCAAAACTATCTCCAAATGTATTCTTTGAAATTATTGTAAGACTAGAGTGAAATACACATACAAATGTAGTGTAGGTCCGATATTCACTGTTACCTCTATATTTTCGAAAATTGAAAAATATTTTTTCGGAGTCTTCCTACAACTACAAAATTGATGAGAGATTTTTCCTTCATACGAAATTTGTTCTTCATAATTTGTTATTTCATTGAGGTCATGTACAGTTTCTTAAGAATTTGAGTAGTTTTCGCATAAAATTGCCAAAAATATGTGCAATATTTCTTTATACTTTCCCGTATATAGTCCAGTCAAACGGTATCTGACCCAGGAAAAAATTTCGGAAGTTTTTTTTCTCGACGGTTCTGTATGTTTTTGAGAGTGCTGAATTCGAATTTGATGTTTGCCACCTCAAAAAAGGTCGGCTTCACAAACAAAATTGCAAACAATCCTAAAAAGTTCGCTCTTATTTTGGTTTTCGCTTATATTTTCAAAACTATGCGTTCTATCGAAACAATTGTTATTTACAAAATTAAAGTACATAAAAGTTTTTACAAAATGCATACATAAACTTTAAATTTGAATTAAACTTTTGAATTAAGAAATCAGATACAGCAGTGAGGTACAATTGTGGGGTCGTCAATAGTGATGGGTTGCGGCGCAATTTGAGCCAATTGTAGTGCAGTAGTTAAATTGTGCGAAGCAAAGTGAGATGAAAGTAAAGATTTTAAGCTTTAATGTTACATAAAAATTAAAAGCATTTTGGATAAACATTTACGGAGATATGGCCATTTCAACAGTGCCTATTTCTATGGGTTTAACGTAAAACTGGCCACACACACATACTCATCGTCATACAAAAAGCTGCAAAGTGGGATCATAGAGAGTACCTTTAGGTGTTGAAGGAATGATTAAATTGATAAAAGTTAGGCAATAATATAATTTTTAGTAAAACGCAGTATAGTGGAAGTAAAACAGTATTAGTAAATGGCATTTTGGAGGAATTTAATGTGTGACCACGCTGGTTTCGAGGGTTGTTATTTTAAATCGAAAAAGTGTTGTCAAGCCGGGATCCAAAATTCGAGAACTGTGAACGTCGATTGATGCGGCAAGGTTGATTTCAAACTTATCTTGATAAATATACGAGAAGAAAAAAATATGAAAAAGAGTAAGTTTATAATGTGGCAATTGATAGAAAGTGTTGGTATAATACAGAACTGCACAACGCCTGCTCCCGCGGGCATTCTGCACTTGCAAGCCGATCGTCTGCCCGCGACAGCGCCGAAAGTGCAAGTAGTGGGGAGTAGGAAGCTTTGCGGCGAGGGGAGAAGTCTGACGTCGCACGACGCGGCGCGTAGATTGAATTCCTGGGCGTCTAATACAATGATCCATGCTTCAAAATTATATGCCCATTTGTTTAAATGGATTATGTCTAGTATTTCAAGTTACCAGGGTCATAATTCACTGTTTACGTTCTGTGCACTACTGTATATCCACCTTTGTATCCACCACTTAATGTATCTTCATTTTCTAATTTTTTTAAAGAAAATAACATGCACTACTGTATATCCACCTTTGTATCCACCACTTAATGTATCTTCATTTTCTAATTTTTTTAAAGAAAATAACATGCTCATTGTGACTCTTAAGCATTATTTTAAAGTAATAGGTTTAAAATATATGATTATATATCAGAAAAATATTATTTAATTCTATCTAACAAAAAATTGCAATTTAATAATTGATTGTTAACCAGGAATGTTTTAATCTTCAAATAGTAGAAAAATGAACAAAATCATGAGAGCAATCTCTTACATCAAGATTGACATAAAAATAGAATATGTGGCAATTCCAAGAAGTGTAATGTTTAATAGCACATTTGTGACCTTTTCCCCCCATTATGAAACTGAATAAAATAGATCAACGAGCAAACTTGTGACGATATGTTACGGACAATCATAAGATAATCATGGATATTGTTAAATAGAGTGCAAAGGGCTTTATATTTTTATACGATATCGTAAACGACTCTACACTCTTGTCAGAAATTAGAAATTAGAAACAGAAAATAATCATGATATTTTTCAAGAACAAAATGTTGTGCTTTGAGAGAACCGTCTTATTAAATAAACGTAGATAATAAAAAATAGTTAATTGCTGTCATCATCAAACAAAAGCAATTCAGTATCAACATTTTGTGTTTAGCACAACACTAAATTTATGATATCATCGTAGCAAAGCGAATTACATTGTAAGCCCTACAAGCAATTATAATACTTGGTGTCGAAATCTAATATGTATAATTCGTTGTAGTTTCATATTTCGCCCTGTCATATTCCGAGAACAAACATTTTCAATATAATACGAAAGACAATATTACTTAAACTGTATATGACCGTCACTCTTGCCGATTGCTCTTTAAATTTACGCGCTATCTTTCGAATTGCGCATTCTGATTGGTGGTCCCCACTCCTAGATTGGGTCTCATCCCCACCCTTCATCGATTTTCTCATTTGCTCCCGAGTTGCCCGCGTGCAGCTCCTGACGTCAGTGAAAGTGCAAAATGCAGTGCAGGTTTGGTATAATATATAAAATTTCACAAACAGAATATACGTAAGTATATGCATTTTATTTTTTGTTTAGATTTGTATTATTTACAGTTATAAAGAGAAAGGAGTTTGGGGACGGGAACCCCAATAGGACTAAAAGTTAAATATTTTTTTAGTGAGAAGTGTTTTAGTGTGAACGGAAGACCTGATTTTTTCCAGATTCAAGCAAGGCAAAGAGAGGCGTGAAAGCGCGGAGGGAATATTCAGTAGATAGAATAGGCTCTTTTATAGGACAGGAGTAGATGGAATTACTCTTTCTGTTTAATACAAAATTATGATAAATACCCCGGCAATGCGGGGTTCTTCAGCTAGTGTTAATATAAGATCATTCTCAATTACTTCGGAAAATTCTAACGCAAAAACTTGTACAACTACATTTGATTCCTCTGAATTAGTTAACACTTTCATGTTTTTTGGCCTCTACTTAAATTCCACAAATTCACTTTTCAATCAGCAAAATTGCCATTGGATATGCCCTCCGTACGGAGAAGTGCGAAATCTGAAAGTAATTCTATACCTATCTGCACAACTAACGTACTAGATTGTACAATAATAATCCATTGTATTTCATGTAAACAGATAATATATTTATTCGAGATCCAATACTTCCCTCATTACTTCCTGAGAACAATTGTTTTAATAACTTTCTTTTCAAAACGTAATATTTGATCATGACCTATTACTCAGTTCATAGCTACAATACCAGAGCTCTCTTGGTTGTAGTGGAATAGCACTTCTTAGAACCAAACCCAGGCTTCCGCGACGTCTTCCGAGGTCATCTGCTTCGCTCTTCTTCAACAGTTCAAGTCTTTCTAATTAATACTTCTACGAGAATGAATTAATTACAATTTCTCGCGTAATGATTATCTATATACCACAACTTAATAATCGCCACCCGATCCGGCATTTACGGCACCCTAGTGTCTGTTCAATTGTTATAAACAAGCTGAGTGCGCACCATAGCAACGCCCCAAGAACCGCGCATGTTCAAGCTTCACCAGAGGCGGGATTTTGGATCTTTCCTTGGGGGGGGGGCAAAATTGGGTTGGGCTATTGTGAACACAAAAAATTCGTTTATATGAATGGTTTCAATTAATTGTGCTATTACTACATACACTGTTTTCAATTTTGTTAATTATTTGATTATTATTGAATGTTATTAATTAGATTAGTTGAACACAGAAGTGACGATCCTCATTGTTATTTGAACGATCCGAACTGTAAATTCAACAATGCATTTTTCTCAATGAATCATATATCGAAATATTGACAATTTTTATTGTTTATTATGATCAAAAATGTCTATACATAACTGTAGGATACATATTTTGAAATCTACATAATTAAATTATATTAATTAAAATACAATCTTCTGTGCAAGGTAATAATATGAGCATTCACTTTTATTTCGGCTTGTGTGCGCATGTAGTACATTAAATTTTGTCTTAAAAAGTTTATTGAAAACTCAGCAGTTTTCTGTAAAAATGAACTCAAATTTCCGCTTTTTCAGAAACACTCAAACACCGTTTTCTCAAAAACGGCTCCAAATTTTTTCTTCAAACTTTTTGTACGGATAATGCTAATTGCAGTGTTTAAGATGGCATAAAATTCATTTTGCTGTATTATTTTGTTTCTTCAAAAATTACACAAATGTAATTTTGTTGAAATTTCTCTCATGTCTTCAATATGCACATTATCGGCGATTTGTATATATTAGTGCATTTGTGAGTGGCAGATTCACACGACTTCCAATAAAGCTTTTCGAAATCGAAATAGTTTTCTGTAAAAAAGAGCTTTTCGCATTAACACATTTGTGAGTTGCAGTACTGGAAACGACTTGCAGTAATGTGTTTCGACATCTCAATGGTTTTCTGTGAAAAAGAGCTTCAAATTTTGCTTTTACAGAAACGCTTAAACGCCATTTTCGTAAAAATGGCACCAAATTTATCAACGAAAATTTCCGTTTAGGATGAGGTTTTACTCTTCAATAATATTCTTAAAGTAGTTTCTCGGTTCTGCCATTAGGAAACCGAAAAATTGAGCAAAGGTGAAAAAATATTCGGGCGGTGATAGATGGTTGTTGGCATAAGGATGGGGCACCGAAAAGTCTGCCCCGACCAAAGAAATTAGGAAATTAGCTACTACGAGAAAATCTGTGCCATTCTGTAGTTCCACTAGTTCCTTTTTGTTTTGGCCCTAGAATCTTTGGTGGCATCTAAAACAAGAATAGTACGAACACAAGTTGTAGTGTATATAATACAAGCCAGTTAAAGTTTGGAGCTCATACGTATATATACGCTCGTATACGCACCATAGTTTGGGGCTCGTTTTACAACAATCGCCAAATTAACCCGTCGATGCACTTAAGGGGCCTCGGAGGCCTCTTGACATCTTCTCATCGTTGTAATTGTATTGTGTTTTGCTTATGGCTAGTAATATTTCTTGACATCTTAAAACAATCATTTTTGTTACTAATACTACAAGGAGAAGAGACGGAAACTAATCGGTTTTTAGAAATCTAGCTTTTTCTCTAGGTAGTCGCACTTTCCACTTAAGGGGCCTGAAAGGCCCCGTATTTGTTCCGTGGCTTCGTTGAAAATATTTCTATAAAAAATGTCGCACAATGGACTACGACAATGAAACTCCTTTATACTTTCAATTTTCGACACTATCTCTTTTGAGTTAGCAGATCTTCGATACAAAATTTAGTTTTGTATCTGTCACAAGTGTGAATACGTTCTCTAAATTGTACGGGAAGTAGCGACCTTCAAAAATTAATCTCACTTCAGTGAATATGTGTGAAAAACTGTATTGAAAAGAGCTTGATTATATACCGAAGGGATTTGTTTTGAGTAAAGGAAGTGATCCGTTTTTCACAGCAACAATGAATATTCGTATTTTCGAAGACATACGAAGGTGCATGCACTTTGATGACAAACGAAAGGCGGTTTCTTTTGTCTTTTGCGGTCTCTTTCAGAACGTATATGAGGAATAAACCTGATAAATATGGCATAAATATATTGTCGTGTTGTGATGTGGAGAACGGGATTCCATTCAACAGCAATGTATATTTTGGTAGGCAAAAGGACGAGCCATTGGTGAAAGATTTGGCTGCAAATGTAAAAGAACGGACCCAACCCTTGAGGAAAGGAGGATACAACGTTTCTATGTATATTTTTTACGTCCTTACTCGCAGAGTTCCTGTTACAAAAAAACTTACACTGCTATGAATTTCATGTCAAAACACAAAAGAGATTCCAAATGAACTGAAAACATAAAAAACAATTTTTTACTGTGTCTGCTAATACTAATATTTTTTCTTTGTCTTTCAAAGCAAAAGTAAATATATTTATTTACATGTGCATACATCACAATCAGTAATTTATTGATCTTGAAAACATGAAACCATAAATGATCTTATATAATAAAACAAAGATTGGAGTAGATGTGATGGATCAGATGGTTGATGACTAGTATACGTCAAGACCTCAAACATGCCGATAACCAATGCATCTCTCGTACAATGTAAAAGATATTGCAGCACTGATGCAATATCTATTACACCAAGACGCCCAAAAACTAGAACGAAAATGTCACTTGGTGGCGACGGATTTTCCTACATGAACTACCGAAAAACTTTCAAAACGAAACATAAAATCAATGATTAACAATCCCAAACCACAGAAAAGAACATTGAACTGCTTAAATGATTTCGAAATCCACAAAAGTGTATCCCTAGGAGCCAGCAATAGAATTTCTACAAGTAAACGGGAATAGTTAGCGAATTTTTAAATTAAATATTAATAAAAATGTAAAGAAATATTTTGGTTTATTACCATTTATATATAATTTCCTGTTCTTATTTATGGCCGCACAAAATGGGCTGAAAGAGTGTGTTTGTACAAAATGTGAAAGAAATATTTGAGGAGAATACTAAATATTTTATTAGTTGGAATAATTGCAAATAAAAATTACATCATAATCAAAGTTTTTGCTGTTGTAAACTACATGAAGAAATAAAATACCATTATCATTAATTCTACTAAAAATTACCTCACTTTTTCCGTCGTGCGTTGTAAACTTAGGAGGGGGCCTCAGAGGCCCCTTAAGTGTTTAAGTGTAATATTCTTCATCGGTGCATCGATGGGTTAAAATTCTGCAAACTAAAACCGGTCTATGATAGTTCGAAATTATAGATTGAATGCATAAAAACGTTTAAAACATATTGTATTTCATTCGTTAAAAATCAGAATCGGTCTAAGCGAACTCAACTCTAATTAAAGCCAAAGACATACCTTCCAAAGCTTTTAGAACCGAGAATACACGAACACCTCTGTTTCACATCAGCTCGTATATACAACTGAACCACAAAGCTGTATTAGCAACAGGAGTTATTAAACTAGTTAAAATTGTTCCTGCTAGAATTTTTGCGATATATGAAAAGATACGAAGGGGACTCATATTTTATTAATGGTTCATATCACCATCTTTAACTCTATCTACATCTAATAAACGGGATATACTATTTCTTTTTGAGAGTAAAAATTTGAGTGTCATGACTAAACCTCGGAATTCTACTCACAAAGAGGTTTGATTTAGGCACCTAAAATAGGCAACAAAATTACGAAATTAGGCACTAAAAGGCATTAAAATCGACGTTTGAGGCACTTAAAATAAGTTACAGAATGACTAAGCCAGTCAAAAAATAGACATGAAAAAGTTATATTTCCGGCATGTAGAAATTGTCTTAAAAAAAGATTAAATTAGACAATTTTTATTATGCAGGAAAAAGTATTTTTACATTTATGAAAGAGACTACAAGCATATTTTCTTCACATTCATAATTAGCAGTATAGTATATAATCAATATTTTCTCCAAATTTTCTTCAAAAAGGCTATCTTGTCTATTAAAATAATTTTTAAGGTTGAAAATGAACTTTTTACTGACAGATTTATAAGAGCAAACAAATTTAGTTACATTTCTCATGCTCACGACTCTTGGAACTTTTTAACTCGTCTCTCCTTCCCACCCCCAAAAACTTGAACCACACGACCCATTTAAACAATGAACAGTATTTTGTGATATACGCCTGTCTGAGAGTAGGCTTTGTGACGTTGCATTCTGCCAACAATTTTTTCTGTTGCATCTGCTGTTACAATTTCTGTTGCTACTTATTTTTTTAAAGTAGTAACACTTCAATTCTCATTTTTTATCCTTATTTAAATATCTTGTACAATGTACTTCAATATATTGTACCTTCTCACTTTGTACAATTAGAATTTACAAATTTCTTTAGAGGAACACGTATACATTCAATTCTCTCTATATATTCCTCTATATGTCATCAATCTATCGGCTACTAACTTAATTCTCTAACAAGCGAGGTACATCATATGTTTCTTGTTTACCAATAACAATGTAAAAATGTAAATAAACATTGGAATTGTACGAAACGTTACAGCTTTTGCCTGGCCAGTCTGTCGCCTTCCTTGCCTGGACTTCGCAGACGACGCGCTGCGGCGATAAGCCTCAACCTGCCAACAGCGCAGCTGCATCAGGAATGGGTGCAATTGCTCAAGAAGTGCGTGCTGATCGGAGACGAGCGAGAAACATCCTTATTGTGTTGACTTGCAGGGATTCTTTTGTTCGGTATTTTGAGTGAAAGATTTCGGTGCGTTGTTCGATCACACAATATTTGCATTTCGGAAAAGTTTTTGCGTTTTCGTAAAACGAATTTCAAAATTTAGCATTTAAAATACTATCGTTCTTGAAAATCACTTGTTTTAGGTAAAAACATTAAAATAGACATCAACCGCCGTTTTTAGGACATTTTAGGCATTTTAGATGCTTTCAGTACATCTATTTTCTCATGATTCGTAAACATCTGCAATTACTTTTCACAACATCCTAAATAGGCATTTGCCCTAAAATCAGAGGTCTAGTTATGACTCATGATTTTAGACATTAAACTGTTTAATTTCCAAGTAAATAACGTTTAAAAGCATTATATAATTGAAAGAAGATTTATTAATAAGGGATATTCAAAATAACGCTGAACACAATCCCGCGCGTTTGATAATACTGACCTGAAGTTCACCAAATTATTAATGTATATTATTCGCTCAGCTTAATAAAATTATTGTTTGCTTAATTATTATTACATTTCTTCTCAAAATACAGAAACAAATATTTTATGTATACATTTGAAGATTTGCGAAATGAAATGAAATATACATTTTTTAATTTGTCCCAAGATTGGGGGGGGGCAGTTGTCCCCCCTACTATTTAACTATTCAACCCGCCATGTTTTGTATGTCACAATTTGGAATGAATATTTTCATCTCCTACCATTTCCACATTATAAAAAAACTTGACATATTCAAACTTTTCACTGCTTTGTTAATTCTTTTCTGTTCATAAAGACAAGAGTCTTTATGAACAGAGGCTGATCTTTACGGGCCCCGGAACATAGTTTTCTTGGCCTTGTCGGACGCACCCTGAAGAGCAGCACTTTCAACTCTTATTTTTCGAACACGAGGCTTCGCGCAGTAATGGCAGATTGTAGTGAATTACAGCACTTAATTGGCGGTTCGTAGTAATAGTAACAACAAAAACTACGAGGAATAACAGATCGAATACCGACCTCTGTCCGAAGGCTATTGCCTCACCAGTCGGTCCCAGCAACGGTCGGTGGCGGTGTCACACGCACCCAGCACCAAAATGGCTTCAGCGCGGTACCGGATATCTAGTAGTTCTGAGCTGGCAGAGGGATCCGTATATTGGTCCGAGGGGGTACTTGTACCCCTGAGAGGGGTGTAGGTTAGAGGCTAACGCCTAGGTACTCACCACGGGGCTTGCCCTCTAATACAGTAAAAGTGCTGAGGGTGCCAATAACGGCATGCACGTATACACATATATGTACGAATAATTCACTTCTGCCCACCGTTTTAAACACCTCTCACTGCTGGTGTTCTAACAACTTCCAAAACGTTTCCTACCGCGGCCTCATGAGTTCTGCTTTCAGAACGCCTTCTCCTCCTTCACCTCCGCGCGTACGTCATCAAAACCTACCCCGTCACACCCCTCTTTTACTGATAAGAAGTTACCGGTGGCGGCGCGGCGTCTGCCTAATTCATTCGCTCCGGCGCGGGTAATCTTGTAATTGTTACATGTTAACTTTTACATGTACGGTTACAATAGATATATTATTAATCTTGTTAACCCTGGAGAGGTGGAGGTTGCCGGAGTTACGTTAGAGGTGATGCGGGGTCCTTTTTGACCCCTTTAAGTTATTTCTTTGTAATATTATATTTAGCAACAAATAAGTGTGAAATTAGTTATATTAATAATGATCAATCATTTATAAGGTAGTAGTAACATAATGCACTATTATAAATAAACATGCAAATGACGAATTGAAAAAAATAAAAGGACAAAATTATCATTTATCTTTAATTTTATGTAGTGACCCCAATTACATTTTCCTGAACATTTCAATGACAAAAGTATCAGAAAATTCAATAAGTTTCATTTTCTAACATTGTCTCACACAAAAATAAGTACACAATTAATTGAAAATGGTTCTAAGTCAAACACAACTTAGAAAAAGTAAGAAATTTAAGATGTTTGTATAGGTGTCACAAATATTTATAAATGAATGATTGCATCTAAAATTTGGAAAAGAACATGTTGCGTGTCAAAATTTATTACTCTCCTCACTGAACTAGAGAATGTTGTTTTAAAAGATAACGATAGAGATGTGAACGATCCGGCAACAGTGGCTAGTCTCTTTAACCAATACTTTTCGAGAATTGCTGTCGATCTCACTAACGGTTTTCAGCCACAAAATTCAACATCTGACGTTTCCCTAAAAGTCTTAGACACTATGTTCGTTTCCGAAACCTCTTCCTATGAAATTCTCAAAATAATCGGTAAATTAAAAAATAAATATTCGGCCGGTTTAGATGAATTTCCGGATTGTTTGTTAAAGACGTGCGCGCCAGCCATTATACACCCGTTAACTCACATATTTAATGCATCTTTATGCACCGGAATTTTTCCAGATATTTTTAAAACAGCTAAGATTAAGCCGCTCTTCAAAAAAGGCAACCAAAATGAAGTTCAAAATTATCGGCCAATTTCTCTTTTGTCATTTTTTTCAAAAATATTAGAGACTTTTTTATGTGCGAATGGAAACCTTTCTCAATAAACACGACGCGTTTTCAAATTGCCAACATGGATTCCGGAAATCAAAATCTACTGAAACAGCCATTTTTTCTTTTCTTAAGGATGTTGCCTCATCATTGGATCAAAACGAAGCAACTATTGGAATATTTTTAGATCTTTCAAAAGCTTTTGACGTCATTGATCATAACATTTTACTTTCAAAATTACCTTCGTATGGAATCCGTGGTATTGCTCTAGATTGGCTATGTTCGTATCTTAAACAACGATCTCAGAGAGTAGAAATACCTTACTGGAATGATGGAACTTTATGTACACACCTTTCCGGTTCTTTGCCAATTGCACGTGGAGTCCCGCAAGGATCAATTTTAGGCCCTATTCTCTTCCTATTATACGTAAATGACATGCCCTTAGCGATTCGAAACGGAAGAACAGTTCTCTTTGCGGATGATACAAATATTCTTTGCAACAAAGAAACCGTAAATAGTACAATATCAGACGTTTCAAATTGGTTCCGTAATAACAAATTAAAAGTAAATAAAAATAAAACAGTTTCAATGCAGTTTTCCATATCAAATAAAAAATTCTGTACTCCATTGAAAATGAACGGTGTGCCATTGACTGATGTTAATGTAACAAAATTTTTAGGTCTATCAATTCAGTGAAACCTCAAATGGAATGCCCACTTAAATGAATTGAACACAAAATTAAGCTCATTATGCTACGCGTTCAGAATTCTTTCAAATTCCGTCAGCCTTCATGCAGCTCGTTGTGTATATTTTGCCACTGTTCACTCCCGCCTGAGATATGGCATAATATTTTGGGGAAACACATCTTATAGTTCACAGACTTTCAGATTACAAAAAAGAATTGTATGAATAATAAGCAAATCCAACCCACGTGATTCTTGTAAGTCACTCTTTATTAATCTAGGAATTTTACCATTACCTTGTCTCCTGATTTACGAATCAGTAGTTTTTGTCAAAAATGACTTACTTAAGGACGGGAATATATTTTCAGCAAACGCCGATGTCTATAAGTATAACACACGACGTAGTAATCATATTCACCAGGTGGCAGTATCAACAGCTCACTACAAAAAATTCACATACAATTCATGTACATTACTCTACAACACTTTGCCAGAAGACATTAAACGATTAAATTCAATAGAAAAGTTTAAGTCCCAAGTAAAATCTTTTCTGCTGCATAACTGTTTCTATACAATTCGAGACTATACCGAGCATCAAAAAGGAAAGTAGAATTAATTTTAACAATGATAGTTAATGTAATTATTTATCATTTGGACTGTATAATTCTAAAGAACTAGTAACAAGTATTGTACCACAGTTTCTGGGTTGATGGCCCCCATCTCGATCAGGTTTTTCGTCCAGTTTCCCTGATACTTTAGCAAATGCTGAGATGGTCCCTTGTTTTGCTTCTGGACATAAATGTAACTTCCTTATTTGTGCACGTCTTCTGAATTTCAGTGGGAAATATAGTTATTCAAATTATCGTTTTTCATATTATCGCGGCAAAAAGTATTATTCTTTCATGAAGAACATGAGGGTTCAGGGCAGGAATTTATAGCTAATTTACCTTTGAAAATATATTTTATTATATAGGAGCGAATATTTTGTCAACAAAACTCGAAAAAAACCTCTCTTTTCTGTATTCAAAATTCGACTAGAATATGGTTTAGGATAGAGACCACAGAATTATGAAAACGTGCACAAAATTCACTTCTCCCCATAGCTCGTCATACGCAGTTTTTAACTGTTTTTGACGTAAATAAATAAATAAATAAATAAACTACATTGTTTACATAAAATATCGCGTTGATCATTACAAACCTATTTTCTGCATTTGGCACAAAAAGTTTAAATTTCCTTAAATTATTCATAATGTCAAATCAATAAACAATACACTTCACGCTGGCACATTCTATCAATGTACCGCCACGACTGAAACACTGCTTCAAGTTCTTCCCATTGCCGACGGAAGTGGTGGCGCGGGGTCAGACAGATCATTTTGCACGCCTCGACTGTTATCGCTCTTTTAGGACCCCTCGCGCTGTCACGAAGTGCTTTTATCTTTCAAACAAAAGCTCAAGAATGCGGTGAAAGGTATGTGAAACGTAAAGCTTCTGACTCACAAAAAGAAGCAACTGCAGCTAAGCGAAGATACGTGGGGTCACAAGGGATCCCGAGCCCCCTCTCTCGGATTAAGCATGTTTTTAACCTCTTACACTGAATTTGTTTAACAGATGCCGATTTTTCTTTGTTAAAAAATTAAAATCCTCCCATTTGTATAAGCATCCTAATATGTAGTTTAGTTAGTAATCTTTCTTAGTGTAAGTAATCTACCTTACTGTACTTAAATTTCATAATATTCCTGAGAAAATAATTATTTGTAAATAAAAGTAACAAAAAAGAGATAAACTCGAAGCAATGAATGTTGACCACTTCCTTTAAACATCGAATAATGAACTTAAACTTATACCTAAATCAGTGGCGTGCGGTGTTAATTTTTGTAGGGGAAGCACTTTTGAAGTCCAAGGTATAAAAAACGTAAAACAGTTAAAGATGATACGAATTTTCACAAAATGTGAATGTTATCCCGGACGTCTTGCATACGAACGTAACTGGTCGCCCGGGAGTAAACAGACCCAGGGAAAATTTCGTTTGCTAAATGCCTTCTAACATTATAAACAAATATAATTCGGTATTTATGAGACAACTTAACCTTATTTATAGTCTTCAGTTATTTAAAATTATTAACAAATTTATAAAATCCATCAATGCATTAAAACATATTTTTTTTCTTTCATCAAATGAAAAATAAGTGCGTAAAATATATGGTGAATGTTAATTTGAAAATGCATCTATAGAGTTCAGTAATAAGGTTTTTCATGATCTATACAAACAATGAATGCGATGTCCGTTCTACTGTTTTCTTACACTTTTCACATTCTCTGGATGCTCTGCGGTTTAAATTCCTCGGACAAATTTCACGTCCTGTTAGTTCTCTTTCTTGCATCTTGTGTTTCTCGTTTTTGCTCTGAATGAATATATTGTATTATTTTTGGTATCAATACTCGCGACACTCCTGGTAGTGCGGCGGGTCCCGCTCTATTTGCCTCTCGTATATAGTACGTACGGGGGCGGTAGTTGTCCTACTCTCTAATAATAATAACTATCACCCTTCGTTATGCACTACTGCTTTTGACTCGTCAAAATCTATCATAATCTCTATTATTCTTCACCAGAATAATAATACAACTTCCCCCTACCGTATCGCGTAACCCGAACACATTAAATTTATTTAAGAGTGTGGTTCGGCGATTCCCTTCGTACGAAGACGGATGTAAACGTAAACCCTTCTTGGATGCACTTTTTCCCGGAATTCACCCAATCATATGGCAACAATCCCAAAACACAGTGATATTATTTTCCAAAGGAGGCAAACAAAGCCTCTTTGCGTTTATTATAACTCATAACACACATAAACACTTCAAATACATAACAATTTCGTCGGCAGGGCTTCAACCTACCTGCCATTACCGGTAAGCACTCTCTCGTTCTGCAACAATATTCACTTAATGCTACATATGTCTTAAATTACCATACAGAGTTATACACAACATTCAACCGTTCGACCAAAATTTCTATTTTTTACGAATACAAAAAAAAATTTAGTGGAACTTTATTCCTTGGAATTCAGAAATTAATGCTTCCAACTGTTTTCCCCCATTTACTCCATGACTGTTACTTTAGGATCCGTCATAATAACATCGGCCGTGTCATTTCTTAAAAAAAAACTAACTTAATTCAAACTACAAAACTTGTTCTTGTACAAAAAGAATCATTAATCGACGTTTCCAAACTCGATGAATCCCTGAATACCTGTGGTGACGTGGCGACGATTATCACTCGCATCATCGTATCGCAGGCATCTTCGTTGCAACACCCGCCATCTTCTTACACTGCGCTTATCCCTTACTTAAAATTTCTTAATTATTTACATCGCGCACTGTGTCTTTTAACAAACTAATTCTTGCATGCATCTTCGCGCGTGTCCATTATGAAAATGAATTATGCATATTATTGCACATTAATGCTTAAATACGAAATTATTAACAACCTTCACGTTACTATTTTTATCTTATACGCGTGCAATTCCAGCGCACACTGTCTTGCCGCGATAAACTATATATATATATATATATATATATATATATATATATATATATATATATATATATATGTATATTCGTCTTCGCAAATCATAAGTTTAACATGGCAAAATAATTCATAGTATTAAAAATTCTTCAGTCAGCACGTCGAAATTACCGTTCGTTTAAAACTCGCGCAACTATCGCGTGCTCTTACCAAAGTTTTCTATCTCCTTTTATCCGTAATAAAACTAACTTTCCTAATTAATTCATTATATCAAAACCCGAAAACTATTAAATATTCACCGAAAACTTCTGCACTGCGTAACATCGCGTCGCTTGCTTGACCCGTCTCCACCACAACACCAAAACAAACCCTCGTCTTTTTCCATTGTTGTCTGGCCGCTATATCCCTGTTGCAAAAAGTAAATGACCGTCGATCTCTTCATAACAATTTTTTCCATAAGTTTTAATTACATTCTAGCCATTATCTAAACTCTGTTATATTGTCAAAAAAAGTTCATTAAATTGTTCTTTCATTCCCGTAACTCCCAATTAGTCCTGTAACGCTTCCTTTTAAACAATCAGTTCACTCACGCTGCCATTGCCATTAATTTCTATACTTATAAAGTAATTTGTTTGCCTTAGTCCCATTGTAAGCTTCTTACTGCAATTGGGGGTATTTGGAAGTTGCAATCTTGTAACTGACCCGACTTTTCACGAGGCATGTCCTGCATCTTCGAAGAACGAAGCTTTGCTGACGTCACGAGACGAATTTACACACCGTTTTGAAAACATTGATTGTGGCGGTTCGACCACTAGTACGTGCTCAGAATCTGAGTTGAGTAAATAGTTTTGCTGTGGCCATACGCAACGAATGTTTTAAATATAGAAAGTATTTTTCTGTGCTTTGCGTACGGGAATGACTCATTCCCTTCATTCCATGGAATGCACGCCACTGACCTAAATAAGAACTTAGGAATAATGAATTTACAAATAAATATATTTTTGATAAAAAAGGTATAAAATCAAAAATGCACGTCAGGCATTACTTTATGCTTATTGAATCAACTGCTATGAAATCATCAATAATATTTCAATTAATTGTTGTACACTTCATTGTAACTAATACCACACCTATTTATTGTAAACTCTGAAAGCCTTTCAATATATTAAACTTTAGTTATTCACGTAAATGTCAATTGTGTAAACTCAATTAAAAGAAGTAATTTACTTGCATAAACACAGACTGTTGATCTTAACAATTCTCATTTTTTAACACAAACAGCAATACCCTCTAAAGATTTCCAATTGAAGAATACAAGAATGAGAGGCCTTGGCAGGATCGTAAGCACTTCAAAGAAATGTTAAAGTAAAATTAATTATTAATGCATCAGTGATGGAAAGTAGCATTTATAAAGTTTAGCAAACTCTTTAGGGGATCTAAAATCCCTAATTGTTCTCTCTTTGTTCTCTCAAGTTAGAACTATAGTTACTTACGTATTACTTTACAAGTGTGATATCAAAAACGTTTATAAGAAAAAATTGTTAATTTATATTTTTGTACTTGGTGATTTTGTTACCTTTCTGGTATTTGGCATTGGAAGTAATATTGTTCAAATTCTTCTTTTGAATTTCCCATAATGGCAGGAACATTTCTCTCATGACAGAGTATTGGCAAACAATTATATTTACATTTCCAACAGTAATTATTTATATCTTTTAATGTCTACTTCCTAAATATCCTAAATTACACATAGGAAATATTTAATTCATGCCATCAATTTAGACTGCTATCAGGGACGGATTAATATTTTTTCCGCCTGTAGGCACATCAAATTTGCCGCCCCTTGTTTAAAATTAATGTTACATTTCAAATTGCATCGTTTCAGTAACAATTCTACATTAATTTGAACGTTTTAACTTTGAAAGTAACATTACATTTTGCACATTGTTTTCATAAATTAAATAGATTTTTTCGATTAGCTAATTTTGGATATAAACTGTATCTGCATAGCAAGTAACGTTCAACATTATTAACGTTTCAACACTGAAACGTTAACATTAAAAGGAAACTAAAACATGACAACTAGATTTGCAACATTTTTTCTTTCGTCAAGGGGCCTTACTTTCAGATTTATATATTTCTGAAATCATAAGGTATACTCTAATGAAGTAGACAAATTGCTGTATATCCAGGGGCGAGAGTTTGAACGGGGCGCGCTATGCAGCGCGCACCATAGCTTGCCACCCCGAGAAATAGTTCCGGGTCGCTGGCCGGCGGAAGGATACCGCAGCGACCTGGGGCAGGGGGAACGCGGAGACCGCTGCGTCAGTGAGACAGCGGAGAGCCCGAGCTAACGTAGCATTGTCCGACAGTGTTTAACGTTGTATTTTGTTCTTTGCCTTAGGACCGGCTTTGCCCCGGACGTCTGTTGGATTTGTGGTTGGGCTCCGCTAGGATTCCAGCGAATACTTGGTCGGCTCGCCCCTGGGCCCCACAGCCTATAGCAGCGTGTCTTAAGGGCACGCGTTCGATAGCGGCCGCGTTTCTGGTCGCTCGTCATATCGGCACCACTCGTGGAGGCCACGCAACCGTGTCCCCCGCTGCGCCGATAACGCTGGCGCCCCTGGTTTTCGGGCGCGTTGGTAGCCTTACCGCGCCTCACGGAAGCGCACCGACGCCTCGTGGAAGCTGCCGGCGGCGGCACCGCACCGAACCGAAGGTTCCGACTTATGTAAACGGCCACGAGCCGTCGGGGTTACCAAACTGTATGTTCAAGTGTGTAATAAACTGTTGTTGCCTGTTTAGGACGCATTTTCCTTCAGATACACAACAGTAAATTGGCGACGAGGTACTTTAGAACTCCGTGTGCAGAGTAGTAACTGCAGACGTAATGGCTACCGGATCGTTTGAAAGTGTTGTGCAATTGTTACAGCAACAGTTCCTGGAGCAGCAGAAACAATTACAGGAACAAATCCGGCAGCAAAATGGAATAATCCAGCAGCTGATGGAGTTTAGACAGACACCACCACCAGCTTTTCAACAATTCGACCCAGCGAAAGAAGATTGGGAGAGTTATATGGAAAGGTTAGAACAACACTTCGAGTCTCACAAGGTAACAGCCGACGGACAGCGACGTGCTTTGTTTTTGTCCTGGGTAGGCCCCGAAATATATAATCTAATCAAGAAATTAGTCCCTGACGCGAACCCCGCTGACCTGACGTTTATTGATCTGAAAAAGAAGGTTGCTGAGTTCTTTGAGAGTAAAGTAAATATCACGGCAGCAAGGTTCAAATTTTTCAGAACGAATAAAAAGCCCGAGCAATCGTACATGCAATGGATTACGGAGTTGAGGGGTCTTACGAAGAATTGCAAATTTGTTTGCGAGAAGGAAGGTTGCGGGCATTCGTACGCGGATTCGATGATTAGAGACATGATCATCCAGCACGCGCCGGAGAGGCAAGTGAGGAGGGAAACGTTAAAATTACAGAATCCAAAATTGGACGAAGTTATCGCCATCGCGCAAAGCCATGAAATGACGCATTTCACGGACGTAGAGTTTGGCAGGTACGCGGAACTGGCGGAGATTAGATCTGAAAAGACGAGGCCACCTCCTGAGGAAGAAAAATCGAACAATAATATCAACCCAGAAAGCAGACTGAAATCATGCAGGGGATGTTACGTCTCACATTCAAGAACTGAATGCAGGTTTAAGAAGGCAGTTTGTTACAACTGTGGGAAAACCGGGCATGTAAAAGCAGTTTGTGGGAACAAAGATAGAAAGACAAGGAAGGACGATAATACGGTAAAGTGGATTGGGGAAAAAGTAAACAATTTGGAAGTCCTTAAGAAACGTATCATAATAAAGTTAGCAATTCAAGATGTAATGGTAGATTTCCTAGTCGACACGGGAGCAACGTCAACATTAATTAATGCGAAAACTTATGCCTTGCTAGGGAGCCCGAGGTTGGAAAATTGCACCACAACGCTCGTAGGATATGGCAATCAGGAAATTCCCGTGTTAGGGAAAACAGCTCTGCAAACAAGTTATAAGGGGGTAAGGAGATCGCTAACATTCTTAGTAGTGTCGAGTCAAGATGCAACGAACATTTTCGGAATGGACTCGTTTAGTAGTTATGGGTTCACACTACAGGATCAAGTAAACATTATCTCGGATACCATCCCCTTTCAAGATTTAGAGCAGGTGTGCAACAAGTTTAAAGATCTATTTGAAGGAAAATTAGGGTGCGCGCGGGACATGGAAGCTCATGTGACTTTGAAACAAGATGCAAGGCCAAGGTTTTTGAAGGCGAGACCAGTCCCATTCGCTATAAAAAGTAAGGTGAAAGAGAACTAGATAGGCTGCAGAAACAAAAAGTGATCCAACCAATTAACAATAGTAGTTGGGCGACGCCAGTAGTAATAATTAAAAAACCGGACGGGAAACTGAGGCTGTGCGGTGATTTTAAGAATACCATCAACGCACAATCAATTATTGATACGTATCCAATCCCGAAGCCGGAGGAACTTTTTTCGAAGCTAGCTGGGGGAAAATTTTTCTCAAAAATTGATTTGTCAGAAGCATATTTACAGCTCCCGTTAGATGAAGTAACGAGGCAAATGATGGTGATTAATACACCGTTTGGATTATACCAATATCTGCGGCTACCATTTGGCGTAGCGTCGGCCCCAGCAATTTTTCAAAGATATCTGGAACAGTTGACGACCAAGATCCCCATGTGTGTGAATTACCTGGATGACATAATAGTTTCGGGTAAGACTAATGAGGAGCATTTGCAAAACTTGCAAACGCTTTTTTGCACTCTGCAACAAATGGGTTAAAGTGCAAGTTAAACAAGTGCGAGTTTTTCAAGTCAGAAATTACATATTTAGGACATGTAATGAATTGGAAGGGAATTACACCTACGGATACACATCTGGAAGCAATAAAGTCGTTACCGGAACCGAAAGACTTGAAACAATTGCAATCTTTCATGGGCAAGATAAATTACTATGTGAAATTTATCAAGAATGCGGCTCATATCTCGGCACCACTGAATGAACTCCGAAAAAAAGGTCAGAAGTTTATCTGGACAGACAAATGTAGTGAAGCATACAGGAAGTTGAAAGAGCAGTTATTGAAGAAACCCTGCTTAGCCCACTTCCAGCCAGACAAACAATTGACTGTTGCAGCAGACGCCTCAGAATATGGCATCGGGGCAGTGCTGTCACACAAGAATGAGGATGGCACGGAGACACCGATCGCATACGCTTCTAAGACCTTGACCAAGGCGCAGAAGTTTACCCGCAAGTTGAAAAAGAAGCCTTGTCCTTGGTGTACGCTGTAAACAAATTTCATCAGTACCTGTATGGAAGGAAGTTTCATCTCATAACGGACCATAAGCCATTACTAGCCATTTTCAACCCCGACAGTTCAATTCCACAGCGTACAGCGCAGAGGTTGCAGCGTTGGGCATTACTGTTGTCAAATTACAATTATGCTATTCATTTCAGAAGGACAAATCTGCACGCAAACGCGGATGCGCTGTCGAGGCTGCCGATCGGTCCGGATGAGGACTTCGACAGCCAGCAAGAGATGGTGTTCAGTTCGACCAGGTGGCAGGTACGGCTGTTCAGCAGTTTCCCTTGGATGCCTGGAAGATTGCCAAGGAAACAAGGAGGGACAACATCCTGAGGAAGGTGAAGGAGTTCATTCAGGTAGGATGGCCAACGAGCAGAAAAAGCATCAAAGATAAGTGGTTGCTCCCTTATTTTGATAAAAAGGAGTCCCCTATCAATTAATCAGGGCGTGATATTGCTGGCAACAGAAAACGAGGACTGTAGAGTGGTAATTCCTCAAAAGTTGAAGGCACAAGTATTGAAACTATTGCATAGAGGGCACTGGGGCATAGTGCGCATGAAGCAATTGGCGCGCCGTTATTGCTATTGGCTGAATATAGACAAGGACATTGCGGATATGGTCCACAATTGTCAGTTGTGCGCGCAGTACCAGGCCGCTCCCCCTAAAGAGTTTTCTCCATGGCCGAAAGTAACGGAGCCTTGGGACAGAATCCATGCGGATTTCGCGGGCCCTTTTCAGGGAAGCATGTGGATGATAGTCACAGACGCGTTCTCCCATTATCCTTACATCGCGAGAGTAAGTTCAACCACGGCCGAAGTAACGGTGCGGAAATTAATAGAGATTTTCGGAATAGAAGGCCTTCCGCGAACGATTGTGACGGATAATGGAACGCAGTTCACGTCTACTGTGTTTAAGACATTTTGTGAGAGAAATGGCATCATCCACCTGACGTCGGCTCCATTCCATCCACAAAGTAATGGGGAAGCAGAGAGGCTGGTTAGAACTTTTAAAGAAAAGTTAAGAAAGATTTTACTGGCCGAGTCCAGTAAAGACTGCGCATTAGAGTTGTTTCTTAGTACATATAGAACAACTCCAATTAATGGGAAAAGTCCTGCGGAGAGGTTGCACGGTAGGCAGCCTAGAACGCTGTTACAACTATTCAAACCGGAACAGTACAGAGCCTCTTACAAACACCAAACTAAGTTCGAGGTGAAGGAAAAAGTCTATGTAAGGGTTTTTGGTCAAAAGAAGACATGGGTTCCGGCAGTCATTGTTAAACAGAAAGGCGCGAGAATGTATATAGTGGAAACGGAGCGTGGGCGATGCACCAGGCACCAGAACCAAATAACAAGGAGATGGAACGCAACAGGTAGTGAAATGAACCACGGAACTTATGTTACAGGTCCACAAGACGGGCGGAGTGTGGAAAGCACGCCAGCACCAGTCACCAGGGAGCAGCCTGCCCCCATTGACTTGGAGCTGCCGCCGCTACCAGAGGTGGACGATATCACATCAGAAGGGCGACCGATGTCAATCTTAGACCAGTTGATATCGCCACGTCTCCATGAGGACGATATTCCAATGGCGGAAAACACCACGAACGGAAACCTGGACAGCAATCTGCCGGACATCGAAATGTTGCCCGCCGAGGCCGAGCTAGAAGAGGCCGAAATGTTGCCCCCGCCAGAAGACAAAAAGGAGCCGTCGCCACCCGTCTGGGAGTCGCGGCGTCTGGGAAAAATGAAAAAGAAACATAAGCGCGCAGCGCCATATGTTTCTTCTTAAGAGGGGAGGGATGCTGTATATCCAGGGGCGAGAGTTTGAACGGGGCGCGCTATGCAGCGCGCACCATAGCTTGCCACCCCGAGAAATAGTTCCGGGTCGCTGGCCGGCGGAAGGATACCGCAGCGACCTGGGGCAGGGGGAACGCGGAGACCGCTGCGTCAGTGAGACAGCGGAGAGCCCGAGCTAACGTAGCATTGTCCGACAGTGTTTAACGTTGTATTTTGTTCTTTGCCTTAGGACCGGCTTTGCCCCGGACGTCTGTTGGATTTGTGGTTGGGCTCCGCTAGGATTCCAGCGAATACTTGGTCGGCTCGCCCCTGGGCCCCACAGCCTATAGCAGCGTGTCTTAAGGGCACGCGTTCGATAGCGGCCGCGTTTCTGGTCGCTCGTCATATCGGCACCACTCGTGGAGGCCACGCAACCGTGTCCCCCGCTGCGCCGATAACGCTGGCGCCCCTGGTTTTCGGGCGCGTTGGTAGCCTTACCGCGCCTCACGGAAGCGCACCGACGCCTCGTGGAAGCTGCCGGCGGCGGCACCGCACCGAACCGAAGGTTCCGACTTATGTAAACGGCCACGAGCCGTCGGGGTTACCAAACTGTATGTTCAAGTGTGTAATAAACTGTTGTTGCCTGTTTAGGACGCATTTTCCTTCAGATACACAACACAAATAAATAGCTTTTATTAAATATTAACATAATAGATTTGTATTTACAACAACTGAACGATTAGAATATTACGATGTTGTAACAGTTTTTATAATATTCGATTTACCATTGTAACAAGGAATATAACATTTAACTTTTTGGATGGGTTGACTATACAGTTGAAATAACGTTTTATTAATTATAGCTAATTTGTCTATTGATGTAAAATTTTGCAACGTGCCTTTTGGTGAGCAAATTCATCAATTATTAAATCTAACACGTTGAGATAATTTTCTTCGATACACAATAACGCTAAGGAGTTCAGTCGATACTCTGTCATTGTACAACGCAAATAATTTTTAATCCTTTTTAAGCAAGAGAATGAACGTTCTGCTGTGCAATTGGCCACCGGAATACATAAAAAGGTTCGAAGTGGAACGTAAACGTTACGATAAATACATTCTAATTTTTCTTTCCGTTACCACTTTAATAAAGCTGCAGGATTCGTTGGCTTCGTCAAGGATTTTTAAATACGAACTTAAATGAATCAGATCAGAAACAAGCGATTCTTCAAGATCTTGGGGAAATTGTGAACATAAAATTATCGCAGATTTTTCCAAATCTATCAAAGATAATTATTCTATTTCAATGACAGCCTTAAATTTGTCATGTACATCTTTATACGCTTCAAGTCTCTTATTCAATTCCGCAAGAAATTTACCAACAATAACCAAATAAGTGTCAATTTTAAACTTGTCTCGTGCGGTCAGTTCTCCTACATTCTCGTTAGTTTCATCATATTGCATTTTACGTTTCCTTTTTCTTTTGTTTTCCGATTCATATGTTTCAGTATTTGACAGCTTCTTACCCTTCTCTTCAAAAAATTCAAAATTTTCTCTGTTCCTTTTTAAAGTTCGATTTTCGACTTTCAAATTTCGATTTTTAAAGTTCGAAGTTTAAAGTTCGACAAGCGAAGTGTAAATACCAACCACGGAACTTAAATCGATATCGACCTTTTGCAGTTGTTTGTTCAACGCATTCAAGCGGTCTAAAATAAATCCCCAAACCTCGGTCATAACAGCAGTTTCAAGTCGATTTAAATCAACAATAAGACCTTTAGCTTCTGCACGAGTTGATGGTTTTTGTGTAGAATCATCAGATATAATTTGAAGGGCATCTAAAATATATTGCCAACAATGTTTTAGAGCCTGACATGCATCATCTCGAACTGACCAGCGCGTAATTGAAAGACTTTTCAAAGAGGATGTACTGGATCCTTCATCTACTAAATTTTGAAGTATGTCCCACCTTGATGTAGATGCACTAAAGAAATTATATAAATTTTGTAGAAGTATAAAATAAGTACATGCTTCAGTGTATGATTCAGCTGCATTTGTACCAATTAATTTAAAGAATGAGCAGAGCAGGGGATGAATTCAATTAGAGCATTTACATCTTTCATACGAGCTTCAAGACCTGTGAAAAGACCGGACATATTTGACGCGTTGTCGTAGGACTGACCACGACAATTATTAATGTCTAGTTCGTTAATCTCCATAAAATTACATACAGCGTCGAACATCTCCTTTGGTTTATGGCCTGTGTTTGGAAGGAATTTCAAAAATGACTTTTGGTGAACCATCTTTTCCCACATGTCTAATAACTATAGCGAGTTGATCCACATGTGCTGTCTGGTGTAGAGTCCACAATTATGGAAAAATACTTGACACTTCGAATGTTTCGGAGAATCTCATCTTTAACTGCTTTAGCTAATATACCTACTAGTTCTTCAACCGTCGTGGTGGATAAATACGATGTATTTCCTTTTCCGCAGTTACCAAATTTTTGTATTTGATCTGCTAAGAAGTGGTCATATTTCGAAATTAACTCAAGCAACATCATGTAATTACCATTTTGACTATTTCCAAACTTTTCGACATCTCCTCTCAAAGGAAGCCCTCTTGAAACAAGAGTTTTTATTACTAAAATGACACGCATAAGAACATTCCTCCAATAAGGTGCCTCGGTTTCAACTTGTTCAAGCAGCTGCTCATTCACTTGGTTTTCAGTCCGCTGTCTATTTTTCAATGCGGACGTATAGTTTATATAACATGTAGAATTATCATGTTCGTTTAATTTGGTATGCGCATTTATCCAATCATTGAATCCCTCCGATGATAATTTTGTTCTTCTGAATCGCTTGCAAACAGTAGACAAACACCGCAGAAAAACAGTTCCATTGCTCTCAGAGTAAACAAGCCACTTGCGGGACATTTTTTTTGTTACTGATATGCGTATACTCAAACATATTCGACGTTAAGTAACGAATTTTGCAATCATTGCACTCTTTTCTTGATTTAGAAAAGTCAGCGTTTTTGTTTTCTTCGAACCCATACTTGGCAACACAATCGCATGTAGCTTCATTAATAGACCACAAAGCTGGATTTTTCCAACAAAAACGATCAGTAGAAGTTATGGTTTCGTCAATTTTATGTTCTTGCAGCTGCGTACATTCGTTAGAAATCCTATTTAATTAAAAAAGAAAATAATAAATCATTATAATAATGTATTGTAATATTATACACAAATATTCTAGAAAGATTATAAAATGTATATATTTTATGTTATATATATAATATATATACACAAAGGTTTAAGAGAGGCTTTTCTACTTACGAATGGAAACTTTTCTCAGGAAAAACAAAGCGTGTTCAGACTCACAACACGGTTTTAGAAAATAAAAATCTACGGAAACTGCCATTTTTTCTATTCTCAAAGATGTTGCTTTATCAATAGACCAAAATGAAGTACCCATTGGAATATTATTAGATCTTTCGAAAGCTTTTGACGTTATTGATCATAACATCTTACTCTCAAAATTACCTTCGTATGGAATTCGTGGTATTGCCCTCGATTGGATAACTTCGTACCTTAAACATCGGACTCAAAGAGTAGAAATACCATACTGGCACGAAATGACATTACATACTTATGTTTCCAATTCTTTGCCAATTGAGCATGGGGTCTCGCAAGGTTCGATCTTAGGGCGTATTCTCTTTCTGTTATATGTAAACGTTATACCCTCGTCTATTAAAAATGGAAGAACGGTTCTGTTTGCTGAGGACGCGAATGTTCTTTGCAAAAAAGAAACAGTAAATAGTACAATATCAGAAGTTTCAAATTGGTTTCGTGATAACAAATAAATTGTTAACGAAAGAAAAACTGTTTCAATGCATTTTTGCATTTCAAATCGGAAATCGCATGTTCCATTGAAAATGAACAATATGCAATTAGCTGATGTTGAGGCAACAAAATTTTTAGGTCTTTCAATTCAAGCAAACCTCAAATGGAATGTACATATAACGGAATTAAACACTAAATTTAGTTCATTATGCTAGGCATTTAGAATTCTTTCAAATTCTGTCAGCCTTCATGCATTTCGTTGCGTTTATTTTGTAAATGTACATTCCCGCCTGAGATATGGCATAATATTCTGGGGAAGCTCATCCTGTAGTATTCAGACCTTCAGATTGCAAAGGAAAATTATTCGAATAATGAGAAAATGCCTTCCACGTGATCCCTGCAAGCCTCTTTTCATTGAGCTGGGAATCTTACCATTTCCTTGTCTATTTATTTACGAATCTGTAATATTTGTCAAAATGACCTACTTCACGGAGGGAACATATTTTCATGCAATATTGATATTTATAATTACAACACACGCCGTAGAAATTACGTGCATCAAGTGACAGTATCAACACCTCAGTACAAGAAATCAACATACAATACATGTACGTTACTTTACAACGCATTGCCAGATGACATTAAACAATTAAAGTCAGTACACAAATTTAAGTTAAAAGTAAAATCTTTTCTGCTGCAAAACTGTTTCTATGCAATTAGAGACTATACTGATTGTCAAAAAGAAAAATAATGTTTAGTGTAACAAAACAATGATATATAATGAATTAGTTTACGTTTGCATTGTATACATTTTTAAAAAATATTTAATACGCCTGTAACAAGTAATGTACTTCAGCTTCCGGGCCAATGACTCCCATCTCGATCAGGTTTTTGTCCAGTTTCCCTGATCCATTGAGCAAATGCTGAGATGGCCCCTTGTTTGCTTCTGGACGTAAATGTAGCTTCACTATGCGCACGTTTTGTTGAGCACTCCTTTTGCTTGTAGTTCATTTACCGTTGAAATTGATTTTCTAGAACTCGGGAACAAACATTTTTCAAATATTTTTATTTTTCTAAAATAATTATTTTCTAATTTTTTTTAAATTCTGGCCCTCAAGAAAATGTGCGCAGATAAATCTCTTTCCTCACACGTCATATACAGTTTTTAAGGTGTTTTGACAAATAAATAAATAATTAATTATACAAAAAAATGCTTAAACTATTTACATCGGTTGAATCGTCGACTCATAATCAATCGTAGTTATATTTTCAATTGCTTGAGGAACCATTTCGTTTTTAGCTGTTTGGAACTTTGCAGCCTCATTATTAGATTGAATGATAACCCTGAATAAATAAGAGAGTCAAAATATTATATGTATTATTACATAAAAATAAAGTTTAGTAACATAATGATAGTAACCTATTTTATGCTAATTTATTTGAATTCTAAACTAAGATATAGTTAATTTTAACGAATAAAACAACAACACGTCAAATACATTCAATTTCTAATCATTATAATAAACATTTTTTGCATTTTGAGAGTATTTTAGCAACACAACTCTGCATTAAAAATATATTACTGTTAACATTTATTTAACACAAGTTATTAGTACATGGACAAAATATAGTACAAGCTAAAAACTAGAAATGTTACCTAATCTATATGTTAATACTAACTCAGTAATAGAATTGTCGAATGAACTGCAGCAGTGATCAGTTTCATATATAGGTTTAAAGAATTCATTTTTTTGTCTTGTCAATTTCATTTTGACGTTTCTCTTCCTTTTCTTTTCGGATTTTTGCATATTGACTTCCGCTGAGCCTTTTTCGATAATCACTCATTTTAAAACTTCAAAATATTATTTTTACTCAGCAGACTCTTACAATAAACAATACACAACAATAGTAACAAAGAAAGAAAAGGGTTATTTCCAGATCCGTCTTCTAGAACTTTAACTCAAGAAGTAATAGATGTCGCTACTTTCTATATAGCGCAATATGAATGCATGGCGAAATCCGTCAGCGACTTCTGATTGGCTAATTCAAACTCCTGACTCTAAGAACGTAATTCTATCTGCTCAATCAACCAATCAGAAGTCGTTGACGGATTCTTTTCTTGTATTCTGTAACATTGAAAATATCCCCATTTGAAATTCAAACTTAATTTATAAATCAAAGGTTGAGGGTGCGGCTTTAGTCTCGTTTAAATAATTTTTTAAAATAAAAATATTGTTTATGCTGTTATAGTTTTTCGAGAAGCTAAATTTGTTTTAGAAAATATCAAGAAAATTTTGCGCGTTTGAAAATTTGCCGCCCTTGAAAATTTGCCGCCGTAGGCACGTGCCTACTGTGCCTATGCGTAAATCCACCTCTGTCACTGTTACTCTATGACTGCCAGTACTTTCTAAAAAGTGGAAAGATACAAGCAATTTAACAGATGAATGGAATAAGACATTTAACACATGGAGTTCTTAAACGCGCCACTTGCCTAAAAATATTTTAGATGAACGAGCCAAGTGGCAAATCTTGCTTGCCAAATTGCTTCCCTCGATGTAAGCCAGAGACTGAAATCGCTGAGTGTCAAACTAAATTTTAAAGTAAGAAAAGTGGAGGACTTTCATTGCATATAAAATCAGCGTTATTTCTTTATAAGTTAGTTTCTACATTTTCATTGCCTAATTTTTTACTTCGCTGGATTTTAATATACGCTATCCGTATCTCATTCAAATTATTGTAGATTTAATAGAGTTCAATTTTAAGTTATCAAAGTGTTGAAGTATATAATAGCAGTGACAAGATTATTTGGCTGAAAGTATTGTCATTTGATGAAGATGCATGATTACTAATTCTTTTATTAAGTTCAGCATACGCTTTGGTGCAGAATTTTAGTCACGTGTGCTATTTTAGTACGTGGTAATTCTAATGACACAAACGATTTTCAAGAGGGTATTCTAAGGGCCCAGAAATATATTCTTTTCGGGTACAATAATACTTTATGTCATTGACTACAATATGTTGATGGCTTAGTGCACAAACATTGTGTGTTTACTCTTGGTTGTTTTTGAGTTTTTATATTTTTGGAGACCTCTTTGGCAAAACTGTATGCCATTTTCGAAACTTGTACATGCCCTAGAGGTTTGTAACATTTATTTTGAGACAGACTATACATTAACCCTCCAGCGGGCGCGCTGTCGTAAATTTTACGACAACAGTGGTTTTCTTGAATTTGCTATCAACTCATTGTTTCCAAAGACTTGTAAGTTCTTCATATTCCTCGCAGATATCTTTAATTATGCTCATTTTCAGCCATTACTTAGTTTGCACGCGAGATTCAGTTTCTGTAACGCTTTGTTCGATGTAAGGTGTAGTGTCGTAAATTTTACGTTGCGTGCCTGCTGGTGTTACAAAGTTGTCAAATTTTGTGGAAAATGTCCAGGGAAAGTATTCATGTGACTGAAATTCAGCGTATTCTTCAAGAACTGTCGGATGACCAAGATGATCATGAATTGGATAGTGATAGTGACCTGAGTGTTGAAAATGTAGAAGAACATCAGTATGATAGTGCATCGGAACAAGAGCTTTCTAACACTGAATATGTAAGCTCATCAAGGGATATGTTTTTTGTTGGTAAAGACAAATGCTCAGAATGGCGTGACAAAGCATATGGAGCAGTTGCGAAAACCCGAGCACATAAAATAGTAAAGGTACTATCTGGTTTGAGACTGTGTGCTAAAGACATTGAAGGTGAGGTTGATGCCTTCTTGAAAATCAGATATACGATAGATGAAATTGTCGAATGTACTATGTATATTAGTAGTCACAGTACCAAAGTTCAGTATTCACGAGTTAGAAATTGCAAATGTACTACGCGATCGGAAATTGTGGCATTTCTAGGACTGTTATTCATAATTGGGACCAAAAAATGTAACCACACAAACTTTTAGAGTTTTGGTCTCCTGATGGAACAGGCATTGAAATATGTCGAGCTGTTATGAGCTATAAGCGAATTTTGTTTCTATGTCGCAGCTTGCGATTCGATGATAAATCTACAAGACCAAATAGGCGACAGACAGACAAGCCAGCTACCATTCGCAATTTATTCGATCAGTTTGTTTGTAACTGTACAGCCTGCTTCAGTGTGACCGAGTTTATAACAGTTGATGAAATGTTGCATGCATTCCGAGATCGGTGTTCATGGTTACAATACATGCCAAGAAATCCCGCAAAGTACGGCATAAAAATGTATGCCTTATGTGATGCAAACACTTTTTACACATCAAACATTGAAGTGTACAGCGGGAAACAACCAAGTGGTCCATACGATGTCTCAAATAAGGCGATTGATGTTGTAAAACGAATGATTGTACTAATAGAGAATTCAAATCGAAATGTGACCACGGACAATTATTATACAAGTATTCCACTTGCAGATTATTTACTGGGAAAAGAATTTGACATTGCTCGGAACGCTTAAGAAAAACAAAGAAATCCCACCTGAATTTCTACCCAAGAAAGACCGAGTTGTTGGATCAACAATTTACGGTTACCAAAAAAACAAAATGCTACTCTCACAGGTAACTCGCAAAAACAAAGCAGTCATTTTATTGTCTACAATGCACGTTAATGCACGAATATCTAGCAATAAACCAGAATTAATTCTTGATTAGAATTGCACGAAGAGCGGGGTGGATGTTGTAGATCAATTGTGTGCCACCTATTCGGTTTCAAGAATAACAAAACGTTGGCCCTATGTTATATTTTACAGTCTAATGAACATTGCAGGAATAAATGCTCAGGTACTGCACTCTTTCAAGAAGGATGGTGTCAAAAATCATCGCAGAATTTTTTTTAAGAATTTGGGACTTTCTTTGATGAAGGAACACCTAGAAGGACGAGTAGGAATAAAATCTCTTCCATGTGACATTTCAGTTTTTTTGAAAGCGAAATATCATACGCCACAAGTATGTGAAGAAATGCATGAAGATCAACAACCACCAAAAAAGGGGGTTTGTGAAGTTTGTGTTGCTGAGAAGAAAAGATCTTCAGCCTCTATGAAGTGCAGTACATGCCACGCATTTACATGCAAGAAACATTCTGAAAAAAAATTGTTTGTATTCAGTGTTTTGAGGATGATCTTGATTTAGACTGAAGAAGACAACCATTCATATGTAATACATAAAATTGTTGTATCGATATTTCAAGTGTCTTTTATTTATATGAAGTTTTCTATATTTGTTTTGTTATGTGTATTGTGAAAAGAGTGATACACTAAACACTTTCATTCATTTTTCATTGTTTCTTTATTTTCATTGTGTTGTGTCTATTTAATCCTTATATAACATATGTAATATATCGAATATATATTCTATATCAAAGATACACAGCGAGATAACTAAGAAGTAAGATAGTTCTACAATTTCTTGATTTTATTCTAGAGTCAACGAATGTCGTAAAATTTACGACACGCGCCTGCTGGTGAGAAACTTTTGAGCGCGCCCGCTCGAGGGTTAAAATACTAGCCTACATTAGATAATAGTAGTTAAAATATTGCGCAACGATTTGGCGTGTCTTTGGAAAACATAGGAGGCAAAAATTTTGCAATCTTTTATTTCTTTTGTTAAGTTACGAATTAAGAGCTAATTATTTGTATCCAAAGTGCAATTAATATTATAAATTGTTTTTGTTCATTCAGTTGATTAATAAAAGATTCATCTTAAGAATCAGTAGTAGGTCCATCATGTGGCTTACACGACTCAGAATCATGAATGGCTGGATTAGCGTTGATTGAAGGGTGGATGAACGTGACTGCAAATGGTAGCGTGGTATGAAAGGAACTCAAACGAAGGACATCTGTCACCTTTACACGAAAACCTGAAGCCACACATGCAAACTGAGAGAAATAATAACGATAATAATGATTATGATAATTATAATAATAATAACAATAATAATAACAATAATAATAATAATAATAATAATAACACACAATTTTGTATTCAAACTGACATTACATTACCTTTACCATTACCATATCATAATTTATTATGACTTATCGCAAATTTAACTGCAAGTCATCCAAACAAACTTTGGTATAGTTTCCTATTGCAATTAATTGACGGTCTTGAAAACGATCAGGCCTTAAACTCAACTGTAAAAACAAAGGAAGTAAAGGAAGAAGAACAAGTAGTAGAGGAAGAAGGAGTGGAGGCGAAGGAAGAAGTGGAGGAAGGGAAAAAAGGGAAGAAAAAGAAGTGGGGGATGAAAAAGAATTGAAAGAAGAAAAAGAAGAAATGGAGGAAGAAGAGGAAAAAGTGGAGGAGGAAAAAGTATAAGTGGAGGAAGAAGAATAAGTGGAGTAAGAGGGGAAGAAGAAAGGGAAAAGGCGACGAGGCAAGAGGAATGGGCGCATGAAGAAGACGGCGAGGGGGAAAAGGGGAAGAAAGGAAGAAGCTTTTGTTATTTATGAGAGGCTTGTTTTCATTAATTCAATGTAGCAAATAATGCAACTTGCAACTGATTTTACGAAAATATTTATACCAAAGTAGAATTGTGTACACACGTCTTTCAAACACCCAAATAGCACGCTCCCCCATTTCTCCTTCCACGTCGCGGAATTTACGAGCAGAGCACTCAACGGGCGCTTTCCGCACGGCATTTCTCATCCGGGCAAAAGGAAGGCCAGCGCGTGCTGAGTGGAGGGGGACGAGATTCACGGCTCTGTGGGCGTTCCGCGCCGACGCAAAAAGTCAAAGGCGGTGGCCAAGCGGGCCTATCTCGTCCCAGGCGGCGACGCTGGCGCTGGAGCGGCATCACATGGCGGCCTTGGCCCCGTCTCGGCGACCCCTTGGCCGAAATGGGGGACCCCGTGTTGGGCCTCATTCACAATTCGCAACTTAAATGTAAACGTAAGGTAGCCGCAAAACCTAGATATCAGTTACCAAGCGAAACCATTCATAAAATCCTGGCGTAACCGTAGACGTAAATCCGTAAACTTAAAGAGTTCACAAGTACCAAGCATTTACGTTAAGTTTATTTGGAATTCTATGGGAGACCAAACCTCAACGAACACGACGTATAAAATTGTGTAATTAATGTTTCAATTTAGACTTATTTAACTGAATTTTAATTAATTTGAATTGCTTACATTTTTATTATGAAATATATTTTCGTTTTTTTGATTTTGGAAATTCAATTTCTTTCGTTCGTTGGGGGTGCAACCTCTAGTCAGTTGGGGCACCAGCGTCCACTGCAAGTTAATGTTATCTAGTTTCGAGATTGTACTCGTTTCAGATCACCGATGCTTCGGAGAGAAGTACATAGAAGAGCTAAACTTCCAAAAATGAATGGGATAGTCCCAAAAGGTTTCATTAAAACCCTTGTACTCAATCGCCAAAATAAACTCAATCGAACCTTTGAAATGACTGTTTTTCTTGCGAAAATTGCTTCATACTTCTTCAAACGTTTCTGATTGTCCGTTACACGTGGCGGAAATCCCCTAAAATGTAAAATAACATTCAAAAATATCTCATTTGTTAGTGAACTTGTTTTGCATAAGAAACATTTTACAACTTCACATTTTTGCCTTTAATACCTACGTTTGGGAGTGTTTGATTGGCAGGCCTGGGTGATAATTCCCTATCCGACATCAGCACACCTATGAGGTTGTGTGTTGGTAAGTTCTTGTAAACCATCTTTCCTCAGTGCATTATTATTGAGGGGATAGTGACCGGCGGTGTTAGCGTTCATAATTACCATTTCCAAATTGAATCTTCGAAGGCCTAGGTTTGAATCCGTAGCCTAGGTTCTAGTCCATACGTGGTGGTACCCTGCAAACAGGAGGTTCTTCTTTAAAAGAGAAAAAAAGTAAAGACGTTAAGAAATATGAAAATTAAGTGTGTTACAAAGATACAGAATGACAGCAATGAGAGGAAAAGAATGAATCAGATTATGAAACGAAATTAGATAATTGTATGATGCGCTCAAATAATTACAGAAATAAAAAAATGTGCATAAATCGATTGTAGAATGTTCTTTCAATTTTACATAGGAATAATAAATATTTACAGATATTTAAAAAAAATGAGTAAGATTAAGACATTGAATTTCAGCACAGAATGCAGATTAACGACAGACTGAGAGCGAACAAGTTGAGTTTTAGAACCGAGGAAGCTAAGAGGCCTGAGATGGCAGGGACGTGTGCATCGCTCGAGTGAGAGAGCGAGCAAAATTGCTGGAGTGGAATCCTGGCAAAAAAAGAAGCAAGAGTGCGGACAGCGTCGACATAGAGCGACTGAAAAGATAGCTTCAAGAAACATGTCGGACAATGATTACAGACCAAATTTACTACGAAGCTGAGGAATGATAAAGTTGTTTATTAAAAAAGATTTAAATAGTATTATCTACGAAGGTAAAAGCATCGGAATGAATTAAGATCTGCTGAATTCGTGTGACATATTCAATATCTCGTGAGAGCGATGGAACGATTTTACATTGCATTTAATGGTGCAATTTAATGTGCCAATTTTTCATTGTATTTAATGGTCAAGGTTAAAGGTGCCGAGAAACGAAATAATGAAAAAACGCTATCGTCGGTGATAATGTGTAATTTTTCCTGGTTGTTCACTTACGTCATCAAGCTAAGAGAGTTGAGCCAGGCGCCTCAAAATTCGCAAAATATAAATACTTCTTAAGTTCGCAACGGAATTTAAGTGAAGACAAGTAATTGGTGCCGCGTCTTAGAGCTCGAAGTAATTTGTAAACTTATAAAATCTAATACATTTCATAAAATTAAGTAAAAAGTTGTTCCTGGTAAAAATTTGGAAAATGTTAAAAAAATGTAAGATTATTTAGGTACTATAAAGATTACTGTAGACGTTAAAAAAACTAAATTCCACATTATTACGCCCATATTATAAAACAAGAATGCAGAGTTGAAGAAGGAAAGGGCTCAATTGCTTAGGGCAACTTTTATCAAACCAAACACGAATGAAGTAATCATCAAGAGAATAACAGGCGTGATCACAGGAGGGGCCAGGTGGTCTTGATCTGAAACTTTGGACAGTTGCCCTATAGCCTTACGTAACAAAGCATTTGACTTCCGTAAACTATTTTACCACTTTTTAATCTGCAAATATGGGTAATTGTTTTACATTTTGGAAAAGAGGCTCTACAACTCATCTGGCAATTTTGTAAATGATTCAACATAAGATCTATTGTATTTATTCGAAGTATCATCGAAGTTAAAATTTAATTTTCCTCGGGTTTTATTTATTAGTAAAAATGTGACTAATAAATAAAATATTGAATGGAAGAGGCGGCAAGGAAATATAGCTGCACCCTTCTAATTTGAAGTTGCACATGCAGGGAACGCTTGAGGCACTTTCAGAATCGTGATAGAAGTGAAGGGGCAATCGCCGTTGCAAGTATGCCCGATCGCACCATATAGCTGCTGAGATTCACAGGTCCGATGAAAACTGATAACTATACCTAAGATAAAGTAAAAAAAACCACCGAAAACTGTTACGAGGAACAATATGGATCGCCATAAGTACACTCAATTTAATGATTCGTGAAAATTATTTCATAAAAGTCATCAATATGGACGTTTCCGCCAGTTGGTGCTCAAACGCAATTGTTTGTCAGCAATAATACAGACAAGAACCGAATTACTTCTGAAAAATGACTAATGACTGGTGCTAGGCGTATGCAGGTCGATGTGTTTGTGCACTTGCGTCATCGCGCAAGGGTGGGGCTTCGAAACGTACTTCGCGCGACCGATAAGTTAGTCATTAAAGACCTCAATGGAGAAGGATTAGACAACTGCTGTGTACATTATGATCTTGAAGTAACTTGCAAACTTCGAGAAGCCAGAACATTCTGATGTAGTTCATTAAAATGTTGTGTTGGATGAAACACTGGAAAACGTAAAAATAGATGTTTCATATAAGACCGAGTAATTAAGAAAGTACGAAGCGCTAGGAGAGGCAGAAGACGTCTCGACTGCCTAATGCCAAGTATTTGAAAAACCGAACAATCCCAAAAATTATCATAGGTAATTTCCAAAGCACATGTGGAATTTAATAGGACTATTTCGTGAATGAAATTCCATTAACCTTCCAGCGGGCGCGCTGTCGTAAATCTTACGACAATAGCAGATTTTTTTGTCAACTCATTGTTGTAAAAGACTTCTGCGTTCTTGGTATTCCTTGCAGGTATCTTTAGTGATGCATAGTGATGCATGTTTAGTTTGCACGCTATATTCAGTTTTTGTAACGTTCCATTCGGGATAAGTGTATAGTGACGTAAACTTTACGCTGCGCACCGGCTGTTGTGCTAAAATATTGTATAATAATTTGGCCTAATCGAAATTTTCTATCAAATGTCCAGATAAAGAATTCATGTGAACGAAAATCAGAATATTCTTAAAGAGCTGTCTGATCGGAGGAAGACCATGAATTGGGTAGTGACAGTGACAATAAACGAATGTTGAAACTATAGACGAGCATCGGAACGACACTGGATCGGAAAAAGATCTTTTTGGTACTAAATACGAACGTTTATCAACGGATATGTTTTTTGCTAGTAAATATCATTCTTATATATTATAATGCGACATAAAATTCCATTGTTCTACAATTTCTTTGATTTTTTCAAGTCACTGAATGTCGTAAAATTTACGACACGCGCCTGCTGGTGTGAACATTTTACGCGCGCCCGCTGGAAGGTTAATATAACATATAATTTTAATTAAACGTACTTCGTATATAACTAATTTTTATTCAGATTTAATTACAATTGTCGTATTGATTGTGTATTAACAGGTTTTGTTATTTATAGTATCTTTAGTTTCAAGACAATGAAATTCTCAATCAGTACAGTTCATTTAATTTCATATTTTAATTATTACAATGGCATATTACATTTTATTTCTGTTTATTAATTCACAGGAGGCCATGGATTAGAACATTTCTGGGAACACTTTCACATTTCATTACGCAATTCATCATTGTTATGAATAGTGATCCATGAAGTATTATTATTACAACACTTTCGTTATAATACGAAGGTTGGGGGTAAGTCATGGCAATTATTTATTTTTGTGAGAATACGAAAAAAGGTGGAAAATGTAAAATATACACATGAAAGGGTAGAGTATGAATTAAGTGCATGGACATTTAACGATACGCCAAAATTGTCGTTCCCATATTTATTAAAGAATTTGAAATGACAGTACTGGTTTCATGTTCCAAAGCATTTTAGCATACACAAGTTCACAACATTCCAAAAGAATGTAATGCCCATTCTAAAGGCCCAATTCGGCAGATGGTCGATTACCGCACATACCAAGTCTATCCGTACACAGGTCGTCACGTGCGTTGCTGGTCACTGGTTGCTACATGTCCTCGCAGAAATTCTCGTGACCATCTCGTCTGGTATGGAAAGGCATTATTCCCAAAAACTTCCACAATTCCCTGTGACAGTTTCTAGCATTTCTCTCATGGAGAACGGTCGTCTTGTAGTATGAGCGCTGCTCGAAACATGTTACATTCATCTCGCACAGCGGTAGTTGGACATTCGATTTCACGTTCCTTTCTGTACTAATAGAGACACAGAGACCTCTGTGAATGTGAATACATCTTACTGTAGCATTTCCCTCACGCTTCAAATAAAATTGGGCGCTTTGATAACATTTCTTTAAAAAAATAGTTGCCATGACTTCTGCCCCAACCGTTGTAATTTTTATTATGACAGTTTCCGGTTTCGTAATATTTCAGTTCATAAAACTAGATAAAAAGTATTAGAATTTCTCTGTATCTAATGCAACTAATCAAAGCCAATTGTTTGGGAGTTTGTTTTTGAAGTGCTTGGTCCAACTTCATTGGAACATTGCTTCCTGTTGACTTAGTTTTTCTCCAGTTTCTTTGATAAAAGTCATAAATAGCCTCTTGCTTTAAAAAACACTGCATGAAACTTTTTTTCTCCCCACTCAGTAAACGTTACGAACATTTTTGTGTGTTTTTGTCGTTAAATAAATAAACAAATAATTATTGTATTTGTCGGAGCTTAGAATATAAGTCTGTTATCATATTATATATTCAACACGTTAAATAAGCTTAACTCATTCACATATCATGTCAAAATTTGATTGGCAGAGAAACAAATTAATATTTCGATAATATTTCTCGGCTACCTTCTTTGTACCTGGTGTTCGTGAATACAGTAAGGAGGGAGTGCAGTCATTGTAAGTGAGTCTGAGGAATAGAGTTTGCATGAAATGGTTAGCGAATCTCCCTGCCAGTTGTGCCTTCGAGGGCTTCTGGTGAATAATACACACGAGAACAGAGACACGCAAAGTTTCACAGCCGAGACACAACGTACAAGTGGACAAGCACTTAAACTTGTCAACGGAAGCCCAGCATTGAACGTAATGGCTTAACAAGCCCAGCCACATGGCGGTCCTTTGGCGTACCTCCTTAAATCGCACTAGAGCCGCTCCGTCTCCATGGTGGCGGATCCGCTGGTGGTGGTAGTGGCGGTGGTGGGCGTGCCGCTGGGGCCGGCCGCACCGGCGACGTTGCGTGGGCGGCGGACGCGGTCGCGGAGCGAACGCCACGTCGCTTTCGCGCGCTCCCACCGCCCCACGGCCAGCCACAGCACCGCCCCCGCACGCGCCACGTCCAGGAAGCTCCCCAGCGCGGAGAAGACGTACGACACGTGCTGCGCGTGGTAGTAGCCGAGCCGGCTCTGAGCCACGTGCGGGCGGAACGCCCACACGGCCGCCTCCAGCCCCAGCTCCAGCACGCCCGCCGTCAGCAGCAGCTTCACGTACAGCAGCGCGCTGCAAACAGCAACATTAGCATAGCTTAACCTCCACACGGCTTTGGAACAACGCCTTCTACAGCACGGATAGGAACAATAGCAAAGCTGAGGCACTGTGCGCTCTAACTAGCTCCTGTGATACCTCTGTCACGCCCACCGTCAGCAGCAGCTTCACGTACAGCAGCGCGCTGCGGACAGGAACATTAGCGTAGCTTAACCTCATGGCTTGGAACAACGCCGTTCACAGCAGAGACAAGAATATTAGCATAACTTAACCTCCACACAACTTTGGAAGAATACCCTTCACAGCATAGATAGGAACAATAGCATAGCTGAGGCACTACGCGCTCTAACTAGCTGCTGTGACGTCTCTATCACGCCCGGCATCAGCAGCTTCTTCACTTACAGCAGCACGCTGCGGACACATGCACTGGAACATTTATGTAGCTAAGGCACTATGCTCTGTAACCAGTTCCTCTAACATCTGCCCTAGCACACCCGCTACTAGCACACCCGCACTAGCTTAGGATCTACGCTCTTCAAGCAAGAGCAAGAATTCTCTACGCTCTGTAGCTAGACCCTCTACCATCGTCTTTTTCATCTCCGGTGCCAACCGCAGCTTCACGTTCAGTAGCGAACACGTAATTAGCGTAGGTTAAGTAGGCAGAAAGCTCTCTGACCGACCCTTCTGAACTCCGGTTCTAGCATTCCGTAGCAACTACGTAGGTACCACGCGCTGTGACTCCAGATAATCCAGCCCTCTGCCAATAGAATATTTAGACATAGGCATGCACACACATATGCTCACTTACAAACTACAGCCTGCATTTCAGGTCACGCCCTCCAAATTAGACCTCATCAATTAGACCGTCAACGAGAGCGTCATGTCTTCCCGAGTACTCACACAGAATTCTGACGTTGACTAATGTGTTCACGATGCATGGTCTGTGTTTAGTAACTTAATCCCTCTGCGATCATTCACTTACACAATGGAATTGCCCAGTGGCGCTGTATAATCTTCGGAGTATTACTAATTGTCTTTAGAGTTCGTCCTAGCCATATTTTATATAATAGGTAAAATTAAAAATACCAATGTTTGCGATTTATATAGAGAATGGAAGTTTAATAAAGAAATACTGTTAATCTTGATGTCTTAAGAACTTAATTATGATAACTTCTTGGCACTGCTGTTACTTATTAATCATGTTTGATTCTGATTTCAATTTACTATAGTGCAACGTTTCGGTCGCAGTTTACCCCTCCTCTTCAAGTACACATAAAAGATAATCCAACCAAAAATAATCCATTATACACAATCAAATTATAACACCTAAAAGCAATAAAATATTAAAATATTAGAGGAAATACTCCTGATAACGATTAAAATTTAAAACTAGTTAAGTTTTATTATGTCATGTGCTAGGGATAAATTGAGAAGTATTTTTTTCAATTTCCAAGAACCGTGAGGCACAAACACTGTTTAACATTTTTATCAACTTGCAACACCCTAAAAGGACTATTTAAAATTTGGTGGCACCATCCATAAGACATCCTTTAAGAATATATTTTTTCTAAATATAATGTAATTTAAAAAGTTATTTTCCAAAATACGAGTAACAGAATTTTAAATGATATTTTTTTCGTGTACGCAACTTAATGCTTGCTTTGGAAACACTATGGTCGGCAAGAACAGTCTTCTGTGTGCGAAAAGTTGAGCCGATCACGTGTGGTCGCAAATTAAGACGCATTATTCTGTGATCCAGGTTATTTGAAAATATCGGAAGTTGGAGTCCTACAAAACATTCGTGTTGTTGAAAACAGTAAGTATTATAAATCAGTAAATGTTGGGTCCTGTTCTGAAACATTTGAAACAATGTTTTTACTTTAGGGGGTTATATTTGTTGGGTGCTCAGGAAAATAAATAATTCGTTTATTGAATAGTTTATATAATGACTAGTCGAAATAATAAACTCCAGTATTATTTTCAGGTCTTGCAATGCCACGGCGTTGTAGCATAGCTGGCTGTAAATCTAATTACACATCGGAAAAGGAAAAAGTGTCCACCTTTGCTCTCCCAAAAGATGAGAATTTGAAGAAGCAATGGCGACGGAATATCCCAATTGATTTTAAAGGCATTAAGGAGACTATTGTTTGCATAAAACATTTTACAGAGAATTTTATAATCAGGACAGAACAAATCATTGTTAACAACGAGATAAAAGTGAATGAAAGAAAAATGTCGAAGTTAAAATCACGAACTAAATTTAGAAAATATTACAGACGATAAAATTACAGAACCAATTTTTTTTTTAATTACATCAATACTTCCCACATAAAACTACTTTTAATCTTGGCCAATCATATACATTTCCACGCAGAATTAAATCCCGATTCCCTAAAGACCCATTTAGACCTCCATAGATGCTCATTTCTCCTACAATTTCAATCTATAACATAAAACCAACACACTACTTCTCTTTTCCACACTTTCACAGTATTAAAATCTAAACCCTTTCCGTCAATAACTCCGTTTCCGTCAAAAACTTATAATACTCATTTTGCCCTCACAATAAGGGACAATTAACGTGTGAGTGATCAACTCTAATAAACTAAGTAATTTTAATTTTTAAAACCCCTGAAAGAATTGTACAGTCGAACAGGCAGAAAATAACATTTAAAAAAGAAGTTAAAATGTGGTGATGATTAGTCGATTTTTCCTAATCTACCAATGCATCTCTCATCATCTTCCTCCGTACCTCGAAGGTTGTGTGATGCTGAGCAAGTCAACACGGAAATAGCAATTGCCTGCAGTTTGGTAGATTTCAAGAAGAAACAAGTATAAGTTAGGTTTAAAGATTATTATTAATAATACGATAATGCCTAAATGTAAGTTACCAAAACATTTTCAGTCTATTAATATCCCTGTTTTCAGAGCTTCTGAACTGTATTGAAAATCAATTGATGATTGAATTGAATTCTGTTTTAGCTGTAAATAGTGCTGTGGGTTTGTTACAAAAATATTGTTCTGAAAAACCTCAGCTGCCATTTTTAATGGAACAAATTCAATTGTTAATACACAAAGAAAATAATCGCAGATTTCTAAATAGTACTTTGCTGTTTACAGCTACATTATTTATTTATTCATTCATTCATTCATTCATTCATTCATTCATTCATTCATTCATTCACCATCTGCTTATCTTGCCACTTATAAACGTTCTTGCCTTGTTCTACCACATCGTCACTGCTTGAAAAGATTAAGAGAACAGTATAGTTTGGATAGTTCAACAATTGATGGTAGCATCCATTATTTAAAAACTAAGAGATTTTTAAAAACTCGTGAATGCATTGTAAATATTCAATGTAAAAATTTACATTGAACCCCAATTATCATTTAAGGGTGATACCATTTTTGGCTTTAGTGATTTTGTCAGCTATAATGTAGCAAAAACTGCCCAAGTCTTCAAGATATCGAGTGATTTTTCCAAGTATAAAGATGTAATTGGCATAATTCCTTTAAGTAATTTAACAGCGAATGAGCTGAGAAATAAGCTGCTTCATATTCTTCAAAGAATTGAGTCACTTGTGTTTTTAATTTTATCACCGGTATGTGATAATTTTGTAAATAGGAAAATGTACTGTTACTGTCACCAAATTGTATTTGCAGCCATTTATTACTCATCCATCCAATGAAAGTAGACATCATTTGTTTTAATTTTTGATGCAGTTCATCTCCCTAAGTGTATCAGGAACAATTGGATCGAAAAGAGTAACAGATGTTTAAAGTTTGCTAACTTCGATAACTTCAATGAAATAGAATCTGTAGATTTTCAGAATTTATAATAAATTTACGAAAGGGAAAAAGATTCTCTGGTCAAATATGGGCATTTACTCTCTCTGGAAGTTTTGTACTCCTCCAAAATTCCAAAAACCAAATGTTAATCTTGCTCTAAAGATATTGGATAAGAGGAATGTTGCAGAATTAAAATTTTGAATGTTAAAGGATGATCGTTTCTTCAACTGTGGGAGTACAGTGGCATTTTTGTAGTTGATTTATTGGCGGAACATTACAAATGTAAAAAGTGTGTTTGAACAATTTAATAATGTGTATAGAGAGCCTATTAGGGAGAACAGTACCCTTCAAGCCTACCTTCTTCAAAAAATGTCTCTTGGGCTGCCAAATTGGAGACAAACAGTACCTTCTTCTCAGTCTTTGGGCTCTCAGACATTTAGCGTGTTAATGCATCTTTTGCCCCTACCTTACTTGTTTAAAATATAAAAAGGTGATTACATTCTTTTAAGTAAATTTCAGAATGACAATTTAAAAGGTAGGTTTGATATGTACAGGCAACTTAGTGGAGCAAAGTATTACATAATGTAGAATTATTGCAAGGGGGAGGAAAGTTAAGATTTTGAAATATTTTGTTATTTTCTCAGTCATAATGTCCCATTGAAAGACCTTCGTTTAAAACCTAAGGTCAATCGTAGTTTATATTTCTGCCTACTGTGTGAAACAAGAACTGTTGCGAAAATGCTGTGGTGTATGCACTAATTGGATACAAAGAAAGAGATTGAGATCCCTATTCCCATTTACTTCCATTCCCATCACTTTCTTATTGAATTTGACAGGGGAAATTGAGTGTGACAAGTGTGACTGTAACAGGTATTGTCTGGTATTTTTTGGGAGAAATATTAAAGAAATGTTGTAACACTTATTTAAAAGAAAAATATAATCTGCAGTTTCTATATCAGATTTGTGTGTTAAAACTTGAGGACCATGAGTGCTATGGTCCTTCATTAAATGGTGCATGTAATTGTGAACGAACATTAAGATATTTTATGAAAAATGTACTAATGCAATCGTGAAAAACTATGCTAAATAACATGGTGAAAAGAATGAATGAAAGGAAGAGTAGAAATGACTCAAGGCAATTAGAAAAGTTTAAGGAAAATTGATTACTCAAGCAGTTAATTTGAGTAATAATAACTACAAAATGTATCGCAAATATGCTACTGTCTTATGTATTCTGTGAATTGTAATTTTTATAAATATTATTACATGTGATTTTTACTTTTGTACTTTTTATTTTTCTCTTCCATTCACAAATTACTAAGCAATGTCCAATTCAAGTATTTTAGTATTCCAATCCAGTATTTCCGAACTGTTTCAAAATGATAAAGTTTAGATTCCAATTCGATTGACTTTCGTCCTAGATCCTAGCTCAATCTTCGCTTGGGGGTTATTTTTTTAAAATGTCAATCATTAACATTTGATGATAACTTAAGGCATTAGCCTGAAACCCCTTTGGATATTTTTAAAGAATGAATAACCTACAACCTAGGAAATTTATGGCGTAAGCTGTTCTGAATATCCATCAACTATTTACAACACCAACAAGCTGTCGGAAAAAGCTATTCAGATTAGTATTATTGCAGTAGTCCTATTTCACATCAACCGGTACAACATTCCGGTCCGTGAACCATGACACTAAGTTGCTGACGTCATGAAATCACGCCACGGTCTGTCTTTCTCGTTGGCCACGTTTGGGACCAATATGACATCATCAAATGTGTGTCTCGAATGGTAAATACATGCTTGAATTTTTCAAAAATTTAATTATTCACAAATGGAAATTAACAAAATATTGAACGTCACGCGTGGATAAAGGGGCGTAGTTGCACTTGTGGCAAGGAAGAAAACTCATTCCTATCACCTCCCGCTTTCTTGAACATACCACACGTGCAATTATACCCCTCTTCATATACTAGTTTCCATAACAGTGGCGGCTCGTGCTTAGATTGCACGGTTGCACAACCCTCAGATAATCGAATTAGATCTCATAATATCTTAAGAATATCCATTTCCTTTTAAAGACATTCAGTGTTCAGGATATTGCAGGAATATCGATGTATATGAAATCCTTTTGAAACCAAAGAGCGTCCAACTAGCGCTCTCCGGTGTCTGGTGCCTTCCACGAATTGCACCACGCTCTTGGCTCTCGGCTGTGTTACTGGGTTTACTACATAAACTCTTTGGCCCTTCGATTTCACACGGAGGACATTGACCTTTTTGGTTGCCTCATCAGGTGGTTGGCGCCGTCGGGCGCTATTCTGTCTTCGCGCGACCAATATTCTGTCTTCGTCTGACTCGCTGCAACGTAATTTTACGAATTTCGCTTGTTATTGAAAGTATGCGACTTCAGTCAATTATTGACTGCATTATTTAAACTGTTTAGAGAATTTGTTTCATTTGATATTAGAGTCATTGATTTAAATGTACCATTGATAAATTCTTTGTGTAAAGTTGGCCGTTCTAGAAGGAATTCCCTTTCCCGATAGATGCAGATTTCCCTTGCAGAAGCCTGCAGTTCACTGCGGTTACAGATGGAGAGCGATGGTGGGAGTACAAGCGTGTGTGTAATTTTTATAAATATTATTACATATGATTTTTACTATTGTGAGGCATCTTTATTATAGTATGTTTAAATTTTTGTAGTGTAGTGTAGAGTAGTGACATTTTTGAAATAAAATAATTTTATTTGTGTGAAACATTTCGAAGCAATAGTGCTGGAGTTGAACTTAAGTGCCCAGTGGAAATCAGAGCCAGAACCACCTGCGTAGGAGGTATATATACTGAACGGACACGACTCGACGAATAAAATTTTGTAATTATTGTTTCAATTTAGACGTATATTTAACTTAGTTTTAATTAATTTGAAGTGCTTACATTTTATTATATATTCGTATTTTGAATTTTGCATATTACATTTCCGTCATTCAATGGAGGTGCGACCTCCAATCTGTTGGGGCACCCGTCACTACTGTTCGATAATAACAATAAAATATACTAAACCGCTTAATGAAACATTCTACAAATGTGCGCAAGACGAACCTGGTATCGCTTCTTGTTCATTGGGTTTTATTACCTTGTCACCTTCCTTACTAACTCTTTTCTATGATTTCTGAGCAGGTGACACAAGCAAGAGAAATGTTTTGCCTGTAATGAGGCAACCGAATCAGTTAGGGATGTCACAAAAATTACAACAGTTAAAGTGATATTTAATGTGAGACACAGTCTTTCAAATCGAACACAAAGAAAGAGTCAAGGACGTTATAAATTCTAACTTAGCATATATTCTTTCCAAGAAATACAAAAATTAAGAAAATGGTAGTTAATGTTTTCAGTGAATTTCAACAACTAAATGAAACCTTTGACATAATAATCACCATAAAATCACAACAAAATAAACAACAATCATAATGAAATAACAATATCTGAAAAAGAATGAACAAATACAATACACAGTTTCTCTTTACATTTTAACATAGGAAACATTACGCTCAATAGAAGATTTGAAGAAGTATGCAATCAAATAACTTCCACATTATTCTATCTAAACTTGTCTTATATTATATTATCTAAACTTGTGAAAAGTTTAATTTTTCAACTTATTTACAGTAAGTTTCAGTCTTAAATCTGTTTATAAGTATTCAAGTTTAAGAATTCTTTTGAAAGTTTTGCGAAGTGAATACAACTGAATTGTTAATTTAAGAACATTCTCTAACGAAAGAAAGCGTCATAATATATGACGTATATTTTCTTCCGCAGTGTTAATTAATTTTAGGAAAGTTATAATACACAGTTACAATCACATCTGGGCATTTACATTTCTGATTTCAGTTACGATAGTGGAATGGGTTCGTTCTGAATTCATTGACATATGACTCAGATAAAAGCGTAGCTGCTGAACGTAACTCAAATGAAGTTTTACTTCAGTTTTTAAACAACTCATAGCTGAATTTATGCGAATCAGAAAGATGTCTCCTCGGGTGCCGACGCCGGCAACCAAAGTCACACTGCGCAATGTTCTTTCCGGGTCGCTCTCCAATGCAGTCGCAGAATTCGCTCGCCAGCTCGTTCCGTTGCATAGACGCGGCCTATGTTGTAATTCTCGTTCACCAATGCGAGAATATAATCAGCTTGTTGAAATTTCGTATTAAGTCAGTTTAGAAAATACGAAGTGAAATCCAGATGAAACGGATTAAATTTTGTCTCAGAGGAACAATTTATTATATTTTCTAATTGTGTGTGAATTATGTAAAAATACGATACACAACACATCAATTTCTAAAACACTGTTCGCTAAAGTACGAAGGTGTGCACTACTTGAAATTGTCTTTTACGCCCATTACGATTCCCTATAATTTAGCAAAGGGTTCCATAAAAAAAAAAAACAATGTTGATCATATATATTCTTAGTATAAATTAGTCCAAAGGCGAAGTATGCCGTACTCGTGTTGCTCCTGTCTATGCAATCGACTGTTCGAACGGCATCCTCGTATCTTGCACGGTTGACGAGGTACACGGGGTGTTTCACTCTGTACAATTATTTCAATGAATTTACTTTGATGTTCGTAAAACTGTCTCAGTCCATGTATTTTTATTTCAAAATATTTCCACATCTGAACTAGCGATGTCCGCCATTTTCTACGACGTAGTTTTGTAAGGCCATGAGATTAGCTGTGGTTGGTTATGAAATGTGAAGCTCCGCCTGCGACGTTTCGTCGTGGCTGCCCAAGCCGCGGGACAGCTGAACTAAACCGCAGACGGCCAGGATCAATTTTTGATTCCAAAACTGTACATACAGTGCTGTATTTTTTTTGGAGCAGTGAAGTCCGGCCATCTTGTATGTATATACAAAAATTCTTATTGTTATATTAAAATTGAAAAATGTTCCCCTTTTTATTTAAAGAAATGGCCATGTACCTTTTAGCCTTGTTTTCATTACCTTGTGATACACCAGTGACTAATCCGCGGCACACACGGGTATGCAGAAGTATTCGCAACAAACCAATATATATATATATATATATATATATATATATATATATATGTGTGTGTGTGTGTGTGAGAGAGAGAGAGAGAGAGAGAGAGAACGCGTGCGTGCGTGCATGTGCGTACCTCTGGAGCAAGCCAGGTTCTTGTTTCAGGCGCAGGGCATCACGGCGCAATTCGCGGATGCGACAAAGAGTTATCACTAGGCACACAGCGTTGACTGCCACTAGCACTCCGCATGGCAGGTAATAGTAGTACACAGCGCCAAGCTTTCGCCTCTCCTCCACACGATTGCCTGCGTTCAAAAACACGCGAGCAATATTTATGGAAATCATTACAATTCTCTTCATTAGCCACCCTATATCATGAAACTCCTAGATCAATTGACAGATTGCAATTGCTGAGAAAATGGACAGATAGAACAATAAGTTACACTAACAAATATTATTAAATAAGTCAAAATGTACTATTTAATTAAAACCATCTCAGAATTCTCGTGATCCATATTAGTATCCTCTAATTTCTTCAGCAGCTTTAAACAATTTCTACACTATTTTCTTACGTTTATTCCTTCCTCTCCCCATCCTATGTTCTTTAGATTAACCCTTGGTCCAATTTTGGTTACCTTGTAGGTCCGTCGATTGACGATGATACTCTACAAAACAGGTCCTGGTCTCGAAGAAGGTGGGCGTGACGAAGCCATGTCGCTTGGCCACCTCTTCATACTGGTGAGCGGTGATGCAGACGGCGGTGAACACAGCGGGCAGCCCCCATGCGTACAGCAGCACCAGCAGCCAACGCCGCCGCCCGTTACTGCCGCCCTCCCGCGACCGCGCACCCTGCGGACGCCTGTGCATACCACCCTTCACAATCAGTTATGTATCTCATTTAGAAATTTAGCTGAGCCCTACAAAACGCTGTCGCCTGGTAATTGCCTTGTTATGTAAAACTCTACGCGTGCAGTAGTACCAATGAAGGAGAGGAGGAGTTGCAGGTGAAAATGCGAAGCACGAAGATGGAGAATAAGACATAGATAGAGCAGCAAGAGAGGGAGAGAGAGAGAAAGAGGTAGAGAGCGCGAAAGAGAGAGTGAAAGAGCGGAAGATATATACATATATATTGAATTTACTACTGAAAACTATATAAATTCTATATCTTAGTCGTTGGTTCTGTTCAATTGCACTAACCAATGAATCCTATTTTTATAGGCGCCAGGAAAACAATTTCAAGTATCAAGAGAATTTCGTGTATTTAAATTACACCAATATCTTGCTGGCTCAGTCGTTGGGTTCTCGGTTCGATGACAATTCGCTTACCTGTATCTGCAAAATTGCCACCGGATCTGCCCTCTGTACAGAGAATCACGAAATCCGAAAGTTTTATCTTATTCTGAAATTCTTGCACCAATAACGTGCTATGTTGCACAATAATAATCTTTTAAAATTCGTTTAAAAACCGAACACAATTTATTTCAATGCAAAAATAACATTATCATTTGTTCATGACCTTTGAATTAAATTTCTAACGATCGTTAGCATAAAATACCCCGAGCCCTCTTGTCAGTCGTCGGATGGCGCCCGAAGAACCAACCTGGAACTTCCAAGACGTCTTCCGATCTTCGTTCGGCTGGGCCGGATCCGATGTCGTCTACTTCATTCTTCAGCGTTGCTTCTAGTATCTGTCTTTATCTAGCATCTGCAGCTAACCTAGCATCTAGAGTTACTTTTCCCTAAAATGCGCAACAGTTGTGCGCCTACCCGCGAACTCAACAAAATCGAAAAAAAATGTCTCTGCTAACTAATATTCGTAGCCAAGTCTATTCACTAACTCATTTGCTCCGCCACGGCACGGCAGACATATTTTGTAGTCTCTATCCTGGCTATATTCGATTAAAGTTCTCCACTTCATCACAAGCTGTTGTCACCGAATCAATTTATAATAACTACAATGTCGTATCGCCAGTACAACGCGGCGAACCAGCTTATTTTGCAAATAAAGTTTTTCTCAATAAATGATAAATAGTTGCAACCGAATTAATTCAATTAATTAACTTCGCGAATCAATCTCCTGACTAATATTCCGTATCGGTATTACGGAACTACAGCGGAACACAGCGTTACTATCAAACAAAATCGAAGTTAGATTCCGCATTCTTATCAAACGATCCGCCTGCCTCGTGTCTGGATGAAGAGAGAGCTCTTTTCACTACACTGCATATGAGAGTGACCTACCATTTGTCTTTTCTCCCACTACTCAAAATCAACAACTCCTTGGCAACGCATATGCGCTATGTACAGCCAACACCGCCTGGAATACAAGGCCTGCCGACGTATTCCGTGACGTCACATAGGAAGGCCGCAAGGCCAGCTTTACTCAGGCCCCGAAGCATACGTCATAGTTTTGAGTCACGTGATCACGGTAGTCGAAAGTCCTCCAGGCTCCGGCGGCCTCGCCAAACGTGGTTTGTTTTGGGAGGCAAGTGGAGATAATTTGGCTAACAAACTGCGCATCTTTCGGCAATGTACAATTGACTAAGACATCTAGAAAATGGACTATCATTATTCATTTTGAGGAAATTAAATCTTTCAATCATCCCCAATCAGGCCTTATGGGTGTCCCAAGGCCAGTACAATGTATCAACATTGCCTATTTATTTACGAATCTGTAATCTTTGTCAAAACTGACTTACTTAACGGTGGGAACATATTTTCACGTAATACTGATATTTATAATTACAACACACGTCGTAAAAATCACGTTTATCAAGTGTCAATATCAACAACTTATTACAAGAAATCTACATATATGTACGTTACTTTACAACGCATTGCCAGATGTTATTAAACAATTAAAGTCGGTAAACAAATTTAAGTTAAAAGTAAAATTTTGTCTGCTGCATAACTGTTTCTATATAATTAGAGACTATACTGACCATCAAAAAGAAAAATTATGTTCATTTCAACAAAAGAATGATATATATAGTGAATTACTTTACATTTATATTGTATAATTTTAAAAAAAGACTTAATACCCCTGTAACAAGTAATGTACTTTAGCTTCCGGGTCAATGACCCCCATCTCAATCAGTTTTTTTGTCCAGTTTCCCTGATCCATTGAGGAAATGTTGAGATGGCCCCTTGTTTTTCTTCTGGGCGTAAATGTAGCTTCACTATGCTCACGTTTCGTTGAGCACACCTTTTGCTTTTATTGGTTGGAGTAGAGCTGAGGGTGAGTTACTATTTTGTTAGCAATGCTGAAGAATTGCGTCTGCATTTCGTTTACCGTTGCAAGTTTTTTTTATATAAGTCGGGAAAGAAATATCTAGTTTTTTCAAATGTTGCTAATCTCGCGCTTTTTAAAATTTTATTATTATGTCTTTTTTATATTTTCTTCGCCTTTCAACCATCGTATTTGTAGTTAAAATGTTGGGAAGGGATTGTGGAACTTAAGAAAACGTGCGCAAATAATCTTCACCCCCATACGTCGTATACAGTTTTCACTATTTTCTGACCAATAGATCAAATCAAATCAAACATCTAGTTGTTGCCTACCGTAAGTATATCAAGTTAAATTTACATAAACAAGTAACATTGATAGTCGTTCTTTTAGGTATGTTTTATTAATGTTCGTAAACGACACAAATAATTTTGTAATCTCATTGAAACATAGATATACAAATTGTAAATACTAAAGCGTATAATAGGAAACATACACCTACAGGGTATACACGGTTCTCGATCGAATCCGCTCTTGATTGAAATAAAAAGGATTCAAATTACACAAAGCATTTTCAGTAAAATACAAAACGATTATTCATTAATAACAAGATGGCTAGATATTCTAAATATGCGTCACGAAGAAGTTTGTATAATTTTACCGGCACTGTGAGATCTCCGACTTTAGCTACATAACCTAACTTAGATACTTTCATGCACATACAAAAACGCCCGGCACAAAATAAGTTCTGCTGAAAACAACAACCACATAAAGCGCGATAATTAATAATACACAGTAAGCACAATTGCAAACAATATCAATTTCGATTTGAAGAGTGAAAACATGCACAAAACCTGTATGGCCACTCTCAAAACATGAAACATCACCGAACGCCACATGCACGGGAGCCGACCACCGACTACCTTGATCACGTGACAATTTCGCTTCGGGGCCTGAGTAAAGCAGGCCTTGGGAAGGCCGAAAATCGCCGGCCGCGGTGGCCGCTCGGCAATCGCGCCGCTGTAAATATTGCATCGTTTCCCGGGGCATTTAGAATTCTTTCTGTTTTTAGTTCATTTAAACTTGAAGCATATGGCTAAATGAAAGGTAAAAAATAAACACGTTTATTTATTTAACGTCACAAACTTAGCATTTAAACTTATGTATCGATTTTAATACACTTTATTACAGCTCATGTCTTATGTTGCAACACTATTTTTGCTTGCGTCTTTTACATTCTGACATTGTTTTTCGTTTTAAATGGTCAGTTTTTCTTTTTGAATAATTATTTAAAAGTAGGTTGGCAGTTACATACATAATGTTTTGAATAATGTCCTTAACGTTATGGTGTTCAATGTTATGATCTTGAAAGAGATTGTTTGGAATATTCATTACTCCTAAAGAAACTACTACATTCTTATAATTTGATACCATCAAAAATTCATTTTCTATTTCTTTTGAAATTAATTTTTGCACAATAATGTACAAATAAGACGTACAACAAACAACATCTTTATGAGGGTAAAACAGACTACCTCTGTTATTTGAATTAATCAACATATTATATCTCCCAGACTTTTCTGCAATTAAATATTGTTTACAATAGCCACATTTGATTTTTTTCTTACAGTATAAGCATTGTATCCCCCAATATATGTTAAAATGGAACAGGTTGATACTGGAATGTAATCAATATCGTCCTCATCTACAGCACAATTACTTTTCAAAATATCTGGAAAAATTGAGTTGTGTAGGTCTTCATCCTGAGACATGAAATTAGTCGCATCAAATTCACAAACATCCACAGAAACTTGACTGAGACTGTGAGATTTCAAAATCAGGGACATGGCATTCTGAATTCGCAGTTTGCTTTCACTTTCAAAAATTTTGCCTAACAGACACATGACACTGTGCTCCAGACACATGAAACTGTGCTTTAGAAGGGTCTTGCTCCAAATGGGGATTACTGGAAAACGTGCTGCAAATTTGCCTAATAGTAGAGGAACTGGGTTATCTCAAATTACCAGATGATTTCAGATATTTATATCTATGAGGTAATATCGAGTGAAGCAGACTACAGAATATAAGTAATTGTCATAAATATCTTGCAGTAGTTTTAGGTAGTGGAAGTAATAATATTTGTTCTTTTATAAATCCAATGTGGCTGTGGATCTTGGTATTATTGTTTCCAAATGATCAAGAAAATGGGTGATCAAGTCGATAACATGTTTTATGGAGAAATTGCGACAATTATTGCAGAAAGCTCCACTGATTTCACTAACAATATTCTCCAAGTCATGTATCTTATTGATCTTCCTTGGTAGTTTTCCAGATGGAAGCGAGTGTATTTCAGCATCGTCATTGAAAGCAGATAATATCAATTCTTCACTAACATTAATAGCACAAAGCATTCTTGGCTGACGGTTTCCTTTCACTAACAAAATTTACATAATTTTCTTTCAGCAATACCGTCCAATCTGCAGGTAAACTTATGTCACACACTTTAGATTTCAATTCTTCATAGTAATGAAACGAATTCTTCTCATTATGTGTCTCAAAGGAAACGATGCTTTTCTCTATGACATTTCTTAAAGACTCGTTCTTCAATCGCGTACGTCGCATATCCGAGCTTTCTCGAGCAGATGTCTAAGGCCGTGACAAATACTTTGGTATTCCAAGCATTACAGACGGTTCAGCACCTAGAAATAATAATTAACTTTGTTATCTCAAACCTACATTGTAGAATGTTAAATTACCATTTACATACTTTTTGTACAAGTACTCTCTGAAAACCTAAAAAATCATTCTATTGTCTCAAGTGAAGCAAATTCTGAAGTCGCCAGACACCTAAAATCACTAAATATGCATACGATCCCCTTAAAAATCATGACTACACAAAACAAACTAAGCAAGAAGAACAGCTGTCCTTTCAACTCTTCAGAACGTTACAATAATCAACCCTTTAATGCACAAAGTTAACTTATGGACTTTACTGTTAAGAATAATTGCATAAAGATTAAGGTCTCTTTCTGAATTACATTATTCTCCTTCTGAAGTCATATATAGTTCCCAAATAATATATTATTTAACTCACCATCAACAAGCCTGGGGTATGACAATGGGGCATTAATTTGCTTCCCTGTTTTCTCATCTTAAGCTGAACTACTTCTTTCAACATCACGTTCGTTAAAATGTAGTTCACAAACCTACACATGAAATAGAAAACAAGATATTTCCAACAAACTAAAGAATCCAGTTTCAGAGAGAATTGGACAGAAAGATGGTTAGGTATAGAAATATAGTATGTATCACCAAGTTAAGTAATCTATGAATAATATAATCGAAGGTAAGAAACACATATTTTAAAGATAGATTGTAGCTTACCTTTGGGTATGTTGTGGGTATAAAATCATTTATATTGCTCTCATCGATTTTCTTTTTAACTGGACGTCCTTTGGACACGAAAAAATACCCAACCGAGGTCCATTCTTATAATTTGCCTGGCACCCTCGCACACAACTAGGCATAATTTCTGCACTTATATCCCTACACACACACACGCACGGTTTAAGTATATTTTACCATTAAATAACAAAAAACATTAAGCACAGGCCCAGAAACAACACTACCGCACTATAGTATGAGATAATGGATCATGGCCTTCTCGTCGTGACGTCACGCACAAACTCTCAGGGCGTCGGCAGGCCTTGTATTCTAGGCGGTGTTGGTACAGCGAGCTCCGGCGTTTACCGTCGAATGTTTCAAGCGCCATTTTGTATATCACAAGAGAGAGAGAGAGAGAGAGAGAGAGTTGTTAGTTGCGCCCGGCAAACTTCTTTCTTTGAAAATCTCATTGAAAACGTTTTGGCAGTTCCAGAGGTGAGCCCGAACAAATAGTCAAAATCAAGTCTAGTTAGAATAATAAGGTCCACCGAATATCCACAATTCGCAGATACGGCGACCGGGAATTATCACTGGCTTAGCGATTCTAAGTTTCCATCACTGAAGAACAATACTATCTTCCAGCACGGGCCAGTCAAACTTCGTCCGCACAAGCTTACATGCCCACCTGGGAAGCTTGGGTCCCCTGGCTTTGCTCGCAATTCCCCTCCAAACCCCAAAAAGCTGTGAGCAAGCGCACGCTGTGGCGGGGATGCGAAGCGCGCTCGATGTATCCCGATAAATGATTTTAACACAATGATGTTAACTAGATTTCAGTCAACCTAAATTTTAATTTTATTTATACACTTCATTTCTTATTACTTTATTTCATGGTTATTTTATTATACATTTTTGCCCAGTATAATCATGTTGCCAGGGGGCATAAATATGTTTGAATGTTCTTTGCCAGTTTTAGTTGTGTGTTTTTATATTAAATGATTTTATTATTTGTATGTAGCAATAATTCGCAATTTATGATCAAGTGTATGTAGCCTAGAACCTCCTTTTAGATTTATATCTCTTAATGTCTAATTGTCAGATGAATATGTATTTCTCTTGTGTATTGTTCACGGTCAAGTCTGCAGGTTCTTATCCCCGGCAAGCACCAAATACTCCAAAAACAAGAATGACCTTCAAAAGCAGGTAAATGTGATAGTCAGCCTCTTGTAAGAACTTAGTTAATTGCTATTCTGATTTTTTTGGGTAGTAATTAGCTTAGATTTTTTCTTCAAATATTCAACAACTTTATTATGGTATATTCAAATAAATTTTAAATAATTAGTCTGCAGTATTTACTATTATTTCAAATTATAAGGAATTAATAACTTACGTGGATACTCAGTCTTCTCATGTATTTTTATACATTTTTTCAGCACACTAAAGTATGACTAGAGACTAGTTGGTTTTAATGTTTTTGATCGTTACTTCAAAAATGCTAGAATAATCTCTTCGTAAATGCCTCGAACATTCCTTTTCGTTCGTCAGTCACAAAATAAATCATAAGCTTTTTCATAAGTGGTTACAGATTTAGAAGGCATCAAAGTTTATCTTGCATCAGTTGCTTCCTCCAGAATAACATTGCACGAAAATATCTGCTGATACCTCGAAATTCCCAGATTTTTTCTCAATCAGCTTGAATTACCAGAAAAGGCATTCAACTGTTTAATCACAATAACCAGTACAACCTACAGAAAACCGAGAGTAATGACAACTTTTTCTTAACTCATAGAAGTGAAAAAAGTTTATTTTCAATAAGTGATAAACTAGAAATAGCAAAAAACATTGTATGTGACTCGTCCTCTATTAGTCTTGAAGGACTCGTGACATAAATATTGTTTTCTTTGGTGCGTTCACAAATTTATTAAAACACTTGGGCATAGTCTCACTTTTAAAAATTAAACTTTTGGCACGTTTTGCAGACATTAAAAACAATCGTGATTACAGATGGCTGTCTTAAAAGTATATTATCCAAAACGTTTACTTTACTATCAATGCGACCTGCTTCCTGCAAATGACTGAATCCTATGAACGATACGTTTAAATGCTAGGGTTGTTCATAGAAAAGATTCGCATTTCATTACTTTCTCTAAAAAGGATATTGGGGAAAGTACAAAAATAACATGCATTCAAATTGTCTTTCTGATATAACTCAATTTGCTAGAAATAAACGCTTTAATTTTCTATGCTTTTATTTCCACATGCGTCATTCTCATTTTTGTACCAAAAATGCACTCATTTCTATTTTTGGCTGACGAGAAAAATCTTCCAGGAATAGAGGCGGAAGATGTCCATCTTCGTCAGGTATGTTGTTGGCTTCACACATGTGTGGACGAATATTCTTGAAAATATCAATTTTTAAAACGTTGGTTCATGGACACGGTCAGTCAGGGAGAGGTACTGGCGCAATGTGAATTTTATGCAAAGGGCACAAAAGGCATATATGTAAAACGAAAAAAAATATACTGTATCAATTTTTGGATGCTATGTATAGGATAAACTTGTTTGCTTTCCTATTATTTCACACAATTTCTAAACACAACTACACAATTATTTACTTTCTCGTATGCGTTTAAGTGTAAGGAGCTGTATGGATAAAGTTAATGCTGTGTCGAAAACTGCCGATATTTTTAACTGAAAACCTCTTTTTCTGGATCTTTGATGCTGTAATAACGGGGTTTGCTTGCTGCTATGTTGTAAATTACTTTCTCTAAGGGGTAGTGTCATAATTCGCGTTTTGGGGTTTCTTAATACTGAGATAGTGGAATTTACTTTCTAGCCTTACTACGTTTATTTAATACAATATTGATAAGACTAAAACAATGAAATTTGTTCTAAAAATGGTCTTGAGAGGTCTTTGAATCTCTTCTAAAAATGGGATTCTTGTAATTTATTTTGAGAAAGCTAGGTGCTTTGCGTAATTTTTGAGTGAATTTAATGCAATTTGTATTTTTTCTCAAAAAGTCTCTAATTTTTTATTGAACATTTTAAGCTTGATTAGGGTAAATGCCGCTTAAAAATGACATGTCTCGTTTTCGTTGAAATTTCTCAATTTTCGGAAATTGCATGTGTAATAAATAATGCGAGAAACCACTTTTTAAACGTCGGGAAATTTCAGCGCAATCACATGAGTAGTGGTGTAGAAGTAACGTTCTCAGCGTGTTGACTCGAAATATCAGAGTTCGTATCGATTCGAATTGTACATTACCCTTTTTGTACTAAGATCAACCCTCAAAAAATTATTACACAAAAACTAAAAAATACCCCCAACATTTATGATTTTTGGTCTACGAAAACGTATCCCAAAGTATTTCGAAGTGTAACATTTTTTCTTACTAATATCAATATGAACATTCGAAATTATGCATTTATAAACAATGTAATGTTGGTATGTTACTATCCACGTTTCATTCTTTTACAAATTTAAAACAAAGCGATTCAATTTACAAGAATGAATTTTTTGTGAATGGGTCATTCCATATTAAATCAACAGTCATTTTACATCACCATCTCAGATTCAGATGAAATTTAACACATAGGTAGTATGAATAAAAAATAAGAAAACTACAAATTTTGAGTAAAATATTTCCACCCGTTTCTGAAATACAGCCATGTAAATGTTTGCAAAATTGAGTTCCCGAAAATTTTTAAATCGATGTAGAACCCCACCAAATTAAGATGGAGAGCTGAAAAGGGTGTCATTTTGCAGCTTTCCTTATGGACTTTTATATGATATACAACGCAATAGGGGTTACGTTCAAAACTTTTTTCAAATTTTAATTTAAAATATTGATTTTGAGTTTTTTCAAACTGCTCATCTTCAAAAAAATTGAAAAAAATTCTAAAATAATCCTTATATGTTTCCAAACAGATGGTGCAAGTTTAAAAATGGGACTGCAATGTGTTCATATGGTAATCTTTACTTAAAATGCACAATATTTACTTACTCTAGATTGTACTGATTTAAAATGCATTTTATTTTAAATTATAAGCCCTAGTATATACAAATTATTAATTTAGTGAAATGACCCGAAGACTAACTTTGCTCGAGGAGTTTACTTGAACGTACCCACTGTCTGTTAATGCATTGATTAATTGATTGATTCTTGTTTCCGGGCGCGTCAACTACTTAGGACATTAGTCTCGTAAGTGTAGTGCGTGTTTTCTTGGTTGGTGGCGGTGATCTTTTCCCCGCTGGATGGCGAGATCTGGCGCCGACTAACGGGGATTTCCCCTCAACCAGGTATCTCCCACCAGCGGGCCACCGCCCCAACCGGGACAGGCTGTAAGCTCCCGACCGGTCTCCCTGCATGTGTGGTAGTGTAGTGCATGTTAGTGTAAATAAGTGTGTAAGGGGAGAGGATAGGACAAGGGAAGAGGAAGGAAAGATCGCGCGCGGTCCGTGGCCCGTTTGTTAGGGTACTGCTCCGGCATTTGCCTGGTGCTGTCGGAGAAACCACGGAAAACTACCGATCAGAGCAGCTGGCCGCTAGAATTCTCCTCCAGATAGTGACTGAATTCGACCTAGCTGACAAGCTAATGACGAAAATCTTCCCGCCGCGCCGTCGGGACTCGAACCTAGGACCTCCAGTTCAGAGGGACTACAATGACATCAAATGATGCACCGTGCCATCTCTCCCTGTCTGCAAAGAAAGGGAATTCTTCGACCAAAAACTCGTTTTGTGTGTCCTTGATCTTGAAAAAGGTAGATAATACTTGTTCTTATGTGTAATAATTAAGCTATGGATTTTTACCCATTTGCTTATTTTTTCTTCAAATAAAAACGCATTCTTTTTGGTTACTTATTCATTTTGAGGTATTAAAAGTATTATAGGCGAATTTTATGGCGACTATAAATGTCTATTTCACTAATGAATTCCTACGTTTGTTTAAATGCCTAATTGTTGCCTACTTTCGCATTTATTGATCAAAAATCTATTTTCTATAATCAAAAATTTTTAAACGTTTCGTTTTTTTCTTTTTATGCTGCAAATTACAGAGAAATCGAACAACGATCGATACACCAATTTTCCGTATTGCTGCCATCACAGTGTATGTATTTCGTATTATGAAACACGTGCAAATAGCTGGTGGTAGGCACGTTACTTTTCTTAAAATTTCTGCACTTATTTATCAAAGGACTGTATAAAATTGACGTTTCCATTATTCCTGAACACATTATTTTCGAAAATGGCAAAAAGTTATCTTTGCAATTTGTACAATATTGAATTCAGAAATTTTTATCTTGAATGAAATGTGATCTAAAACATCAGATTTTTTTAAAAAAAAAGACCATATATTTTTTTTAAAACGGTGGTTTTGCGGAAGTTCTGCTTAAATTTCAAGCACATTTTTAAAAAATCTCTAAAATAACTACAAATGTTTACTTCATTTTTTTCACGAATAGAGCAAGGGGCACTTAAAAGAATTGCGCAGCTCTCATTTTCGTTGAACTCATTGAATATTTTTACTTACGTCTAAATTAAATATGAGAAAAAATATCATAGTGTGCAGCATTAGAGTATGAGCTTGCATTTTCCAGAAAGCAAAAAATAGCTATTGCTATTTAGCCTGTTTTGTCTGAATTGCATAACATTGAAATAAATTATTTCTGTGAGAATATATCAGAACAATGACGAGAGTAAAACATACCATGTAAATAACCTTATTATGTTTACTTCAGAAACTTTCTACACATGAACATAAACAAGGATAAGAAAAGTATATAGTGTCTGTTTAAATGCCTATTTTACACTTTTATATTCCTCTTTTGCCTGCCTATTTCAACTGATTTAGTGCCTCTAAATCCGCAGCTTAGTAATAATTAACTTCCTCAAAAGCGTATTCAGAATCCATATTTTGTGTCCTTGTTACCGAAAATTTTAAGGTGAAACTGGCGTCCGTCTGAACATCGCTAGAGCGGGCTAGAAGCTAAACCGGAAGTAGGATTTTTACCAAATTTTATATTCTCCGATCGATAGGGTTGATATCGTTGGCCTTTAAATTTGTAACATATTTTCATTTTGAGGGGCATCTAACGTGAAATTTCAAGATCATTTTCTAAAAAATATTTTTTATAATTAAATTGGCTCAAAGAATTGGCCGCTTCGACCGGGATTCGAACCCGGGCCTTCTAGTTTACGCCCAGCTGCTCTGACAGAGGCACAGTTTTTACGAGCGCAATTATCGCTCCTAGTGTATGTATAATAGTCTCCTTGTGAACGCAATTGTGCTCCGAGATATGTTCCGCAGTCGTAAAGAAATCCAAATTGTTCCCACGTTACTGAGTAATTCGATTTTTTTACACATTAGTTCAAATTTTCAAATGTTCAAAATTTGTTCAAATTTTTTACATTATCTGCTTTTATTGTGCAAAATACGTTTGACAAAATGCCGGTGGTCTGATTTTTGTTGAACACTAAATTTTTTATCATTTCAAAAGTTTCAATTTTTTCAGGATCTTCCGGCCATTCCAATGTTTTAGATCGAGATTTTTCTTCATAAAGTCTGTTCTTCAAAGTGAGATCTTTAATGCGGTCATGTAGTGCAATTGATTTTCAAGACATGGCATTTATCGCGTAATTTTGCCTGAACGAGAGGTGATTTTTAAAAACAAGCTTTTTTCAAAAAGCCTACTCTTTCTTTTGGATACTGGGATGAACGTTGATAAAAATGGCATGTGTCAGAGTTTCGTTGGTCTCTCTGAATTTTCGAAAATTGCAAAAGCAACAATAATATGGGCAAGTTGGATCTATTCCAACACCATTAGTTGCATATCATAATCAAGTTGAATTGATTAGTTTAAAATTATAACAAAACACAAGCGAAGTAGAAGTTTCGTTTTATAAATGGATGTAAGCTAACTCACCTAAAGCCTTCTGCCATGTTGACCGAGATAACGTTCAGCCAGAATGCACCCGCCACAAGGAAGAAGTAGATGATGTACGCTGTGAAAAGTCAAGTGGACATCTTTCCATCATACTCATTCACAATATACCTGCGCTTATTATTTCAGCTGCTTAATCCCCTAAGTGAATTCCACAGATTAAAAAAATATTTATTAACCTTCAACATTACTGCCTTAAAAGGTTTTATATTACACCTAGGGAACCTACTATTTTAATATTTAGTAAACACATTAATATACGCACACGAATGAATAAACAATAACGATATTGAAGCTAAGCTCATGTGAAACATTCTTAGCTAGACTAAAATTTAATAGAGCAATTTTTACAGAAATATTGGACGGATTAACAGGATTTAGAATAATCCAGATGACATATTTTGTGATGGATTTTACATGTCTCTAGAGAAACTATTTTTTATTCTTTTAGATGGATTAGCAGTTAGTTCAGGACTTATTTTAATTAGGTCAAGTATTTAATGTAAAATATTTTTTTAAAGCGATTTTCTTATCCATCTTTTAAAAGGCGCTCCCGAAAGTTTATTTTGAATTTGGTTGTTTCCAAAGAATTAAGGAATGTTTAAAGCCCATCAAAAACAGTATTTTTATTTTATAAAGGTTGAATTTAGCAGTTCTATTCAAGACTATAAAAATAGTCTTGAAATGTATTGATTCTGTTCTACCAAGAGTATCTGCCAGTTACGAATAGATAACCCAGACCCAAGGAAATAGAAAACTAATACGGGAAAGTCTTTGCCATTCAGTAGCACCACTATTTTTATTGTTGTCTTGAAATGTATTGATTCTGGACTTTTGCCAATGCATGCCCCGAGATGTATTGTTAGGTAGTTTCTAATTTGGCACTATCCAGGCGTCGAATGAGACTATTTCTGACGCCCGTGCAAGTTGCCCATTTGGTACCAAAACAAAAAAGTTAATGTAACTTTCCCGTTACTTGGGTGAGCAAGTGTGAAAAATGGAATGTGAAATATGAGTAGTCATGAAATTGTCAGGTTTTAATTTCGCCATACATTTATTCCAAGTTATTTTATATGCCATAACCGAAAACTGCACACTGACAAGCAACTTCTCAAGTGTATTACTTGTGGATAGATGTTTGGGGAGCATCAAAGATATTTAAAACAAAAAACAAAAGTTCGCAGATTATGGCATAGTTGGGTTATGTGGCACGCTTGCAACTCACAAAACACGTCCCGCCACAATATTCTTCACCATCGTGCACAACTTGGAAACGATGCGTCCTAGAGCCTTAAAACCAATGTTTTTGTTTGTGACAGAAGTTAATGTTTTCTTTATCGCAATCTATAAAACGAGACTTCTTAGGACTTCTATTACATGTGTTTTGGTTCCGGGGTTCTGTTATTCCGCAGCTCGGATTGAGAGAAAGTTTGAAAGTTGGATTCGAGTGAGAAGCTATTTTCACTTTTAAAACAATTATTTAAAAAGTTATCTTTATAGAAAGTTTTTTTGCGACTATTTTTGGGGTCCTTCAATACATTTTAGGGGGGTTTCTCAATTCTGTGTACTCTAGAACTCCCCGATTCTTCCTACAAGGAAGGTCGTATTGTTTATAAAACTTCTCTTATAAATTTTTGCATTCCTTTCTTAATTTTCTGTTTAACTTGTGTTGGAAGATGTGAACATTTGAGGAAGAACCTGGGAAAACTTTTGTGAAAAGATTCGGAGTCTACCGACCCTTCTTCCTAACCCATATTCCCGACATTTTTTCTACCCAGGAGGGCAAACCCGAACCTCACCGAAGCCTTCGCAGCCCTTGCGCCAGTCGTGCGTGAAGAACCAGGCGGCCTGCAGGGCGTTGGCGGCCATGAGGCAGGCGGCGTGGCAGGCGAGCGCGCGCCCGTGCGTGGTGCTGCGAAGCGCGCGTTGGGCCACGACGGCGACCACCGCCACCGCCAGCAGCGCCGTCGCCACCACGTGCAGCGGCCGCACCTGCGCACACCGCCCATTCTGTACACTTCGCCTCAGGGCATCGGGATGTTAACCCTTTCGCTCCCTCAGACATGCATTCAAAGCCCAGGGCGAAGACTGCCTCAGTGCTCATGTGCAGCGGCTGCACCTGCGCACACCGCCCATTCTGTACACTTTATCTCAGGGTAGCGATATATTAATTAACCCTTTCGTTGCCACGGACGTACATTGATGTTACAAGAGGGCAATGACTGTACGTGCAGCGGCCGCACCTGCGCACACCACCCATTCTATACGCTGTATCTCTGTGTATATTTGTCTCAGTAACCCTTTCTCTGCCACAGACATGCGTTCGTGTCACAGGACGGTTATGACTACGTGCAGTGGTCGCACCTGCACAAACAACCCATTCTATACACTTTGTCTCAAGGCACAGGGATACTAATTAACCCTCCTGTTGTCCTGATATGCATTTGTGACCCAAGAGAGCTATGACTGTACGTGCAGCGGTCGAACTTGGCGCACACCATCCATTCCACAGAATTTGTTTCAGTGCATAGGGATATTACCCTATCGCTCACACATGCATACATTCCTTTCCCAGGGCGGAGACGACCACAGTCCTCCTAACCAACAGACCCACCTACTCACTCCACTGATTCTATACACTGTTTCAGTGCATCGGGATATTAACCCTTTCGCTGTCACACATTCATTTGTAACTTCCCACGATAGGTGTGACTATGGTTCGATTAAAATAAGTTGGCGATTTACAGTTTTGCTTCTGATGCTGTAGCGTCACACAATATGAGTACATGATGTGATTACTTCTATAAGAATTTATTTCAGGTTTTATTTTCGTGTCCCGCGAACACTTGCTCAATGGTGCACAACCTGTCAACGTCGCTCGTTTCCACTCGCAACTATCAATCACCAACTTCTTTTAATCGGACCATAAGTGCAGCAATCGTACTTGCACACGCCACCCACTCTACAAACTGTCTCAGTGCATCTGGGTATTAAAATTTCACTTACAAGGACCTACATTTGTGTCTCAGGACGCACCTACACACAGAAGCAATTCTACACTATCTTTTACGTTAAGTTTATATAATTGTTTTATTTCTAGGCCAACAGTTATTTTTAAATATTGATTTATTTATTACGTTTCCCTACTAAGGACTTTTTGTAATAAATTTTTAATTTTTTGGTGCAGTCTTGAAATTTTATGTTGATGGAATTTTGATTTTACTCATATGCATGTTTATTCACCGTCTCAGACCATATGTCTTCCATTCCAGTCTGAAATATAATTAAAGCGCACCTAAAATTCCATTCAAGCAAAAAGTAATAATTCAAGCAAAGCAATAATTTAGTAGACAGGGCTATCAAATTTGCTGACAAAATGTGAACGAAATCCATAAGTTATTGAGAAATAATTACCCCTAAAATAGTATCAATATATGAAAAAAAGATGACAATTCTTAAAATATCTCAATGTGCTGTTATTAATGATTTATATCAACTATATACCTTGTTTTGGCCCTCGCGGATAGCACATTAGTCAGCGTGCTCGCTTTCCATGACGCGAGTGCGAGTTCGAGTGCGAGTTCGAGTGCGAGTTCGAGTGCGAGTTCGAGTGCGAGTTCGAGTGCGAGTTCGAGTGCGAGTTCGAGTGCGAGTTCGAGTGCGAGTTCGAGTGCGAGTTCGAGTGTGAGTTCGAGTGCGAGTTCGAGTGCGAGTTCGAGTGCGAGTTCGAGTGCGAGTTCGAGTGCGAGTTCGAGTGCGAGTTCGAGTGCGAGTGCGAGTGCGAGTTCGAGTGCGAGTTCGAGTGCGAGTGCGAGTGCGAGTTCGAGTGCGAGTTCGAGTGCGAGTTCGAGTGCGAGTTCGAGTTCGAGTGCGAGTGCGAGTTCGAGTGCGAGTTCGAGTGCGAGTTCGAGTGCGAGTTCGAGTGCGAGTTCGAGTGCGAGTTCGAGTGCGAGTTCGAGTGCCTTGCAATACGCCAGTATACGTTGCTGTGTGACGATGAGAAAGCTCACTTTTCAGGTTTGAGAAGACCAGGAAACTGCGCGGGGATATCTCACAACACGTACCCGTTCATTCACGGCCACGAGGCCGGGACGCTGCTGGTAGACCCTGGCCCGAAACAGGCTGTCGCGCCGAGCACATAAATACATACCTTGTTCTAATTACAAATAAACTTTCTCGGTGCTTAAATTAACCAAAATGCATTTGCATGAACAATACCATGTATAGAAACATCAATAGGAAGTCCTTCATAATGTTAATGATAAAGTGACAAAAGAATAATACAAAAGTATTGTATATAGATTGTTTGCAAAGACCGTGAGTTTACGTATGTAAACCAAGCAAAAAGAAAACTTGTGTGAATAAGAGAAAATAAAAATATTAGTGAACCACAAAATAGAAAAAATTCACTTATACAACATATTGGATCGTCATCATAAAACAGACTTCGAGAACGTAAATATTTTGAACTAGAAAGAAATGTTTTTTTCTGAGATTGTCATCAGAGAACAAACGTATAAAGCTACATAAAACGATGACTTCTGTGGTTGAAATTACACACTTTTTAAGTATTTAATAATTTACTGATGAGAATCAAGACTTATGTAGAAATTTGGAAGTTACCTGCCCAAACCACGTCTTTCAACGGTCAATCTTTTTTCATGATTAATTAATTCTTTATAAAGATCACAGCAAGAACGCGCACGCACCGCCACCGAAAGTATTCGGACGGCTTAGTTTGATAGTCACAAACAATCGTTTTGTCGGCTCCGTGACCGAGATCGCTAAGAGAGTAGTGCCGTAGTGATCTCGGATCGAAGGGTTGCGTGTTCGAGTCGCACCTCGGGCATGTTTGTATGGGTTCGTCCTTCCACTCCGTATCATCGCCGCATCATTTCGTCCTCATACCATAACGTTAAATCCAATAGCGGTCGCTAATGAACGAGTAGTTGATGCGACCTTAAATAACCAAAAGAAAAAACAAAAAAATCGTTTTAACGATCACCCAACATGATGTTTTCTAAGCAAAGCCAGTTGCTAATGCGTTTCCCACAAAGTTGCGTATGACGCTATCTTCTCGTTTCCATTCTAACTGCGAATTTCAAAAAACGCAAATTTCGTAGCTTTTTATTAATAAAGGAAAGCTGTGATCTATTCAATAAACAATATCCTCCACTCCCAATTTTTTCTCTTTTTTTTGATTCACCTGTTTAAAACCGTTCACTGGGAGAATATTAGGAGGGTCATCAAAATCGACCTCTTTACAGCTTTAATTTATATGATGCCCAGACAGGAGGTTCGTATGATCCCCTATGCCAGACGAACAATCGATACATCGACCACACACCGATATATCGATACTAATATCGATATATCAATATTAACAAGGTAAAAATGTTTTTTGCCAATTGTAGCCGTACCTGTCTGAAGAGCTCCGCGTTGGGTGGCATCTCGCAAAAGGCAAGGACGTCTCGCACGGTGCCGCCATCACTGTCGCGCAAGAGGTCCTTGCAGTAGAATCGTACACTGAAGTGACCCTCGAAGCCCACGCCCACCAACTTCTCCATCTCGCGCTCTGGCTTCTCTTCTACCAGCGTCAACGCCTGGCCCAAGCACTCCGTGAGCGGTTGCCCCACGTACATGCGGTCGGGGTCGAGGTTGTCAGCCAAGGAGGAGTTCTCGGGAGACCAGTCTTCCAAATCGTTCTTATGACAGCGGATTTTTGGGGATCCTAAATAGCTGTGTTCTTTGTGCAATATCTGCCCCTGGTGGCAGCACTTTTGCACTGTGATGACTTCGATACCATCGAACTCGTCAACGGCAAGGATTTGCTGCGCCAGCCCGCCGGCCAGGGCGTCGAAGCAGAAGTCGCTGGCGCACGCCACGTAATCGCGGCCGGAGGGTCTGCGCAGGGACACACACGCGACTGGCGGTCGGTCGGGGAAGCGCATCACCTGCGCGCGCTCTGCCGGGAACACCAGCCGCAAGGGCCAGTCGTCCCAATTGTGGCGGTACCACACGGGCACCGCCCGGCCTTTGGCAACCAGCGCGCGTGGCAGCCAGTAGGCCGACGGGTCATTGGGTGCCAGCAACTCTTGAGGGCGTGCGTCCACCTCCGTTTGTGACCGCACCACGCACTGCATCTCGCGTGGCTCCAGCTGCTGGCCGCGCCGGCAGCACTTGCTCACGTGCGCCACTCGCGCCAACAGCACGCGCGCCGGCAGCCCTGAGTCCGCCTCAGTCGCGTCGAAGCAGAAGGCGGTGGTGGCGCCGACCACGCTCCCGTCTGTGCATAAAAATGAAAAAAAAAATAATCAATCGAAATGTTACGAATGTAATGAACTCGTTCCCGCAACAGCGTATGCACGCGTGAATGGCCGCGATTGTTTGATTACCAATAAATTTAGCCCTAACTGTATTGCCACTGACCAAACGTTGCTGTCCGTTGGCGTCCCTCTGGTGGTAAATTAACTAAGTACACTTCAAGATCAAAGACAATTAAATGTATTGTTCATGAAATTATAAATTCAAAATCGGCAAATGTTTATCTTCCTCGCTTCCACAAATATCTAGATCCTTACTTTAGAACCACCGAATAATTTGCTGAAGAATCTTCCCTAAGGTTTTGTCAAACTTCCAATATCCTGGAGTCTCTACCAATTTGGTTTTAAAACCAGAAATTCACTTTAAGATTTTCGGTCTAAATTCAGGCATCCATCTCTCGCCAACTCCATCGAGTCTCCCCAACAAACTTGTGTCCATGGTAACCAGCTCTACATTTCTCAATTTTTCTTTTACCATGAGTTCATACAACTTGTGTAAGGGACCCTCGAAGCCCACGCTCAATCAAATCGAAACACTAAATTCAACAATAACAGAAACACAAATATTAATAAGCCACACGAGCCCCAGTATGCAAACGAAAAAATTCTCGTTCAAGAAGCGTGGGCTCAAGTGAGGTCTGAGCCACAGTCTTGTACAACCGTCACTTTTAGAACCTTGGTGTCTATTGACTGCAGTGTTGCCAGATACCGCATTTTCCGCTTTTTCTACCGCCTTTTTGAGGTTAAATCCACATTCCGCCTTCACAGCCAAAAATTTCGCAATTTTTTGTTGACTACGATTTTTTCGTCTTCTTTTTATCATAAGAATAAATGAGGCAAAGATACTTCTATGAGTTTTATGGCGTACTCGGAAACTACTGGCGTGTTCGTTTCCTAACTATATTTCTTATTAATAAAGGACAGACAATTCAGTTTACATAATTGCTTCCTTTTTTAATAGAAAGTATTCTTAGTAATCGAACACGCTATTCGATTACTGAGAATATATTGAAAAATCACAGACAATAATGCCTTTTCCTCATTCCCACTTTCGGCATCTGGCAACACTGAGTGACTCTCAAGAAATTCAAATGGGAGAGGAAGGAAACGACAATAGAAAGTAGCGTGTTCGATTACTAAGCTCGAATTGCGTGTTCGATTACTAAGAATATATTGAAAAATCACAGACAATAATTCCTTTTCCTCATTCCCACTTTCGGCATCTGGCAACACTGATTGACTCTCAAAAAATTGAAAGGGGAGGGGAAGGAAACCCTTTCAGAAGGCCATGTTTGCTTAATTATACGGCAAATGCATCATCACCGTTGTTTAGATTTAATTATGTTAAAGCTCCGTTCCATTGCGAGAAAAAGAAATGCTTTCCAGTGAAAATTTCCCCGACGTGCCTCAGGGCATCAATTAATGTCACTGCAGTGCCTCTAACCGGGAAGTACTAGGGTTCCGAGCTCCGGCGGTGGGTAGCTAGGTTTCATTCAGTCACGGGAGAATTCTAGCAGTCGGCTGCTCTGATCGCTAGTTTTCCGTGGTTTCTCCGATCAACACCAGGCGAATACCGAAGTAGTACCCTAACAAAGGGGCCAAGTACCATGCGCAATCTTTCCTTCCATATCATCACCCCATAGTTACACATACACTTACATGCACCACACTTCAGGTGCCGGGAGCCAGTCGGGAGCTTAGAGCTTGTCCCGGCTGGGGCAACGCCCGCTGGTGAGCGATACCTGGTTGGAGAAAACCCGCAAGCGGAGGGGAGGTCACCGCCAGAACTTGTCATCCAGAGGGGAGAAGCAGCCCACCATTCGAGATAAAACATGCATTACACTCACGAGACTAACTATCTTAATGCATGTTTTTTGCGTCTTCCTAAATTACAATAGAGAAGATTGAGATTTTTTTCTTTAATAAGAATCATTCTGCGATGACAAATTTTGAAATAACATGTACAATTTTTCGAAAAATATGAGTTCTTTCGCGTGAATTTACATGGAAAATAAGCCAATTTTAAATAATTATTTTCTTTTAAGTGGCACCGTTTTTTCATTAAATCTTCTCCTTGTATGTACCAAAGAACGGTAAAAATTAGTGCTAGTCTCATTTCCAGTGAACCTCTGAGATATTAAAAAATTGCAAAAATTAGCATTGCAAAACTACGAATTTAATGATAGAGATGTTTACTTTCATTGAAATATGTTTTTTAAAAAATTTGATATTTTCTAAAAGCTCATGTAGAATTTTTTGAAAAAAATAGTAAGTTTCGCGTAATTTCTGCTTTAAGTATGCAATTTTTTTAATACATTTTTTCAAATTTCATCCGCTTTAAACTGAAAATTGAGTTGTGATGTTCATAGGATGTAGTAATGTAACCTACAAGCAAGAAACATTTAGCAAGGAAACGTTGGGAACTGACCCTGTATGTGGGATACAGTGAAAATTATACTGAGTTCGACGGAATTTGCTTTCAGGCGAAAACAACATACGCCCGAATATTTTTTAAACACTCGCTACAGCCCATGCAGTTGCACAACACCTGACGCCTTCTGCGAATATGTCCGAAGCAGGTTGAAGATCCAATTCGACAGATCGATATCAAATTAAGTTGGTTTATTTGCTGGAACTGAGCAAATCAACATTGACGCCAAAATCTAATTTCATTGGTTTACGAACAAGTGAAAAACTTCAGCTGCTAGGTGTCACAGAAAGAAGGATGTCAGCAGAAAAGTAATGCAAGTAATTTTAGAAAAAATGAGCGAAACTTTTAAATAAATATGTTTCAAGTAAATGAATTGTTGAATTAACCAACTATATGGTTGATGATAGATTTTACTTCAACCAAATACCAATAGCCGTTCAGTTACTCCTCTTCCGAATTACGAGTTAACATAGTAATTTACAATTGCTGATAACTCTGGTCAACAAAATTTTGCCACAGACACTTTTGCATGATTCTATAGTATTTTACGTGAGAAATCCAGCCCATCTACGAATTTTTACAATCATGAATAGTGTTTAATACATTAGTATATTATTATGAACTTTTTGTGTTAAATTGTATATTTTTCAATAATTTTTACTAAGTTGTTACTATTGTTTATTAAATAAAGAATATAAATAGGTGCAGGCGGCATGCATTCCTTTGTTAAGTTTGTGTTTGATCAGATGATGCGGGGCGAGGCATTTTCTTGTTAGTTCTTGTAGACATGACGCGATCTGCGCATTTCCTAGCTGAGCACTGCATTGCGCGAGTTTTCCGTAGGCTGCTTAAGTGATTGCATTTGCAAGTGTTTGCATGTTTGCTTATCGTTCTTTAATAGCAACTTTGATTTGTGTGTGAGAACTTCAATACGCTATGAAAATGCCTAAATCGTCTGGATAGTTTCTGTTATGTGTGTAGTGAGTTGACATTTAAACAGCAAGGAAGGAACTTCACTCCTCTTGTTCGAAAGTGTTATCTTTATTTTGGTTGCAAAGTGGGGGATCATTACAAGATTTGGCCCCTCACGTCTCTTGTGTTACTTGTGAGAGGCATTTAACAGCGTGGCAAATCGTTCTCGTCATATGCCATTTGCTGTTCCTATGGTGTGGCGAGAAAGGATTTCAACGGGAATCTCAAAAAAGTTCAAGCATTTTTTTATGCATTCCACCCTACCCTCAGCAATTCGACCTGTTCCCGTAAGTGCAGATCTCCGAAAACCACCATCCCCAGAATCTGTCGATGAAATCGCAAATTACAGTTCAGAAGGAAATCAGAGTGCTGTTCACGATAGCCATCAGCACGATCCAAGTTTTCAGATTTCTAAGAAGCCTCATTTATTAACAGGAGGAGGTCTACATTTACCGAAGAAAGAGGCAGAACTATTGGGGTCATGACTAAAACAGTAGAATTTTCTTCATTGTGGAACTAGGGTATGCTAGTTTTGAAATCGTCAAGAGGCGTTTAGTATTTTTTCTTAAGAAGGTGATGAAGATTACTCTAATATTATTTCGTCACTGCTAGACACTATTACATACTCAATCCAGAGGACTGGGTTTGTTTATAGATTCGTCAAAAGTTATCTTAAAAGCTATCTTTCACAATGGGAACATATTTTCATCAGTTTCATTTGCCTATGCTATTAATAAATGAATAATGAAAGAATATTAAATGAATGAATATAAAAGAAACTTTGAATGAACTACAAAAGAATACGATCGTATAATGAATGAATATGAAAGTAACTTTTAGATATATGAAGATAATTCTGGAAAAGATTCAGAATGAAAAATTTACCTGGAGCATGTGTAGAGATCTTATGGTGATTGTTCTGCTTATAGTTTTACTGCCTGAATACACAAACTTTTGCTGTTTTTTGTTGGAGTAGAACAATGGGGATTGTAATAGTAACTTTAAAAAGAAAACTTGGCCTTCACGTGAATATTTCACTCCAGGTGTAATAGTAGTAGCAAACTAGATATTTCTCACGTCTTATCGTATCACAGGTTTGATAAAGAATTTTGTGATAGCTATGGACAGAAATGGAAGGGGATTTTTGAATGTTAAAGAGAAGTTTCTAAAAATTAATGAGGAAATATTACTTGGAGCACAAATAAGAAAACTCGCTAAAGATGCAGATCTTGAAGGGATATTAAGTAGTTAAGAAAATCTTGAATGAACTTCCTTGAAAAACTTGTTTGAACACTTTTTAGGCAACAAGAAATCTAAAAACTATAGGTAGATAATAAAGCAGTTACTTAAATCATATAAATATTTGGGCTACTCTATGTCTCTTATTCCTTCATTTTCACTTTGATTCCTTATCTTAAAAACCGGAGACTGCAAGCAACGAACACAAAGAGTGGTTCCAAATTTAAAGGCAAAATTTGGAGTCGTTTTTGAGAAAATTTTCAAAATGTCCAGGGGGATTCATGTAAAGTACCCCCAAATTTTGAAGAACGTTTTTCAAAATCGTCAGAAATAGTCTCACTCGACGCCGTTTAACTTTTACCTTGAATCGTTTCGTGGCATGCAGGGCAGATGACACACAGGATTCAACCAAAGCTACCTAAGCTCTCTAACACTACCCTCGCATGCTGCCGCAGGTGGGTGTGGCTACCAGTCCGCCTGCGAGGGAGTACTGCACTAGTGAAATATGTTTGAAGTAAAAAAACTAGTGGTGCTACAGAATGGCACAGACTTTCCCGTATTCGTTTTCTAATTTCTTTGGTCACGGATGACACGGATAGATTCGAACTTGCCACATTTTCTTGCCTGCTGCCACATTCTCTTGCCCTCATGCCAGGAGGAAGACGAAGAGGAGGAAGACGAAGAGGAGGAAGACGAAGAGGAGGAAGACGAAGAGGAGGAAGACGAAGAGGAGGAAGACGAAGAGGAGGAAGACGAAGAGGAGGAAGACGAAGAGGAGGAAGACGAAGAGGAGGAAGACGAAGAGGAGGAAGACGAAGAGGAGGAAGACGAAGAGGAGGAAGACGAAGAGGAGGAAGACGAAGAGGAGGAAGACGAAGAGGAGGAAGACGAAGAGGAGGAAGACGAAGAGGAGGAAGACGAAGAGGAGGAAGACGAAGAGGAGGAAGACGAAGAGGAGGAAGACGAAGAGGAGGAAGACGAAGAGGAGGAAGACGAAGAGGAGGAAGACGAAGAGGAGGAAGACGAAGAGGAGGAAGACGAAGAGGAGGAAGACGAAGAGGAGGAAGACGAAGAGGAGGAAGGCGAAGAGGAGGAAGGCGAAGAGGAGGAAGGCGAAGAGGAGGAAGGCGAAGAGGAGGAAGGCGAAGAGGAGGAAGGCGAAAAGGAGGAAGGCGAAGAGGAGAAAGGCGAAGAGGAGGAAGGCGAAGAGGAGGAAGGCGAAGAGGAGGAAGGCGAAGAGGAGTCTTCTTTATATGTACTACGACAAATTCAAAGAAAAACGTTTCCATATAACTCTTGGCGAAGTCAATTTTATAAAACCACGCATTACTTGTGTTCAGGAAAGCCAAAGGTATAGATATTGCTTAATATTACAAAATAACTGCAAACTTTAAGTGGTTAGTTTGTAACGCTGATAAAACATCTAAACTGAACAAAGAGGACTCTGAACAGAAGAAAGGAGATAAAACAAAAGTTGAACAACCGAAAGTAGTTTAAAGCGATGGCGGCGTCACATTCAGCTAGTAATATAATATCACATTAATTTTAATGTACACAATCGAACGAAACATTTACTAGAACGATTCTCAATTATTGTCATTACTTGGTTTGTAAACTTCTTTGTGATTGGCCAAGAACCTGTATCATAATGAAACCTGTATCGAAATGAGTATCTTAACTTCCTTACCTGTACGCACCCACACCGCCTCTGCCCACTGCTCTTGTGGCCTGGGGAACAGCAACTTCCACGCGATGGGATCATCAGCGTCCACCAGCGTGCCTTCGACGTCCGGCATCTCCCGCAGCATGTCGTAGTAGATGTCGGCCGACGGCACGGCGTCGCGGAAGTGCGCAGGCGCCCACGGGGTGGTGTTGAGCGGCCTTAAAAAGTCCACTTCAAAGAAGCGGTCCGGTTGTCGCGGCACGCCCGGCGGCTGGCACTGCCGGCGCCCGTTGAGTCGCGCGCCCTTCGCGCAGCACTTGTTCAACGACACGCTCTCCAGCCACGTGACGACGACGAACGGACGGCGTGGGTCGCGCGTCGCATCGAAACACACCTAGGGCAACAAATCAAGAAATGATTATCATCGGTGTATCGATAACTCAATTGTTCTGAAAATCTGACTATCAATAACGATTGGTGCCATGATATATCAGGATCAAGGTATCGATACTCATACAAAATCACAAATTATCGTAACAGTAATGCAGTTGTTTCAACATTACATGGGTACCTGAAGTTTTCGAATCGATACCACGATACCATCAATTACACAAATCGATACCGAAATAAGATGAACTTAGCCGAAAACAAAAGAATTGCAACATGTCTAAGCACACCTCTTGATAGGCGACTGTGCGCACGTCCACGTTGCTGATTATCATCGGTGTATCGATAACTCAATTGTTCTGAAAATCTATCGATACTAGTAACGATTGGTGTCATGACATATCAAGATCAAGGTATTGATACTCATACAAAATCACAAATTATCGTAACAGATATTACAGTAATACTCTTGTTTTGTAACATTATATCGATATCTGAAAGATGAGACACTGATGTTGTCTGATATCAATGTTTTTATTTACAGCTAAAAGATATTTTTCGTTAGCTTAGCTATCATCATCAGAGCTATCTGAAAAAAAAATTACAAAATTTTGAAAAGAAAGTTGCATTGCAAAAGGTTATTAACAAAATTAAGTATTCGTAAAAAATTGTTGGTGCCAGATGCGTAACCAGACAACATCAGTGTCTCATCCTTTAATGAAAAAGGTATCTACATTATCAACAGTTATACTAACGATATCTGAAGTTTTCGCATTGACACTGCCATATTATCAATTCCCAAAATCGATACCGAAAAAAGCTGAATTTAGCCGAATACAAAAGAATCGCCAAAAGTCTTAGCACACCTGTTGGCCGGCCACCGTGCGCACGTCCAGGTTGCTGAAAGGCTCCAGCACGAAGCGTCCCGCGTCAGCATCGACGGCCAGGAGACGTCGCCCCAGCTGCTCCTCCGCGTCCAGCCACACCCGCTGCACATGCTCCGCAAACTCTTTATTCCTCCAGTGCAGCAGCCATTGGATGGCTTTAAACTCCACCTCCAGGCCCGGTTCCGCGCGCAGCCACTCGGGCAGCCAGAGGTGTGGGCGGGAAACCTTGGTACCGTTCGCCGGCTCTTCTGTCTCCTTCAGGCATTTCTCGTCAGCTACGTCGATGTACTCGTTCTCGTCACAGCATTTCATCACCAGCAGGCCGTTACCGTCGCCTTCACCGGTGCACAGCGTCGCGCAGCACAGCAACATCGCCAGCGCAGCGGAGACAATCATGGCGAGCGGACGGGCGACGCGCAACGCTGCGACATGCAGCCCGCGTGGTTGCCGACAACATACTGGCGGGAACGCTGCCAACCGCTGCCGCCGCTGCAGCTGCCGCCGCCGCCGCGAACGCCAAGGTCCCCGGCAGAGGCCGCTCGGAACTCGATCTTCCTCACATAAGAGCGACGTTATGTCTCGTGGTCTTGGAGCTATTAAGCTGATAATTAAGGCACCCAGGATAATAAGGGCAGATCCCAACCAAACTTCATTTCTAGAAAAACGACTTTTTCTGTTTTCATCCACGTTCGCACACTACGGAAAAAAGTGGAATTTGAAGATATTTTCCATATCCCTATTCATATGATATTTCAGCAAATTATCGTTATAAGACAGGAGATTTTAGTCGTAATTCTAACTGAAAATGCGAGGTCGGTTGGGATCTGCCGTTATTATCCTGAGCGTCAATTGATTCGGTTCTTTTGGCCATTATACTCTACTTTTAGGACATTGGTTTATCCCAGACCTCTGAAGCAGTACCGTGCTCTCATTTTAAAATCTGAGCTATCTCATCCTCTATACTATATGGAATTGGGAGACAGAATAGTTGTTCATATGTCTAGATTAAAATTAATGATTAAAATAAATGAACATTGTTTGCATACAATGTGAGTTTTCTAGGTTAAATAAAATTATGATTTTTATTTACTTTTTTCTTCTCCTGTTGTCTTTGATCTTCGTTAGCTAACTTAGCAAAAGTTGCCGCGCTCCCCATTATGAAAAGATACCTCGTACAATGTTGGTGTTAACAATGCCATCATTGCATTGCGCGCCTGCTGTACAAAATAACAATAATTTACGTACAGAAACCAGAGTAAATCCGATTTTAGTTTTCTCATATTAAACTTGTTTCAGTTTTTATTTCTCTTTTTCTAACTTTCAATTATATTTACTAAAATTCACTTCAAAATTGGCTACAAATTTAAGAAAATTACAAACAGTATGAATACATTTGACAATGCTTGATCTGACACGTTTTCGTAATCTTATGGAGTATATTTAGAATTTGTCATACAACGGAACGTGCCTAACACACGCACCAGATGCTGTAAAGAACAAAAAACACATGCGTATCCAATACTATCAGGCTATCGCGATCACATTGAAACTGGATACTTTTGGAACATAATGGTTACTGAGCTCCTCGTGTAGCATGGCGAAGGGGAAAACGAAGGTTCCTGGCTCCACGACTTTGTGTGTCCTAAACATTTGAGAATATCAAAAGTTGAAAAAAAATATGTATGTACGGGGTATGTTCAAAAAACAAGAGAAAATGCTTGAGGATTGTCATTAGAAATATCAGTTGACTATGACTGAAGAAAAATCAGTTTCCAAACATGACTGTGGAAGAATTTCGGTTAATCCATAGCCCCGAGTATCTCCAACTTGCTGCAAAAACAGCTGTGTCGTTGGTGCAATTGTCAACAACGTATCTAAGAAAATCCTGGGTTTTACACTCGGGATTATATAAAAGGAAAGTGTTAAGCATATTCAAATATTGGAATTGAAGTGTGCATTATCTCAGCCAGAACTTGACATTTAAATGAAAGAAAGATCTACTAGAACTTGCAATAAGCGTCTTATTAAGAAATATAATGACATGATATAAAGTGAAATTTTAACTGCTGTGAACGAAGAACATTTTTGTAATATGGGCCTGATGAGCAAATTAAATTAATCATATAGCCCTATCAACAAATGAATATTACTGTTTGTAATATGAAAACATACTTTAAATTATTTTTTTAAATCCAACAGCAAAGTAGAAATTGGTACTGCAGTTCATTCAGAAAGTGTAATATATTTCAGAACGAAACTACCGATGCTACAGAATGGCACCGTAGAAAAGTTTTCCAGTTTCCTTGGTGTGGACTGGCTTTGCGGTCTTGCCCATCCTTTTACCAGCTACCATTGATCGCCGCCAAAAGAAAATTTTTAGACATTTTCCTAATTTTTTGGTTTCCTAATAGTTGAACGGATATATTATTTTAAGAATATTAAAGGAGAGTAAAACCTAGTCATAATGGTAATTTTCATTGAAACATTTGGAGACTTTTTAAGAAAACGTCGTTTAAGCGTTACTGTAAATTCAAAATTTGAAGCTCATTTTCACAGAAATTTTTTGGGGCTTTCGAAAAACTTAATTTAAAGTCATTTGAGGTATTTCAACTCGTAAATTCAGTAGTGTTTACAAATCCCTGAAAATGTGTATATTACCGGCTTGAGAGATATTAAAAAAACATTTGTGTAGTTAAAAAAAAACAAAAGAAAAAAGCAATTTACCGTTTATGCCATCTTACAGAGTGCATTTAGAACTATCCCTGCCAGATGTTTAAAGAAAAAATTGTAGACGTTCTTGAAAAATTACTTGTTTTTGTAATTGTTTACAATTGCGACATAAGACCACGTATTTCTGCTGAGTCCATTTTTACACCCCAGGACTATAAGCCCAGGGGGTATGGAAGATGAATTGATGATGATTATGAGGGGTGAGAGAACGACACATGCAGACAAACGCAAATACACCCATGTCCGAGGCGGGGCTCGAACCCGCAACCCTGTGGCTCGAGGCCGCCACGACACTACAGCTTTAGCAATCTCGGCTACGAGGCCGACCTATGCGACCCTTATAATAGTATTTTACTCTACTATTACAAGAAATTTAAAGAAAAAAATTGGAACCATTTTTAATAACATTTTGAAAATATCCGAGGGACTTCATGTAAAGTACCTCCACATTTTAAAAAAAGAACAAGAAAAAAGCGCCGCGAGTCGAGCCAGATCGACCGGGGAATATCCATTTTGGAAGAAATCGTACGTATGATTTATACTTCTCTTTTCTAACGTGGCCAATGGCATTAGGACTTTATTAGACCACTGCCTTATAAAATAAATATTTTACTTAATTCACGAACGTCTTTCTCTAACAGGGCGCGTGGTCTCAAAATTTGCTTACCACTGTTAAAAAAGATTCATTTTATGAGGATTTTATGACTTCATGTCATCGGCCACTTTAGAAAAAACTAAATATAGCGCTACTGGTGTTCACAGAGGACGGTCAGATAAAAGGACGGACGGACGGACGGACGTACTGACAGACGAACGGAAAGACGGACTGACGGAAAGACAGACGGACGGACCGACGAACGGACACACGACGTTTTGAAAAAACACTTTTTCGGTATCACGGGACCCCAAAACTTTTATTTCCGTTGAAATCTTAAAATCGATATTCCGCAGCATTACATACGTATTCTCTACACTACGTATATACTTCATATATAGGTACGTATTCGAGAAAGTAAAGAGGCTCAAAAGCACTGGCGTAACTACCGCTGGCAGGTACAATTATATGGGGCCCCCAGTTACCAGGTGTGCCCAAAAGAATTTTGTTTGTCTAATCTATCGGACTTAAAATGTTCCTTCTGAAAACGATTTATTACAATAAATCGACTAGTGTAAAGTTTAAAACGCAGGACTGGATAGCCGAGGTCGCTAAGGCTGTATAGTCTTAACTGCCTCGACTGGAAGGTTCGCGGGTTCGAATCCCGCCTAGGGCGTGGATGTGGACCTCTGCCTCGGCTAATCTGCTGGCAATTCAATGTTGCCAGCGCAGCGATGTCAAACTACATGCATTCTTTTGGCTAATAACATCAATACAGTAATTAGAGTATTGTAATTGACATCAAAATAATTACGAAAATTCTGGCTGCTCACTCATTAGATACCTTTCGTATCTTATCACCACCCCCATCTCGACGTTCGACAAGAATTAACTACTCAAATATCGATGCATTGTTGTGAACTTTCTGTTGAGCGTCGCGAATTGCTAAAAAAAATACATTAATACATTGAGAATACAAATTGAGTAAATGTAAAAGAGCGAGAAAGTAGAAAGAGAATTAATATTGGTATTTTCAGTAGTAAATTATAATTAAAATTAAATTACAGTAAACCCTCGTTAGCACCAACTCGCTTAACACAAACAAACTTTCAGTCCCTGTAAGGGATTACGGTAATACGGACATTTATAATACTGGAATAACACGAGCTTCAATTTTTTCGGTCCCTTCGGAACTAATTTTCGGTTGGAATTCGTGTTAATGAGGATTTACTGTAATTATTTTTCATATCATTCATTCAATTTTTTTCGATGACTGTGGTTGGTGTGAAACCTGTATATATTTCGTTATTTTAAACAGAAATTACGCAAAAACTACGCTTCATTCAAAAAATTGTATTTAACCTTTTTCAAGGGCATATTTTGTACAACAGACTTTGTCTGAGGCAAAAATCTCTATTTTCAATTTTGTAGTTTTAATTAAGGTCCATAGGGAGGTTTACTGAGGGAAGTGCATCTTTTCTAAGCAATAGTCTGCTGCCCATAACTTTATGCTGCATCAGATTTTCGTAGTCGGTATCCACGAAATGTAGAGAGCATATTGCCGCTGTAAATACAAAAATAAAATAACAGAGGTGGCCAACCATTTTTTACACAGACGTTCTTCATGTTACATACAAATAATGATGTTAATATACTTTGTGGGTGATAAAACTAACCTGTTTTCAAATTCATCTTGTCTCCTCGGCGGCATAGATGTTGCCATTTCCTTTGAACTGCTTTATCAGAAGGAAATCTGAAGAGATGAATTTTAGATTCCTTCTTTATGTTGGAACGCTCAGAATGGCTGTTACAGCCAAAAACCGAACAGTAAACCATTATTTCTTCTTACACACTTCACTTTATCCACCATTACAAGTCGCAGTCAAGACGGGGAGTGCGGGGCGTGTGACGTCAGATGCGCAGAACGGACACATTTAGGATCGCAACTTGACAGACCCTTGTATATGAATTTTCAGTAGTTAATATTGGTATTTTCAGTAGTAAATTATAATTAAAATTAAATTACAGTAAACCCTCGTTAGCACCAATTCGCTTAACACAAACAAACTTTCAGTCCCTGTAAGGGATTACGGTAATATGGACATTTATAATACTGGAATAACACGAGCTACAATTTTTTTGGTCCCTTCGGAACTAATTTTCGGTTGGAATTCGTGTTAATGAGGATTTACTGTAATTATTTTTCATATCATTCATTCAATTTTTTTCGATGACTGTGGTTGGTGTGAAACCTGTATATATTTCGTTATTTTAAACAGAAATTACGCAAAAACTACGCTTCATTCAAAAAATTGTATTTAACCTTTTTCAAGGGCATATTTTGTACAACAGACTTTGTCTGAGGCAAAAATCTTTATCTTCAATTTTGTAGTTTTAATTTTTTTTCAATTTTCGAAAAAAACGAGCAAACCCAAAAATAAGACTAGCGCCATATTTCTTACCGTTCTATATTACATATGTGGAACAAATTTAAAGAAACTAGTGGTGCTACAGAATGGCACAGACTTTCTCGTATTCGTTTTCTATTTTCTCTGGTCTGGTAATTAAAATTGAAATTACTTAAAACATTTAAAAAAATGTATTTCAGGAATTGTTTAATGAAATACTTGCGTGCAGAACTAGAAATTGGGACGGCCGAGGAATCAGTAGATATAAAAACTAATTTATAACAAAGGACGTTATATTACTGAGAGTTGAACAGCTCATTATGCAATTCTCCTTAGTTTAGCATCGCTCAGGCAGTATACAAACAAAATTGAGAATTCTTGAACAATAATATCAACATATAATTCTCCGTCAATCTTATAACATAAAGAAAATACTTCTAAACTACCATTTTAAATAATAAATGTAAATACATCGAAAATATATAATCCACCAAATAACTAGCTGGCTTTTCAAATTGAAGAAATGGCTTTTCAAATTGCATTGTGGTAAGTTTTCAAAAATACTTCACTTTATATCAGTAGTTTTCTACGATCAGACAGAATTTTTTTCATATTATTTTTCGGAAAATAAACAAAACACCTATTTTCATGTTGTTCTTTGCTCAGATGAATAAAAATTCAAATGTTAGATTCCCTGATGCTCTTTGTAGACAAAGAGGAGTAGTGTGTTTTTCTGGGTCCCTCCTAAATCAGTGCATGCCAGCCAATGTTCTGTGATGTCACAGAAATCTGCTCTTCTGCTCCGAACCGAGACGCGGAGCAAAGGAAGTGCCCAACGCGGAGGTGATCGCACAGTGTTCCAATGATGGTACGGAAGTGGGAGGAAAAGGTTCGCTTCGAAAATAGATAATTGTTTTAAAATGGTAATTATTATTTAGAATGTTCATGTCTTAATAACAAATGAAAATTTAAATAATAGAACTTAGATTATTACATAACTCAAAGCAATATCCGACTCTTTAATGAGTATAATGAATTGAGTTTATTCTGAAACAATAATTGTTAACACATGGATACCCGAGTGAGGTCACATGGTAGAATTTGGACCCCTAGCTTGATGATTTTGCCACGTTCCTCCCGTGTTCTCTCTCGCGCTCGCGCGGCGCCCTTGGTGCCGCCCGTTGGTACCGTTACGTACCGCTGGCCCTGTGTAACACGAACGAAAGACAGAACACGGAGACGCTCGCATCACCAGTGCCGAGTCCGGTTACACTCGAAACACAGGCGTATGCTATATTTAGGGAGTACAGCTTGCTCCGTAGACGTTCTTCACCATTGTGAAGAATAGTAAACCAAGGAAATTGTACAAATTCGTGGATATTACCTTGTGGGGGCTCAATATTGGATGAGTGAGAGGATGCAACTGTGAGAAAAAATAGAGCACGTAAAAAAAAGAAAAATCCAATGGATCTTTCAAGAATAATGTATAATCTATTCACAAGTTTCTTGAAGCAAATACAGAACACTATTATTGTGTAATAGCCGTATCCCTCAGAATACATTCATGCAGAATATAAATTTTAAAACATATTTGAATATACTTCTTTTCTTATTCTTCAGTTTTCGGAATTTGTGCCTTACAAGCTAAACAACAACAACAAAAACAAAATTATATACAGAACCTCTTGTCTACAAACTTTGTTCTTAGCTATAATTATGAGAAACCCACAATTATCTCATAATTAAATACAACACTGAGAACTTACACTACTAATGTTAACCATTTTCTGATATACTATTCTGATAAAAAAAATGATACCAGTCTTATTTACACCCGCGTTTAAACATACTACAACCAGATTCGAGCCTGCACTATTTAACTACTAGGGCGGGCTAGAGTAACTTGGCCTAGTTTCTGTTTTAATTTTTATTTTAACAAAACACTTTTCTTTCTTCGTATTAATCTAATACAGTTCCATGTCCTTTCTTGTTTCACTATTTTTTAGTTATTCTTACTTGAACTACTAGGGTGGCTCCCTCTCGGCTGCGTTATTAATCAAATTTTAATACTACCTTTGGTGGCGTTCGAGGTGGAGACTGCCTGCCCGGAATCTTATCTGGCGTCGCCTTTAGCGAAACCCTTCGGCATGCATTACACGGTCAACCTCAGCCGTGGCTGTCCTTCACCACACGCTGAACCCGTTGCCTTCCAGAATTCCGTTATAGCTTCCTCGATTCGAATCCGCTAGTAATTCTCTCGTTCACTCCAACCAAATAAAAGGAAAAAAAACTCACATCTGGAAATTTTTCCCGCAGTTCGTTGTCCCATGCAAGTAATATTCCTGGCGTCGACTCTTCTTATTCGCCACGTGGTATATTTCGTGCATCTACCACCGTTATTCGGAATACGACTTGCTCGGTCCGAGTCTGCAATTGAAGTGCCTTCCGTCGGCCCGAAGAGGGATGACGTAGTCGGCGACCCTTGGCTGGTCAGCGCACTCTACGCGGGCTATTTGAACTCACTGAATATGTGGTGGTCACAATTTCATGCCCAATTATCTTTGAAAATGTAAATCCTCCTGATTTTCATTACCTTTTCCATAATCTTCTATCTGCAAAATCCTTTACTCATCTCATGATTGGAGGCTCCGAATTTTATTTCTGAGATTCACAATTCTCAGAATGTTTTTTATATTGCGGGTTCTATGGGTCGCAAAGTTCTGCGTAATGACTCTGTTTGTTGAACTTTTTTAACGTACTTCAATTCTTTCGAACACACTTAACACTTCGCCATTGTTCGAGTTTCTATAAAAAGAAAAACATCTTTCCAAACTGAAAGAAAATTAACGGGCGTAGATGGTCTTTCATTCATGTTGCCTGAAACACCGGCAATTACCTACACTCAAGGTTTTCGTCACCGGCGACCGCAGTCTGACGATGCCCCCCTCTCCCCTTCATTCGCACTGCTTCTCCGAGCGCCTGCTCAAGGAGGGGAATACTGCCCTTACGCAACACCCCCAGAAAATAGAAAGCCTCCACACCGAACTTGTGACGTAGTGCCTTGGCGCCCAGGGTAGTCCTAGCCAATGGCGTGATTTGCAAATGGTCAGTTATTTGGGTAGCAATGGTGGGTTCGGAATAGTGCAAATCGAAAGTTCTGAAGGTTCTAGGACAATCTTTCCAATCGGTGAAGATATTCAGTATTAATTTCAAGAATTGGTGCCAGCATATCAGTGATGTTTCTTCCAAAAAGTCATATGCTGTACCAAACTGCCGTGCGCTCCTGTGGATATTACAAGGAATGTCTAAAGATCGTGTATTTGGTTTCCCAAAAGATAATGAAATGCGGCGAAAATTATTTGCTGTACATCGACGGAATTTCAGGCCTTCAAGAACATCCAAGGTAAGTTAAGTATTCATTTTATTTGTAGTCATTTCCTTGCGAAAACCCTCTTAGAATTTTTTCATCATGTTCCTTACCCGAGTAATATTTATTTTCTATTAGACCAAGTTGGAAATGAACTTATTACAGTGAGTATTACACTTAAAACATTACACAGTTAAAATAATAAGGCTCACTGAAACAAACATTTAAATAATTTAAAATATTCTTAGGTTATATATAATAGCAGGACTTAAGATTTTATTTCCATTCAAATTAATTGTTTAATCGTTGAGAATGATCTTGATATTTAAATGCGTTTTCTTTAATTATTTACTAGTATTAAACAGGTTCTAATTGTATGCAATATTTTACAGGTTTGTCATCGCCACTTTCCAGAGAGTGATATACTGTGAGACACAGTTGTGTATGATACGAAGTGTGAAAAATTATTTTATAAACTGAGTGTCTCTCAATTTTTAAAAAAAAGTGGAATCTTCCATATTTCTTGACTGCCCTACGTATTTTTCTAGAAACGAAACAAGGCAAGAAACTTCAGCAGAAAAGAAAAGAAGACTAAAAAACTTCCAACTGGTTGCTGTCGATACTGCTAGTGTGGTTTCGCAGCCAGTTTACAACCAACAGTTTTCGTGTATAACGTTGAGAGATTTGATGAATAATTTGAGGAAAGTTATGGTGTCTCCAGTTTGGACCATTGTTAAACAAAGTGATGGTTATGTTTCCTTTTTGAACCAAGTGCGTAAGCCTTATCCGGTGATTTCGCTTTCTGAAATTGTAAGTAGTATTTTGAATTTTAGTTTATACAGAAAAAAATGATCCTACGACTAAATTATGAAGTCCAGGATTTTCTGAGAGACGTATTTATTTAATTTAAAATATGTTGGATATGTTTTTGATTAAAAGAATAGTTTACAGAAGATGACTGTATGTCTTAAAACGTGTCAGGAATTTCATATTCTTCACATAGTAGAGCAGATAACTGAAAATAAAAGTTAGTTTTATAAGTTTTTTGTTGGAAAAATTTAACTAATTCATGTTCATAAAATGGTAATAATTTTAGCCCCAGCTTAAATATATTTTGCTTCCTTTTATTTTCAACTTCATCACTTGACTATGAATTTCATTTTAATTTAAAGATTAGATGTCGTCGAGTAGATAAAAAGTCGGAGATAGAAATTCCAGTACATAGTGGCTGTGGGTGTGGTGGCTTGTACCAATGTGGTTAAAGGTATATTGTTTTTCAATTAAATTTTTATAAGCCTTTTTGTAATACTGAAGGAAGATCAATGACCAAATATTTTGTAATATTGCTGAAAGAAAGTTGAAAAATATGACTGGATAATTTATAATTTGTTAATATTGTATATGATTTAATGTATTAATAAATATGACAGGGCTTTTTGCACATACATTATGATTTATATATAACCTCTGCTACCTTTATTACATTTTCACTATATTCCTTGTAATAACGTTAAATGCTTGGAGTGTAAAGTATCTGCAAAAATGTTCTTGAGATCATTCTTAAACACTTGAAGATAAATGTATTTAAAACGAGTTTCTTATGGATTTTTGAAATAAATAATTGCACTAATGTGAATATTAAATAGGAACCTCTATTTTATTATACATTTCCACCATAATGATCGCAAACGACGAAAGGACTTGTGCGAACAGCGATGACGTCACAAAATGTGGAGGCTTTTCATACGAGTATCCAGGAGGTGTTGCCTGACGTCATTTTTGGCCAGTTGGCAAACACTGACCTACATCATTACACGCACTTTTTCCATGAGTTGATGCGAAAAAAACCCACTCTGCTTCAACATCGAAATCAAAAATTGTTATTGTTTCACTTCTTGCTGTAGTGCATTTCAATTTTTCTTTCAGCCAAGGCATATTGGTAGCTGCATTAGTATTTAAAGATTTTTTGAGTTATTGTTAAATTTAAATTATATTTTTGATAGCATTTTCGATTTTATTATTTTTTTAAATTCTGTACTTACATTACTTAATTCCTTTTGTTCGAACAGGTGACTCAAATACTTATCACACCATTATTCGACATTATTAATGTTTTATTAATTATTTGTACATGTACATTTGTTAACATGCACCGCAATTGCGGTGGACTTTGGCAAGGAGTTTGTGCGGGTCCTTGAGCACTGCTCCTACCCTCGCACAAACTCCTGCCTTACAATTCCGATTTCCTCTGTAATTTAACTTAAGTTTTCTGAAATTATTTATTTATTTATATTATTCTCTCATTTAGCTTTCTTACAACAGCGAGCGCTATTTGTTGATCATGTCTATAGCGGAGACTTGTGATTGCGCTCGTATTTATTATATAGATAATAAAGATTGAAGAAAGTAAGGTCATTAATCAAAACATAGTAATGACACATAACTGATTATACAATTGGACAATAAGAGTGAATGTAATAACATAACACTATTATTCGACAGATGAAGGTGCGTTTCCATGTAGTACAGATGTATGTAATTTTCGGAATTGCCTACAAACTTATATTTTGCATGGTTTCATTTTCACGCCTTTCTTTCAACATTTACTGCTCTTTGATTTTCTTCGTGCTCTTACCATAAACGTTTTGATCTATTAAATAATCACTCGTCTATAAAATAATTAAGCACTCGTTTCATTCACGGCAAAACACATCAATTTCTTCCTGCATGTTCTGAGATCCAATTCTTGAAAAGAATTGCAATTAACCTTCAACTCCATCTTAGCCGCATACGTGCAATACATAAGACAGAAAGATCAAAACAGACTTGAAAATCGTAGGGTGTAATGTTTATTTACACGAAGTAGATCCTCCCCTTACAGGAACATGAAGATTCAGGACTCTGGTGACCTGAGGGGTACTCTTAGGGATCACAAGAAAGGCTCAAAACCGTGCACTCTGTGCTTGATGTAAATATCCTTTACAAATTATAACCACTACTGTGGCATAAATATAACACATTTCTGATTGGGAATTGCTTAAAGAATATTTACCTCATAGAATGAGCATTTTTGATGTAGTTTTACAATGGATGGAAATTCATTCCGGATGCGTCGTGTCCGCTGCTAGCGAATGCGTCTTGTTCTCCTCGCTGACTAGCATCGAATAAGACCGTTCAACACTTGTTAATTGTTCAGGTGACCGATACAGGCCGATCGATATATCGTTCGAACCTACTACTCTGATCTTTTCATTACTGATTGTTGTGCCTGCGATGTCAATCACTGCGCTAATTAGTTATTATTTCGTTTTGAATGAGAAGCGAAATATTTATCGTATGTAAATAAGTAATCGGTCACAGCACAGGAAAGTTTTTTGACCATCCAACACACGTACTTACAAAACTGGTGGTAGGGACTACAGAGGGCTCAACATAATTCCGAAGATTGTTTATTGTCAATTTCTCGCCTTTACAATATTTGATTAATAACACTGTATTGTGAAGAAGACCCAGAAAAAGAAGAAATATTTCCAATAGATTTCAGACAAAAATCTGAAAGAACATAAGACTAAAAATGAATATATTTCCTATTTATCAGTGAAAATGTCTAAAAACGAAAACTTGATATCTAATAATATTTATTTCATTCCTCACTTTATGAAAGTTTTCTTTGTATGGATATCACGACAACAAGAATATTAAAACAAGCTTTACTTTACTAATAGAATGATCGATAATCTCTTTATCGCTCATCTTCCAAGACATAGAAAGACTCCTCCAGACTATAAAGTACCCTAATGCGAGGTCTAAACTTAAAATATACTAAAGCGACATAGCAAGCAGAAGATAGGAATATGTATCAGTGACGTGCAAGAAAAAAAACAGGGTTAGGCTTTCATTTCAATATGTTTTTCATCGGAACGCGGAAAACTTTACCGTGTCACGAAGTGTTGTTGATGGACTGTGAAGGCCTTTTGAGAATCCAAAAAGACGCAAGTGTATTTGCACTCCGAATCAGTATAAAAGATTCCCAATTTCAACAATTTAGAACTCAACGTACTTCTTTTTTTTACGAACTAAGTAGATTTTCGTTACGAGCATTCTTGTCGGTATGGTTATCTAATCGACTCACCACCACAAGTACGAACGTCTAAAACAATTGAAACAATGACAAATTGCTTCTTCTAAGTAAACCAAAAAGGAATATTGTTTAGGCAATTTACATCAATGATGACATTCCTATATTTAAGACACTGAAAAGTGAAAACAATCTACTATTAAACTGCGCTGTGATTTCTAATTTTTAATGTTGTCTCGTAATTTTTGAATATTTTCGTTATGGAATTAGAGTACACCCTGACTTTCGCACCCCACCGAAACGATCTCCAAAAAGTTTAGTATTCGCTAAGGACTCATTTGATTTTAGAAAATATCGGACATGAAATTGAGATTTACTACGAAATTTTCTTTTGGCAACTTGATTACCGTTATTTTCAACGAATTTTATCATAGAGGCTTTGTAATCGGAAGTAGCCTATTTCGTTTTCGACATTTTACAGTTGAATTAGAGCAAAACTGAGACACTCTTCCAAAGTTTTCTATCAGTGATAATTCATATTCTGTTGTTGACTGGTTCAGTAGAATTGAATATGAATATTCACTGCGATTCCGGATTTAACACAAATGCTAGCTTTTGAGAAATTGCTTTATCTACCAAGAAATTTACACTTCAAAAATTAGGTGAGAATAATATTAAAGAAGTCTGAAATGCTGACTTGCATGAATTATGTAAGAACTAAAATTAAACTAGTGAAAACTAAATGTTTACACAATACTAGCAGAATTACGCCCCGCCGTCATCTTCCCGCTCCGACAGCGCTACCACGACCTGGTCCTCGTGCCGCAATTGCCTCCTCGCTGTTGTCTCATAGCTCAGCATTAGTTTCGTTCCGCCTACATCCCGCACCGCCCGCTCGTCCTGTTGTGCTCGGCCCCGCCCCGCGCCACACGGCAACGCCTAGCAACAATGAAGCACAAGTGGATGGGGAATTGCATTTAACCGAAGAGCCATCTTGTGCTGCAGCGCCATCTTGTGGAAAGTGAACAGCATAAAACCTTCTCCATGGAAAAACGCTAAGATTCGCCAAGTGTCATAGAGAATTATCAAATGGTGTCGGAGTTTATAGATCTCAAACAAACCAACATCCATTTTTACTTTCTCCCCTTCGAAGGTACTTCGTAAGAAGACAAAGTTATGTAATTTTGCGCCGGAAATTTTCGACACAAAAACTCTTATTGCAAGGCTCTGGTAACGAAGAAGTGGATAAATCATGTTTCTATTTTTAGAAAAATCCCCTCTAACATATAGTGTTGTCAGAATTCATGTTTTGTGAGTCCTTGATACCGAAAAATCTGTTGAAGGCAAAGCGTCTGTCAGTCTCCGTCTGTGGTCATTGCTAGCGCCTAAACCGTTCAGCAATTTTCTTCAAAATTGATATTCCCAGTCAATCTGAAAGAACTCAAGGTTTTGCGAGTTTCAAACTGATATTTTGTTTTTTATTGGTACTTAGCAAGAAGTTTTAAAAACATTTTCAAAGTTTTCTCAAAAATGGCATCACATTTCTTTATCAAACTTTGTCTTTCGATAGCGTAAAGGTCGCTAAAGAGAATGGAGTAGATCGTTGAAATTCCTAATTTTTTGAAAATTGCAAAAGTGCATTTTTGAGGGAAGCGTCTTCCTACGTCTGTAACATTGAAAATATTTTTTTTATTAATTATATCTGTTCCTTAAAGGCGAATATAAATAAGTTCATATTCAATTTTTCGAACATATAAATAGTGTTCCTGTAATTTGATATGAAATATAGGTAATTTTAAAAAATTAACATTTTTTCTCACAAAAACCGCTCAAAATATTTTCTTGATTTTTTTCCTCACAGATAGAAGGGAAGCTTAGAAGAATGGCGCGGGTCTCATTTTCGTTGAACTTTCTGAATTTTAGAATTTGGCAAATTTATAAATAACGTGAGAAAGTATGTGCTGTTGTAGCGCAACTACTTATATACAGAGATACTACACTGAATTCACCGCTCAGTCGCGCGGCCAGCCTGCGCGTAGCCGGCCGGGGCGCTGTGACAGCGCGTGAAGGAACCCCGTGGGAGGGCGCGAAGGGGCGGAGCCGGCGGCGGTGGCGGCTTGGCAGAAGCACAGATAGAAACAGCCGCGGAACTTGAAAGCCTGCCAAGGGCGAGCAGACGCGGGATGGTCTCTGGCTGGTCAGCGTCAGGCGCCGATATTAAAATGCCTTCGTGGAGGACGTAAGCGAACCGTTAAGGGAGATACGCCACTGCGTAACACTTGCACTACTACAATAGCGTGGGAATTCATACGAATGCAATTGTTTTATACAATTGTATAAACTGATGTTGGTGGAGTTGTCAGATAAATCACTACATGCTCGTAAACCAGATATGTCATGGAGACACGTGCCATTGCAAAAGAAAAGTGACACATGTTATCATTCGTGATTCTGCAAGAGGACGGTTTTAACAAATGCTGAGCCATTTTTTACGCGACGAAGCAAAATAAGGTTACTTTAAATACCAACTGTTTTGCAAAATAACTTTACCTATTATTACTGGTACATAATACAATTTTCTTCATATATTCCTCGCATAAATAAATTATGACGATTTTTTTCGCATTTTTTTAAGTTCACATGTCTGCGCATCAACGATGTTTTACGGGGGAGATTTTTGTAGAATGTTACGTTTTATTTAACATTGACTACAAACAAATGCTACAATTGTTTTGCAACTACTTGTACAACACTACGTACTTTCTCGAATTATTTGTAACGTTTGCAATTTTCCAAAAAAATAGTGAGTTCAACGAAAATTGGACTTGCGCCGTATTTGCGCCGGAATTAGGTCGAGAAAAAAAAATAAAAAGTGGAACTTTTAAAATAATCTTGTCTTTACATTTGCTTTTATTGAATACAAAATTACCCAAAATCTCGTATTAAAAAAAATATATAAAATCTTATTTAATGATCTATTTTCAAGCAGTTTTTTCTAAAACAACAGTCTCTATCTTCAATATATCTAGATAACGCCTATAAAATTTTTAACTTAACCCATTAGTTCCCATTATGAAATATATATGGTAACGCGTTACCCATACAGGTAATGCCTCACACTTCCCCCAGTCCGAATCTGAGGGAAAAGGATGTTCCAACGTGTTTTTGAAACTTTGCGACGAATTACGAGCGCTTGCTCAGTTGCTTAACTGCATTTTTCGAGTCAGAATATCGGTTTGAAAATGGAAGAACGTTCACCTTCTTCGATCTATTTTGATGTAAGTTATTTGATTGTATTTTTTCTGAAATTATCTTATCGTAACATTGTTCTAAAGATATACTGGAAGATATCCCTACAATTATTAGTAAAAATAACTTATAATTTGTAGCAAATAAGATGATTTTGTTCTGTGTTACGATATGGGTGCAATGGGAACTAACACACACATGTTTTTTCTGATATGACAGACCTGATATTTAACTTCAAGAGGAAATTGAACTGCTGGAAACTGATTTACCCGGTAATATTTTACTAGATGCTTTGTTTGCGGAGTCACTTAATCCAACAGTCATATTGCTAAAGAATCAGGAAACGAAGATGAAGATTTTGATTCGATTTATTTAGTCAATGAACAGTGAAACTGTGTATCACTTAAGGGGGAGAGGAAGGTGTTATGTTGTCAGGTATACAACTACTTTTTCCGACCTAAACTGTTCTCCCGAATAGTAAGCACATTGAAGAATTATTAACCGAGTGCGAGCCTAGACTCCCTAGTTCACAACCTAAATATTCAGTCCCGTTGTCAGAAAATTGTGCCAAGTGGATAGAGAATCTACTATAAAAAGGGAAGCCCATTGATGAATTCACAAATGGGAACTTTGAACAAAAAGAAATTTAAGCATCAATTGATATTCCTAACAATTTAAATATTTCTTCTGTTCAGATGTTTGAAACAAATTTCACATATGAAGAGTGCGAACATCTCAGAAAGAAGACTGAGAAGTACATTCTTTTTAGGGATCACGAACCTCAAAATATTTCACTTGAGGAGGAAATAAAATGTTTTTAGGTATTTTGATACCTTGGCAACATAAACCAGACCAACTAGGGAGAATCCATTTTGATGAAAATCCTGCCTGTGGATTATTTGTAATGGCTACACAATATACAATACTAAGTGGATTTGCAACAAAATTTCTTTCGTGCAGAAATTATTTTCTCCAGCTTGGGATTCGATCTCGGGTCCTTAGAGTTAATACGCCTGTTCTCTACTCCACCAGGTACACAACTAAAACCTTTCCTTTCCGATGCCAAAAAAATTAAACATTTGCAATTTTTTAAAAATTTAGGCAGTTTTTAAAATTTTAAAGTGTTTAAATTACATTAATTCAAGATCTAGTTTTAAATTCAGAATTTGTTATGGAAAAAATCTCTATCACCAATTTTGGATTTAGACAATGTTAATTTGTTTGAAATTTTCAAGTTTTCAGATCGTTTGCGGAAAATTACTCCTGCACTATTTTAAATGCCTTTTGCTCTCTTTGAGGAAAAGATTCAAAGAAAACAATTGGAGCTATTTTTAAGAAAATTTTGAAAATATGTTGGGGCTCATTCCGACGGCACCTCGTCGTTCATCTCGTTTCCATCATTGGGTTGTCCAATCCTTTTACTCCTACTGTCCTCTCAATTCGTTTAATTCCATTTTCGGTCTGTAAGTCCAAACATTGCCTCACTGTGCTCCTACAGGCACCCACTTAGCTCAATTCTAATGGTTCTTCGTCATAACTAGGCTTTTATTCCCTTTTCTTTGTGCCTTTCAAGGCATTCTCAACATATTGTGTGCTCACTTCATGAGTACAAGGTCTTTTTAACCCCTCCGCTCAATTGTGACTCTCTAGGCACACTCCTCACTACAATGCGGATTCATTTTCTTATTACAAATGCATCGCAGACACTCTAATTACTTTAATTGATTTTGTAAATAAGTTTATTATCTTGTTTACAGTTGTCATGCGTTTATTGATTTCAATCCATAAATTCCGTGCAATGCACACCAGTGCAACTCCTTCCACCAACTACTAATTAATTATCAACCACTCCTCAATATCCTACCTACCAATAGCTCCTTGTAACATCCTCTCTGATCAAAAACCATAAGTTTACTGTAGGAGTGTTATGTTAGAACTGGCTGCAATTCTTAATATTTTAATTTACACATAATAATTGCACACTCTTGGCCACGTGTCGAATGCAATTAACATTTTATATTCCATACACTATGTTCTGTGTCATTCCAACATTGCTGGACATCGCGTCGAATTCAGACGAGACTGCGGGAAACTCGCGTCTCTTCGCCTCTCAGTGACCGGCCGGCCGGCCGACCGATCAACATTCACGAAACCATTCACGAAACATTCACGAATTAGCCAGTTGAGGTTCTGGTGCCGCCCTGAGGTACACCCTTGTGCGTCTGTCAACGAAAATCACTATTTTCCAGTTTATATGTGGTAATCATGAACTTTCTACATCGCCAAGTATTGTGAATCACTCCATGCTGAGCTCATACTAGTCATGAACATGTATGTGTTACGCTTCCAGTATGAACAGTTATTTTGTTATATACGAATGTAATTACATGATGCTCAGACTCGCGCTGATGCCACTATGAGCCACATGCCTTGTGCATTGCTCCACGAATTACCATTTTCCAGTTAATACGTGGAAAGGGTAAACATTCTGTATTGCGATTTTTATAACTTTGCCTCTCAAGGCCCGTCTTCACAATGGAATATGTCACGGTCTTTCTCAGTCGTGTCGCTAGATATCGCATGATCGCGACCTTATCAAGCAAAGCTTGCGATCAAGCGACTTCTACCGACAGGACCGAGAAAGACGCGAAATGCCGTGTGATATTCCATCGTGGCCATAAGGGCTTGAGAGGCAATGTTATAAAAATCGCACTATATATCACTAAAACCTGTGAACTGCAACATGCTAAGCTGATGGCAATTACAATCCAGTAAGTGTTACGCTTCCAGCCTGAACAATCATTTCGTTGTGTGTTGTGCGTGATTGCATTATACACAGCAACAATCCATTTATATCCTGCAACAAAATTAGCTTCCGCGACATTTAAAGTGGCGTTGCGTACTTGTTATCCATGATTTGTGGCATTCCTGAACTTGGGTTGTTCCGCAACTATGAATCGCTACAACGTATTGCATGTTGGTTCAAGTCAAATACTCATGCTGGAACATGCCTGCCAATATAATTCCTACTGTGAATATTGCAGCATGTTTGTACTACTGCACCATCATGTGTCATAAGCGACAGCAACGGTCATGTTTTGAATGTAATGTTTTGATTATTGTCATTGTTTGACTCGTCCCGTAGATGAATTCAATTTAGTTTTTCTGAAACTTGGTAGTTTAGGCACACAGCATTCTCGGAATCAAACAGCGTGTGCGTACAGGTTTAGACCCACTGTATTCGTAGCTCCCAGATTGTGACGTATCGCAATGCGTCGTTTCAGATTGCAAACATCCGGCGTATCATTTAACTCTTGGAACTAATCAAAGAATGAAACAGTGAGTTCGACGGGCCATTTATGTATTCTGTAACACCATCAGTTTTTTTCAGTCCAGTGCAAGAAAATATGAATTTACAAAAATGTATCTTTCTTCTGCCTAACAAACAAAACTCCTTAAGGCTAAATGTACCGAAAAAAACTTGTAGGAAAATTCAATAGATCGCAGCACCATCAGCAGGAATTTACTTTACCGATAACGTCTGAACAAATGGTCCGATTTTCGATCTGTAAACGGCATTTGACTCCTGTTTATAATAGAATTTACGCTACGAAGCCCTTTTTCAAAAAAAACTAACAGAAACTCGATTTTTAAAATTTTTCTCGTACTTTCGGGAACAATTTCAAAAATGTGGGCTTATAGCGCGATGGCGACACGCTTCCAGAATCCAACGCCGTGTCAAACATGCAAATCGGATAAATAGGAGCGACGGTAAGTCAAATTTCGAAAAACACCTCACCCCACTCCCCATTCCCCTTCCACGCCGCCGGGACATCCCGGCATTCATTGTTGGCCGGCGGCGCGGTCAAGCCGGCACAGGCGAGCCGGGCGGCGGCCGCCGCGGCGCGGCGACGGGCAAGAAGGCTGAACTTTCGGGGGCAGCAAGCCAGACACCCCGTCACTTCGTTGATGCTTCCGTCACTTCGCATCTCAAGATATTTTTTCCCCACATATGAAACTAGTGATGCTGTAATAGGGGTAAACGGTCTCGTATCATCTTTAATAGTAGTATAAAACTATTACCTTATTCACATATTCCATCTTCCTTCGAATACCATGATAAGAATGTCTGAGGTATCACTGAAAACACCGATCCCGCTTTGGTGCTGATTTCAAAAAGTAAAAATCGAACTAATTGCGTAAATATCACCCATATTCCATCTCCTCACATCGTATTTTAGATATATTTTACTTCTAAGATCTTCCATTACCATTTCACTACCGGAAAAAACAAGCGGAGATAACGCAAGAGCTCTTTTATCCTACGACTCGATTCATCATTTCAAAACGGCGTTTGTCACCTTGATAGAATTCACCTGGTTAATCCCCTCTTCCAAGTAAAACAGCCGAATCGAATTTTTAAAACGTTTTCGTACTTTAGGACAAATTGCACATACTTTCTCATAGTAATCTAATATCTTTGGTCTGGGCCAATTTTACCATCTTTCCCCATCTTCTGACATCTTGCTGACATCTATCGCCGCCCAAAATACATTTTTTGAACTTTTCTCATTTTTCAGCTTCTTAATGGTAGATACGAAATATTACTTTTAGGATATTAAAGAAGAGTAAAACTTCGTCCTATATAGGAATTTTCATTGATAAATTTGGGGCCGCTCTTAAGAAAATGGCGTTTTAAGCGTTACTGTAAATGCGAAAATGGAAGCTTCGGAATTTTCACAAGAATCTTTCGAGTTTTCGAACAACTTCATTTGGTGACATTTAAAGCACTTCTACTCACAAATGTAATAATGTATAAAATTTCTGGAAATGTGAATATTAATGGCGTGAGAGACACTTAAAAATACATTTATTAATTTTTTGAAAAATCAAAAAAATACAGCCAAATTAATTTTATGTTAACTTAAAGAATGCAAATAGCATTCGTACGAAAAGTTTGAAGAAGCAATTTGAGAAAATGGCGTTTGAACATTTGTGCAAATTCGGAAGTTTCAGTTCATTTTCACAGAAAACATCTGAGTTGTCGAGGAACTTTTAAGACATAATGTAAAGCACATGTACTCGTAAATGTAATAGTAGGGAGTTTTTGCACCCTCGAACGTTACGTACTATCGATCTTCTGCTCATTCGCAGTGCACGTTTCGCATCACTTTGGTGCATCTGCGCATGCGCAAAAGATCGATAGTACTTAACGTTCGAGGTGGCAAAAGTTCCCTAATATGAACAAATCGCCGTTAAAGAAAATATTTACTAAATGAAAGGCTAGTCAAAGAATTACATTTTTGTAATTTTTGAAAAAACAAGGGAATAGAGCAATATGGCGTTTGTCATCTCAGAGTACATTAGGTACTATCCTTTCCAAAAGTTTAAGGAAAAAAGTTGAAGTCGATTTTGAGAAAATCTTGTTCTTGTAATTTTTAAAAATTGCACAAATTGCACTCAATATTGCGCGAAAACTACTAAAAATTTCAAAAAAATGTGCATGACCTTATTGAAAGAACTAAGTATGAAGAACAAATATAATTTTAAGGGAAAATCTCTATATTCAATTTTGTAGTTGTAGGAAGACGCCGAAAAAAAGTTCGAACTTTTTCAATTTTCCCAAAATCAGTCAGCAATGAAAAAATACGGAGCTACGCCACCTTGAGTGTATTTTACTTTATTCTTACAATTAATTTAAGGAAAGCATTTGGAGTAATTTTTGATTGATTGTTAGTGATTTTGGGCGCGTCAACTGCTTTGGTCATTAGTCCCGTAAGTGCAATGCATGTTTATTTCATCGTGAGGTGGAAGAGATGTTGCCCGCTGTGCCGATGGCGAGATCCGGCGCCGACCTTCCGTCCACTAGCGGGGCTTCCCAACCAGGTATCTGCCACCAGCGGGGCACCACCCCAGCCGGGACAAGCTCTAAATCACTGACCGATTTACCTGTCGGCTTGCCGTGTTCTTTCTTAACAAGGTATCTCCCACCAGCAGTGCACGGCCCACAGCCAGGACAAGTTCCAATCCTCCCACTGGTCTCCCAGCATATATGGTAGTGTTGTGCAAGTTAGTGTGTGTGTGTGTGTGTGTGTGTGTGTGTGTGTGTGTGTGTGTGTGAAGATAGGACAAGGAAGAGGGAGGAAATATCGCGGGAGGTCCGTTTGTTAGGGTATTTCTCCGGCATTCGTTTGATGTTGATCGGAGAAACTATGGAAAACTTCCAATCAGAGCAGCCGGTCGCTAGAATTTTCCTCCAGACATCGGTTGAATTCTACATCTAACTGACAAGCTAGTGTTGAAAAAATCCTGCCACCGTCGGGACTCGAACCTAGCACCTCTCGGTCAGAGGCATTGCAGTGACATCAGTTGATGCACTGAGCCACCTATCCTGTTTGACATTTTTGAGAAAATGTTGAAAATGTCCCTGGGGCTTAATAAAAAGTATCTCCAAAAATTAATGAATGTTTTTAAAAATCGCAGAACTTCGACTCAGACCAGATCGACAGGGGTTTATTCAGTTGAGCAAAAATTCTACACATAGTTTAGGCGCTAGTGGTGTTCACATATGCCCAGACAGGCAGACACAGACAGATGGACGGAACGAACGGACGTTAAAAAGTCAAAACACACATACACCCTTTCGGTATCAGCAGGGCCATCTTTAGGCACAGGCAGACGAGGCTCGTGCCTCAGGGCCCCCCATGATCAAAGGGCCCCCACAGATAATAAAAAAATATAACAAAACTGAACTAGTGGTGTTAGAACAGCACGTACTTTACCGAATTATAAAAAACAGCTACGCAATATTAAGATATTGCATTTTCTGCGCTACTAACATCTTAGCTATTGAGTTTTTCATTCATATCGCACAAATAATTATATCCATCAAATTTCAGTATTGCTGAATGGCTGGTTAATATCAAAGGCAATGTTTTCCATGAGTGAGGTTTTTTTATTTGCTCCCAGAAGACACACAGCAATGTACGAACTCGTGGAACCTACAATGTACAAACTCGTGGTGGCTAACCGCGCGTTGTCGCTAAGTTGCGAGCGCTAAGCGGAATTCCTTTGTAGCATTGTCGATAAGTTAAAGTGTGAGGAAGCAAAAATTGAATTAATATTGGCATTTCCAATAACAAATTATATTTAAATCAATTATTTTTATTTTCCTTATACATACGTATATACGGAGTATTGTAAGAAGTGGCCGAAATTTTTGTTTTAATTTTTGCAAAACCAGGCATTTTAACGAACATGAGACATGCACCATTCTCTTAAGCTACCTTTATGCTAAGGTCCCAATTTAATCAAAATTTCTGAGGTGTCTAAGAAAAAATGGTTTAAAGGAAATAAAAATTGCACATGTTTGACACAGAATATCGCAAAAATACGCATGTTTCCGAAAATTTGAATTAGGGGCCCCGAAATCTGAGTGCCTCGGGTACTTTCAAACCCAAAGACGGCCCTGGGTATCAGGGGACCCCAAAACGAGTACTTTCGTTAATATCTCGAAATAGATTTTTCCGCAGCATTACATAACTTTGAGTAACTAACACGAGAAAGTAACTGGTGGTGCTACAGAATGGCACAGACTTTCCCGTATTAGTTTTCAATTTCCTATAGTCTCAGCCAGCTATTCGGACTTTGTCGTAGTAAAATTTACTATTTTGTTGGCATGGGCTAGATTTATGGCCTTGCCCCATCTTGCCACCTGCCATTTAATGCACCCAACTTATTTTTTAGGTTTTCTCAATTATTCGGTTTCCTAATGGTAGATTCAAAATATTGCTTTTAGAATATTAAAGAAGACTGAAACCTTGTCCTTTACGACAATTTTCATTCATAAACTTGATACCGTTTTTAAGAAAAGGGTGTTTAAGCGTCTGTGGCAATGTGAAATATGAAGCCCTTTTTCACAGGAATCTTGAGAGTTTTTTTTAAAATTTATTTTAAGATATTTTAAGCTCTTCCATTCACAAATGCAATAATGTTTACAAATCGCTGCAAATGTGCATAAAAGGCATGCGAAATATTTAAAAAATACATTTGTGTAAATTTTGAAGAAAAAACAACAAAATAATACAACAAAACTTTTTTGTTTCCTTAGACAGTGCATTTCGCACTATACGTACAAAAACTTTGAACAAAAAATTTGGAACCTTTTCAGAAAAAATTGGCGTTTGAGCGTTTCTGAAAATGCGAAATTTCGAGTTCATTTCCAAAAAAATGTTTAGTTTTCGAAAAACTTTAAATGACATAATTTAAAGTACGTGTGCTCATAAATCTAATAATGTGAACAAATCGCCGATAATGTAAATATAAACGACGTGACAGGCTATTCAAAAAGTTTCATTTGTGTTATTTTCGCAAAAACAAAAGAATAGAGCAAAATAGCGTTTATGTCATCTCTTAAAGTACATTTCGCAATATCACTACCAATAGTTCAAAGGGAAAAAATGGAGCCGATTTTGAAAAAATCTTGCTTTGTTATCTTTTAAAGTTGCATATATTGCACACAAGATTGCGCCATAACTACAAAAATTGTTTTAAAAAAAATTCATGATCTTAATGAAAGAACTAATTATGTACAACAAATTTCTTAGAAAGGAAAAGTCTCTATCGTCAATATTGTAGTTGTAGGAAACGCCGAAAAAATTCAATCTTTTGCAATTTTCGAAAATTCAGTTATCAGTGAAATCGGACCTAAGCCATGTGTATTTTATTCCTTTTTTACGAGAAATATAAAGAAAAAATTTGGAGCCATATTTGAGCAAATTTTTAAAATATCCGGGGGGGTATCTCCAAAAAGTAATGCACGTTTTTGAAAATTGCAGAGCTTCGAATGACAGTAGATCCACAGCTGCTTTTTGTTGTTGTTTTTTCCAGTTTGGAAAAATTTGTACGCAGTGTAAACGCTAGTATTGTTCACATACACCAGAGACACGGACGGACGTTTTTCCGTCAATCAATTTTTCGGTATTAAGGACCCACAAAACATGGATTCTGGCTACACCACGAGTTACAGGAAGTAATTTACTATACAACAACACGATTTATCCACATTTTCATTATCAGGACTCGGCTTTGAGAGTTTTCCTGCGCACGATATAACTTTCTCTTCGTATGAAGATTGAGAAGAGAGATAAAGTAAAATAAATGTTCACAATTTGAAATTCCATTAATAAAATATTAATTATATCGAATTTAAAAGTAACTACTTTTTCTGCCTACTGTTTTTTTATTTCTTTCTATCAGCAATGAAAACAAAGAGATGCACGTAGAAAACGCAGACACGAACAGAGAATCTTTGAAGCACTCTGTTCGAAATCTTTACGTGCAGCACATAGGAATGTCAGCAATTCTGAATTAGTATTAGACAAAATATGCTCATTTCAAAAATGTAAACACATTTAAATAAAAACTATTTTTCAAAATTAATTAAATATATTTCCGGAAATAATTTCAAGAAAATTTGGTAATTTGTGAAAATACCTTAATAATTAGCAAATAATAAATATACTGTTAAGCAGATATTAAATGATCAGCAAAATATGTAACATACGTAATACAGTACAAAATTTGTAACGAAAAATTTGAATATTTTGTTAGGATTGCAACAGTTCGCCTAAATTACAAAATGAGAACAGTAGACAAAACATATGTAATTACATTAGACCCGGACTTTAGCCATGACATCGACAAGCAGTACCGCGAAACAAAATTTTGACGTTACTGAAGATCATTTTTTTACATGACTAGAGAAGTCTATTTATCCGATTTCAGTGTATTATATGGCGTTAGATTCAGGGTGCATCTCGCCAGCGCGCTATTTTACCACTTTTTCATATATGTCCGCAAGTATAAAAACATTTTAAAAATTCGATTCGGCTATTTTACTGGGAAAAGGATTAACCAGGTGAATTCTATCAAGGTGACAAACGCCGTTTTGAAATGATAAATCGAATCGTAGGATAAAAGAGCTCTTGCGTTATCTCCGCTTGTTTTTTTCCGGTAGTGAAATGGTAATGGAAGATCTTAGAAGTAAAATATATCTAAAATACGATGTGAGGAGATGGAATATGGGTGATATTTACGCAATTAGTTCGATTTTTTCTTTTTGAAATCAGCACCAAAGCGGGATCGGCGTTTTGAGTGATACCTCAGACATTCTTATCATGGTATTCGAAGGAAGATGGAATATGTGAATAAGGTAATAGTTTTATACTACTATTAAAGATGATACGAGACCGTTTATCCCTATTACAGCATCACTAGTTTCATATGTGGGGAAAAAATATCTTGAGATGCGAAGTGACGGAAGCATCAACGAAGTGACGGGGTGTCTGGCTTGCTGCCCCCGAAAGTTCAGCCTTCTTGCCCGTCGCCGCGCCGCGGCGGCCGCCGCCCGGCTCGCCCGTGCCGGCTTGACCGCGCCGCCGGCCAACAATGTCCCGGCGGCGTGGAAGGGGAATGGGGAGTGGGGGTGAGGTGTTTTTCGAATTTGACTTACCGTCGCTCCTATTTATCCGATTTGCATGTTTGACACGGCGTTGGATTCTGGAAGCGTGTCGCCATCGCGCTATAAGCCCACATTTTTGAAATTGTTCCCGAAAGTACGAGAAAAATTTTAAAAATCGAGTTTCTGTTAGTTTTTTTTTGAAAAAGGGCTTCGTAGCGTAAATTCTATTATAAACAGGAGTCAAATGCCGTTTACAGATCGAAAATCGGACCATTTGTTCAGACGTTATCGGTAAAGTAAATTCCTGCTGATGGTGCTGCGATCTATTGAATTTTCCTACAAGTTTTTTTCGGTACATTTAGCCTTAAGGAGTTTTGTTACAGACGTTATCGGTAAAGTAAAATTCACTAAACTTGGTGCTGCCACGTGGTGGCGACAAATTGAACTAGTGTCGGTACATTTAGCCTTAAGAAACAAAATTTACATACTCAAATAAAAATATCAATAAAAAGTTTTTTCTTCAAAATTTCTACTTTAGTAATTGTGAATACATTATATCATACGTAAATACCCAAAATTTAGCAGGAATCAATAAAAATGATAAATGTTTAAGTGTTAAATTTATTTGTCTATAAATTAAAAATTAATAATTAAATATTAACATTTTAATAATGCACCTTCTATTGCTTCTATAAATCCTAATCAAAAACTTCAGATAGCTATTAAAATTACTGTAATTTATAATCTGTAATAACTGCTAATTTTAATGTTAACAAGTGGTGCTAAAACGGCGCAAACTTTCTCGCCTTTAGTAATGGTTATGTAGTACTATTTATACCACAATTTCTCCCCGAATTAACACATCTTAATCATCATTTTTCGTAAAACCCATTACAATTCGTACATTTAGTGCAAAAACTAAATATTTCGAAGCAAATATCAGCACAAATGTGACAAACATAACTTCTTTTCATACAGGTAAACCATGTCCCAACAATAAGACTTAATTCACAAAAATTAGCTCCATAATCAGTGTTGCCGAGCCATTTTTACATTCCAAACTGATATTGCCTGAAGGCTAGCAATTTTTATTTCATATATTTCAAACAGGTTTTAAATCATTTCTAAAAGATTAATGTGTAAGTGTGTAACGAAAGGTCGATTGTAAGAAACGAACAAAGAAATATGAAATAATATACAAATTCTAAATTTTGAAGCATCCAACTGCCTGGAATTACGTTCACGAAGCTCAGTAAATTTGTAAACGATGATTATGTTTGTCGCCAAATTTCCCAAACAAATATTCAAATTTTCAAAACATTCAACATGACCTTATTTGAAGATCTGCTTTTGATGAACACATTTCATTACGAAAAAAAAATTATCTTCATATTTGCAGTTGTAGAAAGCCACCGAATTTTTTTTCAATTTTCAAAGAATCGTTTTTTTTAACGAACATGAGACTTGCGGAATTTTACGAGACAGCCATTCACAGACTAATATCGCAGTGGGACAAGTGCCTCAACAGCCAGGGCCAATACTTCTGACATACAAGTTCTGTTTTTTGTTTATAGACCTCCGGCTTGTTTCTTTTTGAATGCTTCTGATAAATTTAGCTGAGCACTACAAAACGCTGACACCTGGGATTTAATTAACATTGCCTCTCAACAAGTTTGACGTTTTCGTGCTGAGGGAAAGAACAAGGAGAAGGTGAAGAAGAAGTGGTGAAAGAGACACATACACACGCAGAAAGAGAGAAAATGTATACCTTTATTTTATTCAGAATATAGCAGGAGACTAGACCACTAGCAACAAGGGCGAAACGAGGAGGTGAAGCTGGAAAGGCAAAAGACACAGAGAGAGAGAGAGAGAGAGAGAGAGAGAGAGAGAGAGAATATATTCCTTTATTTTATTCAGAACAGGAATCTCATTGAAATTGTTCCAGAAACAAGCTCGGACAAAGAGTCAAAAATCGTAAAAATAACCGAGTTGCTGTCATCACCTCAAAAACCTGATGAAATTTTAAAAAATCGCCATCACTAGCAAATACTTCAATTTTATTTATGTAGATTTAAACTTCTGTATTCTTCCATTGAGTAACAGAAGCACAATATCAGAGGAATAAAGTTATCTAAGTGAGACGTGGACCTCTTTTCAAGTCTGGTTATTATAATAGGGCACACCGGATTTCCACAATTCGCAGACAAGGCGACTGGGAATTATCACGACCTTAGCGATTCTGAGTTTCCGCCACTAAAGAATAACACTATTTTCCAGCGATTACTCCTACTGGTGGGTATAAACAGTTTGAGGTATTTCATTATTGAAGTAAATTTCAAATCCATGGGCTTTGATTCAAAATAGTTATTATGTTACAAATTGCGAGTAGGAAATGTTGCACTCGAGAACGATAGGCCGCATGGTCCAATCGTACGAGCAAAATAAAATAACTTTTACTACGCGTGTCACACAATATTTTTACGGCCATACTGATTTTCATTTTATTTTAATTCAAGAATGCAAATCACTTGGTTGGGAACCATAATACATTAACACCAGTTGTAGCTGATGAGACTAAAGTATTTTGTTTTATTTCTTCCCTTTACGAATTTACTAAAACTAGAGCATCGTCTTACTAATGACGCCAATGCTAAAAATGGTACTTTTAGCACGTTTTGCATGCATTAAAAGTAATCGCTATTACAGATGGCTGTCTAAAAATATATTTTCCGAAATGGTTACTGTACTACCAATGTGACCTTCCCACTGCATATCAATTGAAAATGTTCCGAAGTATTATTTTACAACTATCACAACCAAACTTTTTATGTCCACGAATTTTTCATTGTTAAACCAAATTTATAACTCTGAAAACCATTTTGACTCATTACTTTGACATTAACTAACAAATACAATAGTGATTACAAATTGCTGGAAATATGCATATTAACGGTGTGAGGGATCTGCAAAAAATATATATACGTAATTTTGTTTCTAAAATTGCCTCAAAAAGCACCTTACATCATTTTTAAGAGTATAATTAGCGCTATCCGTTCCAGAAGTTGGAAGAAAAAATTTGGAGGCATTTATGAGAAAATTGTGCTTGAGCGATTCTGAAAATGCGAAATTTTGTGCTAGTTTTTACAGTAATCGGTTGAGTTTTCGAGAAACTGTATATAACTTTTAACTTTTATAACTTTAAACTTTATATATCTATTTAAAGAACATAAATATAATAATATGAACAAACGTCGCTAAAGTAAATACTAACGACGTGAGAAGACAAATCTAACTAGTGGTGCTACAGAATGACACAGACTTTCCCGTATTCGTTTCCTATTTCCTTGTGTCTGGGCTAGCTATTCACAGTTGCCACATACACTTGCCAGCTACCATCTATCGCCGCTCAAAGTGTATTTTTGTGACATTTTATCAATTTTTCGGTTTCCTAACGGTAGAACGGAAATGTTAATGTTAGAATAAAAAGAACTTATTAAATTTGAAGAATTTTTAGTGAATATGAATAAACTAAACTGTGAGTAATGTTAGAAAATGAATGAATGTTATGTTCGACTTCTGACGTTTACGTTTCTAAGTGTTCAAACACCGATATCAATACAAATACCGATTTTTAAATGAAAATGACCCACAACTTGTACATATTAAACTTAACTAATACCTTATTAACATAATCATACAAAACAGTGCTCTTTTAATGTTTATATTCGCAAACGAAACGATTAATACAGCAATTGCAAAAGTGGAAGTGAACACAAATTAGACTGGGTTCGAGGAGGTTTAATCTCTTCAAAAATTATGGGAGAAAAATTCCTATATAGTATTTGAGCAACACCATCTAGACATACATGGCCTGCGCACTGCAGTTTTTCAAATCTAATATGGCGGCAAAAGAAGGCCGACTCGTTCGAGTTGAGACGATCCAGTTGTGTACTTTGAATAGCATCTGTAGCTTTCGAGTTGTGGTTATGTAGATGTAGACTGTTGTTGATAATAGTGAGAATCATGGTGAATAAGGGCCCTGTCCCCAGGTGAGGGAATTATGATAAAAAGTGAAAGGTGTAAGTTGCTAAGTTCAGTGTTTGCTTTCAGATTTGTGAATTACATTTGTGAACACAGGAAATTGAGATGAATTAAGTGTTCTATTGTGATAATGGACTAAAATCAGTCTCCCTTTAAAACATACAATACTGTCCCGTGGAGATATGCCTTCGTTATTGCCTAATTGTCTTGCTTACTTGAATCGCCCAAGCTCTTCAAACACAGAAAGCCTTCAAGAAAACAAATTGCGTTTAGAAAACGAATATCTGCTTGCTGCTATTGAAGAAAGTGCTAAAGAAAACATTGCAAAATTAAATCTCTCAGTACATTAGATGAACTAAGAAGTAAAATGGATTTGCTTATTTTGGACGATTATTGGACGAACATTAATAATGAAGATGGCATTATTTTTCAACATATTGATTGTAATTCTTCCCATAAAATTATTAATTCAGTTGTGGTGGGTAAGGAGTTGAAACTCAGTGTTTATTATTGTAAAAAAAGTATCAAAAGTTGAAGGCATTACAATATCAGATATTGTATGTAATACAAATGAAATGAGTGATGTTTTAGAAATTAGGTTAAAGTTATGTTTTACAACAAGTAGTAGTAACAGTAGTGATGGTTTTGCTTTAATTTCAGACATCATACCCCAAATTCACAATTTAACAAACCTATTGTTTTTATGCTGAAAAAGAGAAACTCCTTACAAAGAAAAGAAATGCATATCAGTACAGTTCATGGTTTTTCATATTGCATTGTATGGGTTTAACCATATAGCCATATTCTTAAAAATATTTCAAGCATTTAGGATACATAATATTTTCTCATCCTAGTGCAATTAGGAGATTGTGTTTATTTCGTTTAGAAGCTCAAATGAAACAAATTGATGGCAATTTTAAAGTGTACAAGAAACAAATACATAAATCAAGTGATAGTGAAAACTTAGAGCTTCTCATGATGAATGAGATACATTTAAAACAAGACTTGCAAAATATTTTGAAAAAAAAGTATTAAGATTAGAACAAATAGGATTTTATCTACTGTGCACTGTAAGTGATGGTAACAGTAGTATTATAAGGTGTACTTAACTTGTACTTATGTACAATCATCCAGCTAAAGAAAGTAGACTTCTTTTCTTCTTATTTGATAGTGTAATTTATTATATATTTTCAAGTAATCACAATTTGACTTAGCATTTTAGTTTGTATGACCTTCTTAGGCGGCCATCTTGAATGACTGCTCAGGCCTTGTATGTCTAGGTGGTGTTGATTGGAGTAAACTCCTAAACCGTGCGTGTGTGGAGATTTCCGTGCCTCAAGGCTAGACCACTTCCCGTGCACCGATCGAGATATATGAGGTGTTATTGAACGCGTCTCGTTTCTCTGTTGGGTAACTGATTATTTGTTTTTCGATCCCTCGATAAGATTCCAAGATATTGTCAAAAACGTGTTTTTTCGTCTTTTGGATCTACGATCTTTGTAGGACGGGAATTAAACTAATGCCACCTTGCAGGTGGCGCTGATTATGCAGGTGGCGTTGATTAAACCCCTTTATTTCGTGGTTATTTTCAGCCCGCGACACCATATTTTCTTCCATGCGGATGGCAACACTGATTTTTTACAAACGAGAAAAAACTAAATGAATATCGCCCGGCAGAATGTGTTGTAAATTCTAAAGTATTTTTGTTGTAGTGACGTGTGAAGTAGAATTTGCAACTTACCTTGGAACATTAAATTTGAAGAACGTAAAGTGAATACGAAGGCAATAAAAACTGTAAATACGAAACAATTCATTTCTTAAACGTGAAAAGACCGATTTCAATTTAATGTGACTTACAACTTATACACATAAACATACAAAATAGTAACCTTTTAATTCTTATAAATATTCGCCTTCAGAACAAAAATCAGACCGGGATTGTAGAGTTTTAAAATCTTAAAATAGGGGATAAAAATATCGAAGTGTTAAGCAACTCAGGGGAATCAAATGTAGTTGTAGAAGATTTTGCGAATTTTCCGAACTAATGGAGAATAATATTATATTAACATTAGAGAATAAGGCAGAACAACAGCTTACAGGTGATAATTTATGTTCATATTAGAAAACAAAACGTAAAATTATACCTGCATGTATTTTTTTACAGCGATTATAATTTTGAAATTGCAATATGACCAGTTCATTTCCCGCTTGGAGTTTATATAACAAGGCCATTGAGTGTTGGGAATTTCTTAAATGCAGTATAACATTAACAGATACTACGATTCATTGGTAAGTCCATTGCCAAATACTCTAAGAACATATTTTAACAAAGCTACGCATGAAAGAAATGAAGCATGAGAGAAATTTTCAACACATGAATATACTTTTAAAACAGTTTACAGCGTCGGCGACGCCACATTCAGCTAGTTAAATGTAACTTGGTTTTCCTCTGAGCGAATGACATGAACGGTTTCCTAGCATTATTGGCGTTAAATAAATAAATTATTGCATTGTCTGAACATATTACTTAAGTCTCGTGTAATATTGTATATTTTACATTTAAAACAATGTTGTCTCATTTAAATACATTAAAAAATTTCACAGGCCGAGAAGCAGATTGATATATTATTATTATTTTTTGACTTTCTTTCTTGCATCTGATGCTCATGAATGTAATATGCAGATCATTATAATTGCATATGAGGACTATAGTTTACTTATTTGCCAATCCTCTGTCAGAAATTGTATCTTCTAGTGCTACTGGTGAATGGACACGAAGACAGAGACTCGCGACGTTTCAAAGGGAGCCACAACGTACATGTGAACAACTCTTTATAATTGTCAACGGAAGCTCAGCATTGAAGGCAACAGTTTAACGAGCCCAAACTTTTAAGACAACATGGCGGTCCTTCGGTGTGCTTCCTTATACCGCGCTACAGTCGCTCTGTCTCGATGATAGCGGATCTGGTGGTGGTAATGGAGGTAGTGGTGGTGGTGTTGGTGGTCGTGGTGGCGGAGGGTGGTGTGCAAACGGGGCCGCCTGTTACGCCGCGGAGCCTAGTTGCGCTGTTGCATCGGTGGCCGAAGCGGCCACGGAGCGAACGCCACGCCACCCGAGCATGCTTCCACCGCGCCACGGACAGCCACAGCACCGACACTGCGCGCGCCACGTCTAGGAAACTCCCCAGTACAGAGAAGATGTAAGACACGTCTTGCGCGTGCAAGTAGCCGTAGGGTCTCTGAGACACGTGGGGGCGGAACGCCCATACGGCCGCCTCCAGCCCCAGCTCCAGCACGCCCGCCGTCAGTAGCAGCTTCACGTACAGCAGCGCCCTGCGGACACACGGCCAGGAACATTAGCAAAAATTAGACATAATGCTCTCTAACCAGCTTCTATACCACCTAGCTTTCTCGATGTCGGCAGCAGCGCGTTGCATGATCGCGTCACAGGGACAAAAACATTAGAATAGCTTAGGTACTAGACTTCCTCACCAGCTCTGATATTATCTCATTTAGCACTCTTGTCATCAGCAGTAGCATCACGTACAGCATCACCCTGCGGAGATGGAGATAAGAACATTAGCATAGCTTAGGCACTATGCTCTCTAACCAGCTTCTGTAACATACTCTTTTACTCCCGCCGTTAGCAGAAGTGCACTGCGGACGCAGGGCCAATAACATTAGCATAGCTTAGGCACTACGCTCTCTAACCAGCTTCTGTAACATACTCTTTTACTCCCAGCGTTAGCAGAAGTGCACTGCGGACGCAGGGCCAATAACATTAGCATAGCTTAGGCACTATGCTCTCTAACCAGATTCTACCGGGGTTACATTTTATCGTTCGCCGAATATTTGGGCTGCGTCGCCTGGGGAGCCCAGAAAAGCTCTGACTCAACTCCCTTGATGACATACGGAAAGGAGAGCTGCGTTTAAAGATGTTGGTAAAAGTAGCGTCTTTCAGCTCGAGTGTATTCTTGGCTCTTCCCGCTCTTCCCGAACATATTCTGATTCACTTTTCCGATGAAGCGTGGTTTCATCTGAGTGGATGCAACACCCAAACCAACCGCTATTGGAGTACAGAAAACCTTCACCTACTTCACGATGAACCACTTCATGACGCGACGTAAAGGTATACTGCGATTTTTCTGACTGCGACCCTCAAGGCCACTCAAATCCCATCTTCGCGATGGAATATGTATCGACATTTCGCGTCTTTTCTCGGTCTTGCCGGTAGAAATTGCATGATCGCAAGCACTACTTCATACAGTCGCGATCGTGCGAAATCTAGCGGAACGACTGAGAAAGACGCGAAATGCCGTGACATATTCCATCGCGAAGATGGGATTTGAGTGGCCTTGAGGGTTGCAGTTAGAAAAATCGCAGCATAGGAAAGCGGAGTCCATTGGGTTCTACAAGAATTATAGGACCTATTTTTTTCAACACCAGCTTTACTGTTGAATTTTATATAAATAAGATATTGACATTATTCTTCGAACAATGGACACCGGATGAAAGGCTCTGTGGTTACTCTTAACAGAATTCGGTAACTGCACACATTGTTGCCCGATCCATGAACTTCTTAAATACTGTTTATAGTGAAGATCGAGTCGTGGACTATAGCCTCCTAGATCACCTGATCTGATTTTTGGGCTTTTTTCTTGACGTACTTGAACGACACTCTTGGCGTACTTGAACGATCAGCTGTATGCAAAAAAGCGCAATCAGAGGAAGATTTCCGTCACCATATTGAAGAGAAAAGTGGAGCGATTCCTCGAGACTTATATCAAAATGTAAATCAGAATATGTTCCAAGGTGTCAAGAATGCATTCTAACAAAAAAAACACCGCTTTCAGTACCTTTTTTAAGGTAATTTCAGCGCAGCAACCGTTCCCGCACACGGCCAACAATAAAATGTACACCCAGTATATCATTTTTTTATTATGTTCACCTTCAGCAGCAGCACAACGGCACGAAAATTAGCATAGGTTAGACACTACGGTCTCGAAACACCTTCTATAATATCTACTTTATTGTGCCCCCGGCAGCAGAGGCGCACTGCAGACTCAGGGACAAGAACATTAGCGTAGCTTAGGCACTATGCTATTCAATCAGCGGCTATAGCATTTACTCTATTATGCTCACCGTCAGCAGCAGCGCGCTGCGGACACAGCGATAAGGACATTAGCATAGCTAAGGCACAAGACGGAGAAGGAGATGAGAAATGGAAGAGACGACAGTTGAAAGAAGGATTTTCATTTGATGGCATTTCTCTTTAGTGTTCATCACCTTCCTTCGGTCACCATTAGGGGCTTTCAGTGAAAATCGAAGGAAGGTGAAGAACAATGTAGTACAGCATTTTTTAAAAGATGTTAGACCAAGAGCAATACAACCAAATAAAAATCATTCATAAAACTTCCAACTTTTCCATTCCTCATCTACATCTACATCTTTCTCCATTCTACCGCTTTCCATTCTACCAGAGAATATATATAGAGCTATATGATGTAAGCGTGAGCGCATGCGCAATACCTCTGGAGCAAGCCAGGCTCCTGCTTCAGGCGCACGGCATCACGGCGCAATTCGCGGATGCGGCACAGCGTCATCACCAGGCACACGGCGTTCACCGCCACCAGCGCCCCGCAAGGCAGGTAATAGTAGTACACAGCGCCCAGCTTTCGGCTCTCCTCCTTACGATTGCCTGCGTTCCAAAACACGCAAGCAATACTTATGGAAATCATTACAATCCTCTTAATCAGCCACAACGTATTATGGGCCACCTAGATTTTGAATGACTATTTCACTCATGTTTGCCCGTGTCGTAAGTTACCAGTGCTAAGCAAGGTTCAATGCAGTTCAAATTAAACCAATCCCAGATGTCTATCGCCATATGATTACCACTTTGTTTACCTTTTGCACTCCGCTGTAATCACTTCGTTTACTTTTTAAGATAAAGATAGCAATTGTTTTAGGTCCATAATAGCTTGTGTGCATCAGTGTATTATAAAAAATGTGTCGTTTTGGTAATGTCTAAAACTCTGAAATAGAATCTGTTAATAAAGATTCAGTGCCGAAAAACAGCAAAAGAAACAGAAATTGTGTGGAAGCAATTTCAATAATTTTGTGAAGAAAGAAAATACTAATGGACAGCACAAATTACAAATGAAGAAATTATACATATTTTAGGCAATTAATATGCGAAGATTAGATGGTGAAGGGTGCAAAGAATACGATACGAAAACTATGTGGAACGTTACAATCAAAATTATTCAGAAAAATACTTTAAGGAGTGCACATGTGTGTTCACTCATCACTGCTACACCTTTCGAAATTGATGAATTTTGCTGCTAAACATCCATTTCGCATACTTGTTTATATCTTCTGCACGTATTACTGCATATTTTCAGGTACTTCCACGGAATACCAAGACATGGAAATCTCAACTTCCTACAAATTAAATAATTGTGTTTTAATCAATTGTTCGTAGCTTTGTTATAATTGTTTTGGAAAGTTTTATTACCATAAAATCGAAACACTTTTAAAATAATTTTCTGGATTAAACACTTATTTATATTCTACTTGACAATAAGTTATTCCAGGAAGCAGTGATAACACGAAGCTGAATGAAAGTTTCACATATTCCTATAGGAATTTTGAGTAATATTTCTCTTTTTCGTAATTCTCGTGATTAAAATTCTATATATGTAATGTCTTAATTTGCGAAATAGTTACACTAAATATCACTCAAAGTGCTGTGATATTACTGATGACAAACTAAAGATGATGCTGATAAAATGCACATATAAAACAAAAAGTTACACTAACACAATATTTAGAAAGGAATAAAAATACCTTATTCAGTTAAAACGGTATCCAAAGTTATCGTGCTCCATATTTTGGCTTCCAATTTGGCTGAATGTGCTATAATCACACAGCTTGATAATCTAATCTCAGCTTGATAATCTAATCTTCGTCCTCAAGTCACGGAAAGCCGTGTTCCTTACGCTTGGAATTACGTGAATTTACGCTTGGTCAAGTTTCGTTTACCTTGGACGTCCCTCGAATAGTCATGGAACTCCACGAAGCAGGTCCTGGTCTCGAAGAAGGTCGGCGTGACGAAGCCGTGTCTCTTGGCCTCCCACTCATATTGGTGAGCGGTGATGCAGACAGCGGTGAACACAGCGGGCAGCCCCCAGGCGTACAGCTGCATCAGCCGCCACCGCCGCCGCCCGCCGCCGCCGCCCTCCCGCGACTGCGCACCCTGCGGACGCCTGCAAACACACCACTCTTCACAATCAGTTAAGGTTTGGGGATAATAAATTTAGCTGGGCACTGCGGAACTCTGTTGCCTGGCACTTGCTATATTAGGCAACCCGTTGGACATGTGGGTGTTGAGGAAACGATCAAGGAGGAGGAGGAGGAGAAGGAGAACTAGTGGTGCTACAGAATGGCATAGAGTTTATTTAGACCGAATTAGTTTTCTATTTCCTTTAGTCTCGGCTAGCTATTCGGACTTACCACATACTCTTGTCAGCTGCCATCTATCGTTGCCCAAACTACATTTTTTGACATTTTCTTAATTTTTCGGTTTTTTAATAGAACGGAAATATTATTTTTAGAATATTAAAGGACGGTAAAACCTTCTTCTAAATGGAAATTTTCTTCGAAAAATTTGTAGCAGTTTTTAAGGAAACTAACGTACATTTGCGAGAACTCTCGCATGTTAAATTTCACTTTCTTTCCTATCTTCCCTTTCCCGTATTAAAAGATGAAGCAACGAAACGTTTATTTGTTTAAAAAATGTAAAATGGTAATTTCCAATGTACTTACAAATTTAAAATAACAATAAAGAACAATGTAACTTATCTGCTCAGTATTGTAGGCAGCATAATCAATATTGTAGACATGTTTTTAGAACATGTATACGAAGTCACAACACTTCCTTAAAAACAATTAAAGTAATTATACGATCTTCCTTGACAGTTCGCTTTTTGATTTCCTTGATAGTCACAAAAATTTTACAAAAGCTTTTTACTCTCCAGAAATCTACATAAAGTTGTCCATGCGAAAATACAGGATCAGGAAAAAATAACCCTTCTTATTCTTGAAGTTCCGTCTCCAAAATTGAAGGTTGGCAACCACTTCCCTGAGCTTTTCTCTGTCTTATGCCAGATGAAACAACTCAGATGCCCATTTTCGGATGATTGCCAACCAGGACATCTTCCTGCCAACTCCCCGTCTACCCTGAACTTTCCCCGTCATTATCAGTTGTAATAGTTCTTATTTTATTTAGGGTTTCTAAGTAAATGATCAAGATATAGTGTTCTTCTAATTTTCACCTTTTTACTTTCCCGTATACGTACGTATATACGGAGTAATATGCGTAGTATAGGGAAAGTTATGTAATGCTGTGCGGAAAAAATGGCGATTTTTCTCCAGAAAAAAAGTCCTTGCCGAGCCGTGATAACGAAAAAGTGGATAAACCCAGCTGCTAAATTTTTAAAAAAATCCCCTAACACGTGGTGTAGCCAGAATCCCTCTTTTGTGGGCCCTTGATACCGAAAAACCAAATGAAAGGAAAACGTCCGTCTGTCCGTCTGTGAACACTGCTAGATACTAAACCATACGTACGATTTCTTTCCAAAATGGATATTTTTCGGTCGATTTGGTTCGATTCGAAGCTTTGAGATTTTGAAAAAGATTCTATAAAATTTGCGGGTTCTTTACAAAATGTCTCCCCAGGCATTTTCAAAATTTTCTCAAAAACTGCTCCAATTTCTTTCTTTAAATTTCTTGTAAGAACAGAGTAAAATGCAGTTATTAGGTGGCATAGGTCCGATTTTCACGGTTAACATTGCTAAAGTTTGAATTTTATTCGGTGTCTTCCTCCAATTACAAAATTGAAGTTACAGATTTTTTTCTTCAAATAAAATTTGTTCATAGTGAATTTTTTCTTTAACGACATGTACATTTTTGAAATTTTTAGTACTTTTCGCGCAATATTGCTTGTAATGTGTGCAATTTAAAAAGTAGAAAAACAATATTTTCTCAAAAACGGCTCTAAATTTTTTCTTAAAACTTTTGGTAGGGACAGTGCTAAATGTACCCTATGAGATGACGTAAACTCCATTTTGCTCTATTCTTTTGTTTTTTGAAAAATTATAAAAAAATAATTTTCTTGACTTGCCTCTCACGTCAGTAATATTTACATTAGTGGCGATTTGTTTACATTATTATATTTATGAGTTCAAGGAAATTTTCTCGAAAACTCAAGTTTTCTATGAAAACTAACTCAAAATTCCGCATTTTCAGACATGCTCAAACTCCATTTTCTCATAAATGGCTCCAAATTGTATCTTCAAAGTTGTGGAACGAAGTGTGCTAATTGCACTCTTTAATATGACGTAAAGTTCAATATGGGGTACATTTTGTTTTTTTTCAAAAATTACAAAAATGTATTTTTTTGAAATAGCTCTCACATCTTTAATATGCACGTTACCAGCAATTTGTTAACAAAAATTAAAAATTTTCTGTGAAAATGAGTTTTAAATTTTGAATTTACAATACGGCTTAATCGCCAATTTCTTAAAATTGCTGCAAATTTTTCAAGAAAATTGATATTTAGAACAAGGTTTTACTGTTTTTTAATATTCAAAAATAATATTTATGTTTTACTATTATGAAAGTGAAAAATTAAGAACATGTTAAAAAAAGTTATTTTAGGCGACGATGAATGGCAGCTGGTACGAGTATGTGGCAAGTCCGAATAGCTCGCCGGGACCAAAGGAATCAGAAAACTAATACGGGAAAGTCTGCCATTCTTTAACACCATTAGTATTCGTTATCAGGGCCCGGCAATGATTTTTTCTTTCGAAAAACCGCTCAACATTACATAATTTTCCCTAACCTACGCATATTACTCCGTATATACATATGTAGAGGAAAAAGTAATAAAGGGAATAATTTTTATTTAGATGTAGTTATTTTGCAACTATAACAATTTATGTTTACTAGTTTATTTTTTCCTATAATGATGTAAACTAATACATCGGTAAATGAAATTGACGAGGATATCGAGAGGGCAAGCTTGTAAATGTCACCGAATTTAGCAAGATCTTAAGAAATGACTTGAAGGATGATATTGTACAGGCGGTGAATTTGCTGAGGGCGACAATAGTTCAATTAAAAGGGAAATTTTCATCAACTGAAGAAAAATTATGGAAAATGTGGAGAATAAACGCGCAATCGTTGAGTGCAAATGATGAAGCTCCAAGTACAAGGCCATCTAGTAGCGTAGGTGTGAACGCCGTGGCTGGTCGGTTACAGAAGACGTTTATTGAGATGACTGGGCCAGCACAGCGTATAGTACAAATGAAATAAAAAATACAATTAACAGTTAGAAGTAAGAACAACCAAAGCCTTTAAGATTGCAAGTTATTAAGTCTGAAATAAACCCTGTGGGAATGAGAGTGAGAGTAAGTTCATTACTAAATGTAAGAAATGAAAATGTTTTAACAGAATCAAGTGCAAAAGCCGAGGCAGAAATTCTTTGTAACAGTGTAAATGAAAAATGTGAAGATGAAATCGAGAAAAGTGTGCCAAAGAAAAGTCCCTAGAAATTTCAACACTTCAGAGGATTTTTCAATTAGTAATATTCTTGACACACTAGTGTCACAAAATGAAGAATTGATAGAATATGAGAAGCATTTAGAAGCCAAATTCGAGTTTAGAGATAATAACAAATCATGGTTTCAGAAGTGAGCCCAATACCTAGAAAAGCCATTACTGACAAAAAGTTAAAGGTTGGATGGAGCTTGTGTAATTGGGCCGATTACATAAAAGTAATTCGATTATTCAAATGTTGCAAGTACAATCATCTTTCGAACGACTGTAAAGGGGTCTTGGCGTGCCCCAAGTTCTCAGGGAACCATTCCCTCAAGGAATGAAAAGAAGAGAAACGTAAATGTTGTAACTGTCTAAATTTTCAAAAGTATAATTAGAACATTTCATTAGATGTTCATCACAGGGCTCTAGATAAAAATTGCTGGTATTATCAAAAAGCTGAGAAACAGTACGTAAAAAACACAGATTATTAAATACAAGAAACTTAAATACTTGAAAAAATTGTCGTAAACATAATTATATTCTGACTAAACGGAAAAACTAGCATTTAAGTTCAGTACAGGGACGCCATATTGGGCGGAATTCCGTCAGTTGGGCGGACGTTTGCGACGTGGTTGAAAGAAAATACATCATTGCATTGAGAATACAAATTGCAGAATAGAGTGATATCAAATGAATATTGAGATTTTTAATAGTAAAATATAATTAAAATAACATTGATTATTTTGCACATTCTTTGATCCATTCCTATTCTACGAAAATTAGTCGGCGGGACGCCTAAATATCATCTCCTGTATTATTTCAGTAGTATGTCTTTCCTTTAGGGCTCTCTCACACAACTAATCTTTATAAATGAGGTCTCTAAAAAAATAGAATTTTACGAATACACGGCAAATTGCATTTTTACTACAAGAATGTAAAGGATTTGTTTAAAAAACGCATCTAAACATTCATTTCAAATGCAACCCGCATCACAAGACGGCATGTCAAGATACATACAGTTAAATATATCCTAAACGAAACGTATTAGGGCCTTAAAAACTACAATTTTGAAGCCAAAGACCTCAAAGAAATATTCCCCACACCGTAATCTAGAGGATGAGATAACTTTGGACCTTATACGAGGGCTATTCAGAAAGTAAGGAACGTTTTGAAATAAACAAACAGTAATTTTCAGATATTGCGATTTAGAGTCGCTTAAAAAATGGCCCAAGATCGATTTTTGTAGCTCTCTCTAAATGTTCGAAAATTTTAAAAGTTAGGTATAATATAAGCCAGTTTGCGCAGTTGTAGAACCACTACTTTCACTTCAAAACAAAAAAGAATTTTTACAATTGTGATAAAGCATAAGAAAAGTGGATTTTTCATTTAGAAAACTGATGAACACTAACTCACCTAAAGCCTTCTGCCATGTTGACAGAGATAACGTTCAGCCAGAAGGCGCCGGCCACAAGGAAGTAGTAAATGACGTACGCTGTGAAAAGTCATGCGTTTATTTTTCTTTCATACTCAGTCAACATTCAAAATATACCTAAATTTATTATTCCAGCACTTTTGAAAACATTTTACATATTTAAAAGTAGTGGAGCTTCAATTACAAGAATTTTCCTCGCAACAGAAGCACTTAATATTGAAACCTGAGAGTTAAATTATGAACCCTGAGGGACTCCTGCTTTTATTTCATAGCTAGGAGATTGAGTATTGTTTCCTTTAACTTGGAAGGTTTTGTTTTCAAGAAAGCTTTGAACAATTTTCTGAAAGTAAGTAGGAGTGACAATAGATTGTAAGTTGTAAAACAGACCGTTGTGCCAAACACGGTCAAAAGCCTGAGGCACATTCACGAAGACAGCCGAAGCATGGTGTCTTACCGCGAAGCTTCGGGTAAATTCAACCAGTCGAAGTACGTGATGGGTAGTGGCGTGATAAGTGCGGAAATCGAATTGCGTGTTTCGAATGGCTTGAGTTTGATAAACTACCGGTAATATAAGCTAATACTTATATATGTTTGTAGAATATTACAATACCATAGAGTTTGAAAATTACTATTATATTTTTTCGATATTTTTGAATTTGTTTGTCAACTCTATCATTTTCTTTATTAAAATTTGTTTATTTATTAACTTTTAATTATTTTACTTTCTCGCATACTGCCTACAAAAAATATTGTAAGGCTAAAAAACTCATTCGATATGCTCGTAAATACACTACATACCTTATACAATGAATTCAATGCCATAAATAAATTTCTTTTAATTTTTTTTAATTAAAAAAATTATTGCTGGAAACTAATCACTAAATGTTCTACGATTTCAAATGAGGGCACAGAAGGTGTCTGGTTGTAGTGTAGTGTTGAAGACGACGCTCACCATCGCTCCCGTGAGTTTGAATCTTAACCAATAAGATTCAAGCTCTATGTTTAGGATTTAAATCGAGATAATAAGTAATAGGCCTAGTGCGCGGTGGTTCACAGTCAAGCTCCGCAATAGGCATGCTTTTCAGTCCCGTTGAATAGAAAATGATGTCTCGTTCGAAGTTCACTATCAAACAGAAGGTGTGTGTGAGTGTGTGTATATGCCACATACGTGAAATGTCTTATACCGTTATGTACAATATAACCTGGATGTTCGGGCCCATAGCAAAGCAGAAATAAATACGTTAATTTTTACAATGCAAAGCAGAACAGTTAAATTGCGTAATCGGCAAGAGAGCGGGCGTTGAGCCGGTGAAATCACGCCATCGCCTTTACATCCGCTCTTCCGCGAATTCTCCAACGAGCGGAGGCACGTGTGCGCCTGGCTATCTCGCCCCCCTCCGCTCGGTCCGTTGCAGGAGCAACGGACAAAACCGCCCAGATCATTCCAAATCCAGATCAAATGGCAAATGGTAATTGGCCATCGCCATCCCCACCTCTGCCGCGCGTGAGAACCCATTCCTAACGTCTCTGCCCCAACCGAATTCGGCTCAACCGAATTCGGCAGTCCACAGAAAGACACCGTGAAAGATAGTCGCGTGTGTTCAGGGCTCCACGCAGTAGCGTGTAAAAAATGTATAATCGTGCAAATTGAGCTCCATACGGCTCGCACATTAATTATTCAATCGTGGCAGTAATCACTTTAATTGTGTCTGTCGCTCTTGCGTAAGTTTACGCCCGTAATTATTAGTTGAACTATGTAACTCGCGGCTGCTTCTGGTCGGCACAAAGTAACTACAGCGGTGTACAAAGTTACTGCAATAACTATACTTGGACAAGTGAATTAACGCACCAAGTGAAATTTTCATGTTAATACACTGTGCTTCTTGTAAGTGACATTCATTAATTTACCTATTAAATCTTGTTTGTGCTGGAACTTTACTTGTGTATGCATCCTGCAACTCCTGCGCCAATCCCAAGAGCTGTCAAAGGGTTTCGGGACTACTGTACCTCATCACTACAGTCCATTCATACATTCCACTCATGAACATTATGCGTATAGTAGCCCCGAACACTGGAGCCTTTCTTCCAAATGTTGACCAACGGAGAGTGTATTTATGGTCTTTTCAACAGGACTCCGAAACCGCAGACATTGCTACAGTTTCCTTAAGGGTTTAAATGCCGTTTATGAAGTTAGATTTCTCACACGCAATTCATGCACGCATCTCATCTCACTCCTTGCGATTTCTTTGGGGATTCCTGAAAGATCGCATTGATGCCACAAATCCCCACACGTAAGAAGCAACACACACTAGACAGCAAACGATCTTTGCAATACCACAGGACTTCCTTTACTGAGTGAATCAGAACATACTTAGATGTCAAGAATGTGTCAAAGCTGAGGTGAGCAGTTCCAGCATCTACTTTAACATGAATGAATTTAAATCAATGGTGTCAAGGTGTTCTACTGGTGGCAGTGGCACGCGTCGTGGCATCGTAGCATGCAACAAACTTATCTGCGCAACTAGCGTCGGCAAAGGAAACTATTAGTAACCCCACTGTTTTACAATAAGGATGACGTTGTCTCTGGTGATGGGGTAATGAACTGCGTGGAGGGGCGATTTTGCCGTTACACTCGTGCCACGGACTCCCGCTCGTGGCATCGATCTTGACAACACTGATTTAAATTTTTCCGGTAGCGAAAAACTACCTGTCATCTTCGACGATTCTACCGACTGCCTGTCTCGATTTCCCCGGCATCCGTGGCCTCGTTCGCAGAGGACATATTCCCGCGCAACCAGCACGTTTATAAAATGGTCGAACTGTATTATTACCCCTCAATTTCTGTCCATATTCACATATCCCAGACATCGCCTGTAAAATTAGTCACAAATTGTAGAATATTAGGTGCAAAAACTAATTACTATGTAGTTAACGTATCAACTCAAATTCGACAATTATAATGTATTACTGTTATAATATTTCCCACCAATGAGATGGCATTCTCAGAATCTCTCAACAAGAGATTGTTGTAAGTTAGAAAATTGCAAATTTCACTAAACTACAATTTTTAAAAACAATGTACACAAACATTTTTAAGGAAATTATTTTTATAACATATTTAATTTAAGAAAATATACACAAAAACTACTCATGCGAAATATTTTCGAAAAATTTAATAACACCTCATTTGAAGATGTGTGTGATGAACAGGTTTCATTAATGGAAAATAATATATCTTACTTATTGTAGCAGGACGCTGAAAAAACTTAACTTTTGCAAATTTCAACTATTTCAACTTTCAAATAAAACTAGTCTTCTACAGAATGGCACAGATTTTCTCTTACTAGTTACTTTCTAATTTCTTTTATCTGGGTTAGTTTTCGGTTTAGCCTATCCTTCCCAGCTGCCATCATTCGCCGCCCAAACTACACTTTTCCACATTTTATCAACTTCTCGATTTCCTAATTGTAGAACTCAAACTGAATTTCAGAATATTATGCAAGAGTAAATCCTTGTCCTGTGTGGAAATTTTCGATTAAAAATTTCGAGCCGTTTTTGCAAAAAATGTTTAAACGTTTCTGCCAATGCGAAATTTGAAACTCTTTTTAACGGAAAACTTTGAGTTTTTGATAAATTTCATTGGAATCCATCTGAAGCACTTCTACTCACAAAATCAATAATGTAAACAAATCGCCGGTAATGTAAATGTTAACGGCCTAAAAAATAATTTCAAAAATTACATTTTTGTAATTTTTGAAACAAAAACAAAACATCAAAGTGGCGTTTATATCATGTTCGTCAATCCATTTACAACTCCCTGATCAAAAAATGTAAAAACAATCTGGAGTTGTTTTCAAGATAATTGTTTGAACGTTTCTGAAAATGCGGAATTTCGAGCACATTTTCTCAGAAAACTTTTGAGTTGATGTCGATAAACGTTATCTGACTTTGAAGCGCTTGTTCTAACAAATGCAATATTGTATACAAATTGCCGTTAATCTAAAAATTAACGACGTGTGAGAGATTGCAAAAATTAGATTTTGTACGTCATTTTACACAATGTATTCATCCAGACGTTCGTTACCAGGGCCCGGCAATAAGCATTTTTCATTGGAAAATTTGCTGTTTTTCTCCCGCAGCCTTACAATGTTTCTCTACAGTGCGTAGACAGTAGCAAGTAAGTTCAACGGAAATACATCTTATGGAATTGTGCCAGAATGTTACATCTCTATTTGCACATATGGCAGCCACTTAACACTGATCCAGCGTTTCTCCCAATCCTACCTTCACACCCTTTCTCCCGACCCTTCAACACGAGCGTTACGCGACATTTTAACCAGAATTTTTCTACCCAGGAGGGCAAGCCCGAAACTCACCGAAACCGTCGCACTTCTTTTTGAGGTCGTGCGTGAAGAACCAGGTGGCCTGCAGGGCATTGGCGGCCATGAGGCAGGCGGCGTGGCAGGCGAGCGCGCGCCCGTGCGTGGTGCTGCGAAGCGCGCGTTGGGCCACGACGGCGACCACCGCCACCGCCAGCAGCGCCGCCGCCACCACGTGCAGCGGCCGCACCTGCGCACACCGCCCATTCTGTACACTTTATCTCAGAATAGCGATATATTAATTAACCCTTTCGTTGCCACGGACGTACATTGATGTTACAAGACGGCAATGACTGTTCGTGCAGCGGCCGCACCTGCGCACACCGCCCATTCTGTACACTTCGCCTCAGGGCATCGGGATATTAACCCTTTCGCTCCCTCAGACATGCATTCAAAGCCCAGGGCGAAGACTGCCTCAGTGCTCATGTGCAGAGGCCGCACCTGCGCACACCACCCGTTCTATACACTTTATCTCAGGGTAGCGATATATTAATCCTTTCGCTGCTACGGACGTACATTGATGTTCCAAGAGGGCAGTGACTGTACGTGCAGCGGCCGCACCTGCGCACACCACACATTCTGTACACTTCGCTTCGGGATTTTAACCCTTTCCCTATCATGGATATACATTTGTGTGACAAGACGGCATCGACAGTACGTGCAGTGGTGCACCTGCACACACCACCCATTCTACACATACCGTATCTGCATTTTCTCTCAGTGCATCGGGATGTTAACAATTTATGCCTTATGTAAAGTTATATTCATTTCCTTTCCATACGCACAGTCAATAAAAATATGCAATTGCATAAAGTTCCGCGGTCTAACAATAATAATAATAATAATAATAATAATAATAATAGTAATAATAATAATGGCTAATGGTAGTTGAGAAGCTTAAAGACAAAATTCAAGCATTGGCTCAACGAATTAGACGTTAAACCGTGGAATAGATTTGAAACAGACGCGAAGAGATTCTATCGCAGTCTGACTCAAAAACCGAATGGCAATGTTGTCAGTCCTTCAAAAGATGACGTCGAAGAATTTTGGGCAGGGATCTGGGAGGAGAGCAGATCCTACAACAAAGACGCATCTTGGATTCAATCTGAAGTTGATGCTGCAAATGAACTTGAGTAAACAGTAGAAGATGTTCACGAATTATCGGAAGAGGACCTCTTCCAAGCAATTAAGAACATGGGAAACTGGAAATCCCCTGAGATTTATAAGACCCAGATTTATTGGATTAAAAAATTAACAGCAATACACTCTCATCTAGCAAAGGCTGTTAATAACATTTTAGAAAACACAAACGAACTCCCGGAATGGATCACACGTGGCATCACGTACTTGCTACCCAAAGCGGAAGACAGCTCTTTGGCGAAAAACTACAGGCCAATCACTTGTCTGCCAGTACTGTACAAAGTTATAACTGCAGCCATAGCAGCCAGCAAAATGTACAAACATCTAGAGAAGAATCATCTGATGCCAGCTGAACAAAAAGGGTGTCGTAAGGGCTCTTAAGGCTGTAAGGAAATCTTGCCACTAAATAAAGTCATCTTGAATGATGTAAAGAAATCTTTCACAACAACCGGCTATAAACTTAGATCTTCAAATCTGCTGTTCTTAATTTAACGTCGAAGTGTTAAATCGTTAATTTAACATTTCGCAAGCAAGCGCCAGTTATTCCACTCTTGTTTGTGTAGTTTGGCGCTTCAATGAATGAAATAATTAAATTAGAGTAGTTGGCACATTGGCATAAAAAATTATTCAAATTTGGCGCCGTGGCGGGAGATTGGTATTTAATAACAATCTTTGGTCTTAATTACCAGCTCAGAATTTGCATTTTAAACGTACCGCGTCGGACCCAATTTGAACAATTCGACTGTTCTATTATTTTTCGCTTATTTTTTTCTTTCTGTACAAATATATTCATTTCTTTTGTAAATAATAAACAATTTACATGTTTCTGGAGTGTTTCTATGCCTCCATAATGCAACTTTTTGCCTAAAAAACATTTTTTCAAACAAATTTTTGAGTGCTAACAGCGGCTCAACCATTCGGAATATCCACCTACTTTATTAAACATGCTTAGATTTGTCTTAAGGACTTATCCTGCGACACCGTGCGACCAATCTCCATAAAAGTTGGCACCTCTACATGTTTTTTTTTTCTATCAAGAAGGTTCATGTGCTGTTAAATCTGTTGTAACTCCACTACACGCTGTAGAACAAAACTAAATATTTACGTCAAATGCAACCCGCAACACATTCGGAAGCATGTTGAATCTATATCGTTAAATAACTCCTAAAAGAGGCCTTCTAACACCTTAAAAACTAAAATTTTGAGGCTGAAGGCCTCAGCAGTAGTAGTTTGCAGAATGAGCTCTCGCTGAGCAACATTCCATTACATTTTTGCTGGTTCGGCGCTTCCCGATATTACCTCACCTGCTCAGAGACGTACAGAATCTGCAAGTAAATGTGAATGAGAGGGACAGAGAGCGGCAGAGACAGAGATACACAGAGTTAGACAGAGACAGGGTGAGGAAAGGAGGGAGAGAGTGAGAAAGGGAGATGTGGGAGGGGAAAGGGAGATGAAAGGCAGAACAACGTCTGCCAGGTTTTCCTAATAATAACTATTATAACTTACTACTATATGTTCGTGATTACACTGCATACCTTATACACTTAATTCAATGCCAGAAATATATTTTTACTCTCTCGCGCTTTTTCATTTAAAATTTTGAATAAAAAATCTATTCCTTGAAAATATTTAATTTTCCCACCAAATGTCCTACGATTTCAAATGAGTTTTACAAAAAATGACTGAGATATGTTAATTTAGAGATAAATTGTGCTACGTATCCATTACTAATGGCGAGAAAGAATGAATACATGCTGTTTCACCACCACTACGCAGTGATTTAGTCATTTTTACTCGTGTTTTTGTTATATTTCTTTTATGCCCCCATACTTAATGTTATTTTCTCACTTTCCTTTCTCCACGTTACAAACCCACTGTTGATGAGAAAAGTGTTTCCCAAAAGCTAACTTTGGGATGTTTGAATAAATATTAAATGTTATTGTTGTGATTGATTGTTTCCTAACTCACGTTATCATGGGGGAGTTTAAACTCGGCAGCGTACAGTATTCTACAGAAATATCGAGATCAAAAGCGGATGATATCGGGAGAAGGGTTTTTAGGTCGAAATAGAAGAAGTCCTCAACAGTGGCGAAAGACTTGGCGCTAAATTCACATCAAGCTACATCCTCTTGATACGCATTTGTCCGACCAGAGCTGCCTAATATATGCAAAATTAGTTAATTAAATTTAATTATAATTTATATATGTATATGTATGTGTTATAATTAAATTAAATTAACTAATTTCATACAGTATATAAATAATTACAAGCCACCAACTTCCTGTTGAATCATGGGAATACACTAATCGCAAGATACTCTGCCGTCAGAGTTTGGAACAAATTCAACAGCATGACCGAGTAATAGATTACCATGCGATATAAGTAGTTTGCTGTATCCAGCGGATTTGCGAGCTCCGCCATCACTTCACGTTCGATTTTGAGTTGGAGCATGCTCAAAGGGTGAAAAGTACAGTTGATTGCTGTTTGCTATGCCGTTCTTAAACTCCCTAAATTTTATCTACGATACATTAATATCGATACATAAAAAAGGAAGCAAACCAATATTGTTATTATATCAAAATGAATCAACATTATCATGTCGAAATTAATCGACATTAACTTATCAACATGTCGATATGTGGACGTTAAAATGAATATATCGAGATAAACAACGACATTCCAACACAAAAATATTAATATATTAATAGTAATAGAGTGTAAAAATGTGTTTTGTCGTTTCTAGCTTACCCTCATGAAGAGCTCCGCGTTGGGTGGCAGCGCGCAGAAGGCAAGGACGTCTCGCACGGGGCCGCCACCTCTGTCGCGCAAGAGGTCGTTGCAGTAGAAACGGACATTGAAGCGACCCACGTAGATCTTGCCCATCAGCTCCTCCAACTCGCCCTCTGGCTCCTCATCCACGAGCGTGAACACCTGGCCTATGCAGTCTATGAACGGTTGCCCATAGTACAGGCGCTGGGCGTCGAGTTCGTGCGCCAGGGAGGAGTTCTCGGGGCTCCATTCCTCCGAAGCGTCCTGACGGCAGCGGATTTTGGAAGAGAACCCCAAGATGCCCTGTTCTTCGTGCAGCATCTGACCTTGGTGGCAGCACTTATGCACTGTGACGACTTCGATTCGATTGAACTGGTCGACGACAAGTACTTGCTGCTCCAACCCGTCAGTGTGTCGAAGTGTGTCGAAGCAAAAGTCGCTGGCGCATGCCACGTACTCTCGGCCGGAGGGTCTGCGCAGGGGCACACAGGCGGCTGCCGGACGATCGGGAAAGTGCATCACCTTCGCGCGCTCTGACGGGAACACCATTGCAAAAGGCCAGTACCACTCGGCCCGGTACCACACCCTCACCGCCCGCCCATCGGCTGCCAGCGCGCGTGGCAGCCAGTAAGCCGACGGGTCGCCTGGTGCTAGCAGCTCTGTGGACCGCTTGTCCACCTCCGTTTGTGACCGCACCCGGCACTCCATCTCGCGCGGCTCCAGCTGCTGGCCCCGCGGACAGCACTTGCTCACGTGCGTCACTCGCGCCAACAGCACGCGCGCAGGCAGCCCTGAGTCCGCCTCAGTCGCGTCGAAGCAGAAGGCGGTGCTCGCGCCGACCACGCCCCCGTCTGTGCATAAAAATGAAAGAATAATATATCCAAATGTTATGGATCTAATGAACTTAATGTTCCTGCGGCAGCGTATGCACACATTAATGCCCGCGATTGTTTGAACGCCAACAAATTTCGCTGCAGCTTTCCTTCCACTGACCAAACATCGCTGTCCGTTAGTCTCTCTCTTAGAGGTAATTTAAATAAGAACCCATTAAGTTCAAACACAAGCAAAAGTATTGTTCATAAAATTGTAAATTCAGAATCAATCAGCAAATGTGACCTTCCTCGCTTCCATGGGTATTTTGTTACTTAAAAACAATAAAACAATAAACAACAATGAAAACAAACCATCAATTAATTAGCTCGTGTATCTTCACCAAGGTTTCGTCAAACTTTCAATATCCTGAAGTCTGTACTAATTTGGTTTTAAAACCAGAAAATCACGTTAATAATTTTGCCTACATTCACTTATCCATACGTCGTTAACTCCATCTTGTCTCCCAACAAACTTGCGTCCACCGTAACCGACACTACATCCCTCAATATTCTCTTTAACTTCAAGTTCATATAACTTTAAGTTAAGTAGTAACTTAAAGTTAAGTAATTAACTTTAAGTAAGTATAAGTTTATATTCTCATATCGAAACACGAAATCCGACAATAAAAACACAAACGTAAATAAGCCACGCGAGTCCCAGTGTGCAAAGAAACTCGTTTTTGTTCAGGAAGCTTAGGCCTCAACTGAGATCTGGGCCACAGTCTTGTACAACCATCACTTTTAGAAGCTTGGTCACACAATCCAAAGGACGGGAAAAATTTTTTACAGAAACTCACGTCTGCTTAGGTATAAGGCAAATGCGTCATCTCTGCTTTTGAGATTTGATTATGTTTAAGCTTACTTCAATTGAGAGAAAAATTAATACTTTCCGGTAAACATTTCACTGGCGTAGGTGACCCAGGGTACAAATTGATGACACTGCAGTGCCTTTAACCGGGATAGATAGATAGATATAAGGTTTATTCTACAATTGGGCTGATGTTGCCCGGTGGCAGAATACAGAAACATAAAAGTACATTAAAATTACAAAACACAATTAACAATAAAAACAATATATAAAAATTCAATATAAAAACAAACAAATTATTTTCGTCATTACTGTAACACCCCCCCGTACACACGACCACTCATCGGTGTCGGCGGTGTTAACCTCTCTCAGGGCGTGACCCGACTCACCTGTGGATTCCCGTCTGCTGCAGGTTGCCTCATGTGTCCGGCTGGAATCTATTTAGGACGCATGCGTGACTGGGCATATTCATGCACTACACAGTAAAACGCTCTTTCATGATTTCTGAGTTTAATTCAAAGCAAAAAATAATCGGGTGAAGCCCCCTACAGTTCTTAATACTATCTTAACCTAACTTATAACTAGCTTAACTTAACAGTCCAACCCTTCCGGGTCATCGCACGGGCGCTCCGCCCCTCCGGGCGTCGGCATCGTCCCGGGTGTCGGGCGGCAGGGCAGCGGCGCTTCCCCCCGTTTCCTGGACCGGTCGGGCAGCTGGTGGCCGCGGCGGCGGTGTAGCGGCACGCGGCAGGCCTTGGCTGCGGCGGCGTAGGGCTGCGCGCGGGCGGCGTGCGCAACAGCGCAGCGGCGGCGGCGCGGCGCATGGGCTGGCGCGGCGGCGACGTCGGCGTGGCAGCGGCCCGGCGCGCGGCACTGTTGGCTGCGGCGCGGCGTAGGGCTGCGCGCGGGCGGGCGCGCGCGGCAGGCATTGACTGCGGCGGCGGCGGCCAGGAATCGCCACACCAAAGCGTCTTTTAGCGGCGGCCGGCCCTCAGGCCGCGTCCGAACGCTTCTTCGTTCATTCGAGTATCGGCACTCACACGGTGTTCCGCCTCTCCCATCGGCGGCACCTGAGCGGGCGGTGAGGTGGCGGCGATGCGTTGCCGGCGGCGATCTAGCGTCTCGCGGCGGTCGTTACCATCGGACCCAACACCTCGGTCGTCGCTTACATCGGAAGGTAACACTCGCGGTCGTCGTTCGTCTCGGAATGGCCGAGTCTCGCGTTCGCAGCAACCTCCCTTGCTCGCGAGATCACATGTCTCACCCCCGCCTAGTGTTCGACTATTGGCGCAGCCAAACCGCGTGATGCGCGCCGTCCAATTGCCATGGGTCCATCGACGGTTGGAACCCGATTTCGAGTGGGCGTTCACGTCACCACGATTTCCGAGAAGACGCGGGGTTGTGTTCTGACGCAGCGCTCGGAAATACCAGAGGTGTGGCAAACGGTTTTGAACAAAGGGAGGCGCTCCCATCGGCGGCCGGCGGCGACCCTTCGCGCACTCAGGTAGCGGAGAAACGCACATTTTCAGCCAGCTAAGTTTTCCCGGACTCCCTGTTATATAAAATATTCATCTCGCACACTCCGAAATTAGTACGTGTGCGACCGTCCCATTACATTACCTAGAACATGCAACTGCATTTACATACCTATACATATACAACAAATGAAACTACATATATACTAACATTTAAGTAAATAAACTTACATATTACACCAACATTCATACATACAAACATACACGCTTACATATATATCATACAAAGACATAGGAACACTCGCATACACACCATCCTAGACGTATTCACTCACAATCGTATTCAGACTAATATGGATAAACACTTTTACCTACAACATAATAATATACAATACTTATAATAATTTTTACATTTCTAACACGTAAAACACTCGTTAACATCAATCAATAAATACCAACTTTTGTCAGAATAGCCTGTAAAAGACGCTTTAGAGTAGCGAAATAAACTACGAAATGAAATCAGTTCACTGTACTTCACTTCACGTCACTGCACCTCATAAAACTTTACCTAAATACTAATAGCTTAATTCTTTTTAGTTAACTACCCATAATCGCACCTTTCACTTCACTTCACTGCACTGCACGTTTTCACCCTATTGATTAATTTTCTATACTTTTTTTCTAAAACCACCATGTACTAGGGTTCGAGTTCCGACGGTGGAAGGTTTATCGACATTACGTAGCTACAGAACGTTCAGGGCAGTTGACTATTTTAGACAGGTTCTGTAACAAATGAGCGTCGCCGAAGACCTCATCGCTGTGCGACAAAAACATTATTCCACTGGTCAGTTGAGATGCAGTATCAGCTAGCTGGATTTTGTAATTGGATGTATTTTCGTGCTGCGAAGGTTAGAAATAGTTTTGACGAGACATTGTATTCCGCTATCATTAATGATGAAAGATTATAAAAATGAACATAAATAATTTCGAAATGCTATTGATTCTATGTGTGGCTGAGTGAATTAAGCCATAAGACAGGAAAACAATGACGAACATACTACTAAACCCCCACGTACGTCTTGTGACACCTTTGGGAATTCTGTTGTACATTTTGATCTTCCGTGTTCTGTACTTTCAAATTAATTTTTAAGCTGTAGTATAATGATTTGCAATTATAATAATTGATGTTATAATGTCTATTGAAAGATCATTATGATCAATTATTGATGTCTATATGTCAATGATCAATTATTGATCACTGACGTACAGATTTGATTTGTTAATTGTGAAATTGTGGTAACAATATTTAAATATTATAATACACTGGCGGAAAAAAGGATTGCAACACCGGAAAGCGCACGAGCAATCAATTAGGCGATAAGGGACCTTAGGGATGGGGGTCGTAGAAGCTTTGATTTACCGCTGTTCTTTTCCATGAAAGATTTGGGACTTCAAGCACTTGTGCGAAGAGAGGCTTCTAATGCGGCAGAATCACTCTACACGAGAGCGCAAAAATGATAAAACTCCGAAACAATTCGTCAAAAAGAAGCGTATAAATTCAGTCTAAAAAGCCACCTTCACCAGTAGCAGAAACCGATAACTTTAAAAAAGCCAAGTATTAATATATTGTTTTAGCACATTTCTCCCTTACAATAATGAACGTGAAAAAATCTACTCACTCTTGCGAGAACTCGCGCACCCGCAAGCAGAATGGCGTTGCATCTATAACCTCAAACATTTAAAGCGAATTGACGCTTTACTACTAGTGTCCAAATTTATGACGAGGTAATGGCCTTCGGCCTATATGATTAACATCAATATCCTTGAGTCTGTGCAAAGCATAATTTTCCTTGCATTTTATTCCAGAGCAAATTTTGTGAACACTTTCAGAAACGTCAAGATTGACCTAAGGCACACGTCGGAGTCGATTAGTTAACTTAAGGGATAAGATCCATAGTTCTAATACCAATTTGACTTTCCTACCTGTACGCACCCACACCGCCTCTCCCCACTGCTCTTGTGGCCTGGGGAACAGCAACTTCCACGCCGTGGGGTCATCTGCGTCCACCACCGTGCCTTCGACGTCCGGCATCTCCCGCAGCATGTCGTAGTAGATGTCGGCCGCCGGCACGGCGTCGCGGAAGTGCGCAGGCACCCACGGGGTGGTGTTGAGCGGCCTTAAAAACTCCACTTCAGTGAAGTGGTCCGGTTGACTCGTCACGCTCGGCGACACACACTGCAGGCGCCCGTTCAGTCGCGCGCCCTTCGCGCAGCACTTGTTCAACGACACGCTCTCCAGCCACGTGACGACGACGAACGGGCGGCGTGGGTCGCGCGTCGCATCGAAACACACCTAGGGGAACCAATCAAGAAACGAATATCATCGGTGTATCGATAACTCAATTGTTCTGAAAATCTGACTATCAATAACGATTGGTGCCATGATATATCAGGATCAAGGTATCGATACTCATACAAAATCACCAATTATCGTAACAGTAATGCAGTTGTTTCAACATTACATGGGTACCTGAAGTTTTCGAATCGATACCACCAATTACACAAATCGATACCGAAATAAGATGAACTTAGCCGAAAACAAAAGAATCGCAACATGTCTAAGCACACCTCTTGATAGGCGACTGTGCGCACGTCCACGTTGTCGAAGGGCTCCAGCACGAAGCGACGCGCCTCTGCATCAATGGCCAGGAGGCGTCGCCCCAGCTGCTCCTCCGCGTCCAACCACGCACGCTGTATAGAGGCCCCGAATCCCTCATCCTCCCAGTACTGCAGCCATCGAATGCCTTCGAACTCTATCTCCAATTCCGGTTCTGCGCGCAGCCACTCGGGCAGCCAGAAGCGCGTGCGGGAACCCTTCCGACCTTCCGCCTGCTCGTCTGTCTCCGTCACACAGTTCTCGTCTGCCAGGTCGATGTACCCGTTCTCTGCGCAGCATTTCCGCACCGCCAGGCTGTCGCCGACGTCCGTGCACAGCGCCGCGCAGCACAGCAGCACCGCGAGCGCCGCGGAGGCCTGCATGGCGAGCGGGCGGGCGTGGTCGGTGGCGGGCGACGCGCGGAGCTGCGATTTGCAGCGCGCGTGGTCGCCGACGCCGCACTGAGGCGAGCGCCGCCAAACGCTGCTGCTCCTGTTGCTGCTCCCGCCGCCACCGCCGCCGCCGCCGAGGACGCCAAGGTCCCCGGCAGAGGCCGCCCGGAACTCGATCTTCCGCACATAAAAGCGACGTTATGTCTTTGCACTTGGAGCTATTAAGCTGGTAATTGAGGTGCTCAGAATAATAACGGCAGATCCCAACCGATGTTCCTTTTGAGAAAAATGACTTTTCTGTTTTCGTTCACGTTCATTTACACTACGGACAAAACTTTCAGGATGGAATTTGAAGTTTTTTTCCATACCTCAATTCATTTGATATTACATCAAATGATAGATTATGGCAGGAGTATAACTAAAAATGCGTGGTCGGTTGAGATTTGCTGTTATTATCCTGAGCCTCAATAGATTCGTCTTAATTGATTCGGTTCTTTTGGCAATAGTACTCTACTTTTTGGACGTTGGTTTATTCTAGACCTCTCAAGCAGTTGCGTATTCTCAGGCGATCTGGACTAGCTCATCCTCGATGTAAGAGGCTCAAAGAGGAAGACTTAGCATGGTTGATCATATGTCTAATTTAAAATTAATTATTATAATAAATTGTAAATCTAACGTAGTTTACATACAATGTGAGTTTTTGAGTTTAAATAAAATAATGATTTATTTTAATTGACTTTTTTCTTCTCCTATCTTTGATCATCGCAGCCAACTTAGATAGCCCAGAATACACGTCACTCAAGCAAAAGCTGCCGCGATCCCCATAGATCCCCTCATGGACATTGTTGCACGCACCGAAACGAAGAGGAAAACAATACTCAGGGGCTTTCAAAAGCCGTATAGTGTTTTTTAAATCCTAGTAACTTCCAAACTTTCTACAAATATGTTCAATACAGTCAGATAGTGAATAAAGAAATCAAACCTACGCAAAGAAGTCTACGAATCCAACAAAGAAATCAGTCACAGCAGTGCGACTCAAATGAGGGTTGCTATCAGTGATGGCGCGCAGCGCAATATTAGCCTATTGCAATGAAATAGTTAAAATTGTGCGAAGCAAAGTTCTTAAAGCAGAGATTTTGGGATCGGCTTAAAGAAAAAAGTAACAAATAGTATTTAGTACTCAAAGGTAAAAATATTGTTTTGAATAATTTTTGGCTCGGAAATGTTTTTCTTGAGGTTCGTAAGAACGCAGAAAATCATCCAATACTTTTTAGTATTCAAATAATTCTCCAATTTTCGCACCCCAGCAAGCTGTCACCATGACTCTCCAAAACCCCCTCTGTTCTTCATAACAAATCAAGGAATGTTAAATAATATTCCAAAGAGTGTCCACTACTTTACTTGGCTTTCTCAAGAGTAAAAACATTTTCTAAAATGTTTGCGCCTATCAAGGAAAGCGACAAGCTAACTCTCAAGGAAGATTGAATAATTTCTTCAAATGTTGTTTTTAAAGTGGTATGAATTGTTCCAAGAGCATCTCTCTATAATGCTGAATAAACCTTATTTTTCCAACATCAATTGCATTGATTTTTTTGTTTGATATTCTGTAAATACATTACAAGTTACACTGACATATTTTTTGAAGATTTTGAAAGATTAGAATGCGGTAGGATGTAGGTACTGTAATGGCTTAAAGGCCTTCAGTCTAGCCACATACTAGTTAAAAGAATTGAAATTATGTATCAGTGTGTTATAATTACCTATTAAATAAAAAAATATATTTTGAACAAATAAATGCATTTCATTAACAACTTTACTTCTTAATGAAAAGGATAAACTAATGGATAAGGGTGAGGTTTAACATGCGAGAGTCCTTGCACGGGTACGCTTGTATATATAAAACAAAATCGGTTTAGACACATAATTTACAACTCAAGAACGGCTGGACCAATTTCAATTATAGTTTTTTTGTTGGATTCATCTCCGCCCTGAATAGCAGAATAACCATAAAAATATCGCTAAATGGAAAAATCGAAAAAATAGCGCTAAATGGCGCTGTAGAATAAAAAACTAAATTTTCTCTCAAATGCAACCCGCTACACTTGGTAGCATTTTTTAAATCTATATCGTTAAGTAACTCCTACGAGTTCTAGGACATTAAAAACTAAAATTTTGGGGTCGAAGGCCTCATTGAAACATTTCTCACATGATAATCTACAGGATGAGATCTTCTTGAACATTCTATTACATTTTTGCTGGTCCGGCGTTTCTCGACATTACCTCACCTTCTATGAGACGTGCAGAATCTGGAATTAAAAGTGAATGAGAATGACAGAGAAAGAGACAGACAGAGAGAGAGACGGAGTGAGAGAGGCGGTGTGTGTGAGACGAAGAGAGAGAGAGAAAGAGAGCATGAGGCTAAGGGAGGAGAGACGGAGAAAGAGATGCGGTGAGAGAGACGTAGAAGGGAGAGGGAAGGGGAAAGAAGGAGATAAAGGGCAGAACGTCTGTCGACCTCCGCTAGGCATAAAAATAAATGTGCTTTTTTCTGAGTGTTTGCTAGAAATAGAAAACAAATTACTTCTCTCCAATAATCATGGCAAAATGTTTAAGGCAATTTCACGATTGTGTGTGCCATCTTTATAGTTTATTGATAGTCGCAATAGTACATAAACAAGTATCAGTCTCAAAACTAGTGTAACAGTTAGAAACTGTGACTTTATTTGTGCTTAGAACTCCATTTATAGTTTCAAACTTACCAAGAGGGAATTCTGGATTACCAATTTTATTTTTGAATGTAAGATAAATGAGCTAGTTGAAGATACATTCACTTATCTGATCCCAATCCTTTGTAAATTGTTTAACTTAAAAAAATCATTACAAAATCAAACGTCAGGTAAATAAAATATGCAACAGTGGAATACAATACCATTTGTACAAAATAATTGGAAACGCTTACTTAATTGAAAAGAGTAAACACAGAGTACATTGTTTCAGGATTGCAAGTGAATACACATCCGAGTTACCTGAGAACATTTTTCTAGATTTTTAAAAACTTTTTAATATCTATCATTTTATGAACTTTGCGAAACTAATTGAGTTAAGTGAGAGATGAAATTCGTTCCTTATCTGACTCATTAAAATTATTACTAACTTTAAAACATGTATCATCGCGCAAACGATTAAATAATTAGAATGCTTTAAAGAGGAACGAACACAAAAAGATACATCGCCGGACTGCCTCCTGGCTTGACATGCAATTCATAATGAAATTGGAATAAATCACTAAAAATATAGTTATAACGCTTTTATATACAATACAATGTTAATAGATTATTAAGACCTCTTTTGCATGCAAAAGCTGTGATTTATCTCCGACGAGCACTTATACAACTGGTAAAAGTTCGATTTGTATTAAAATATCTAAAATTCTAAAAATTGCATTAAAGATTTTTTCAGTATTAATGACTGAAATGACTGAATTAAATACTGAAAATTATTTTTTCAGTATTTTTACACCTTTACTGAAACTAAAAATGTTTCTTAATGCATTATATTATCCAGTTTTTTTTCATTGCAGGTTTGTAGTACATGTTTTATAAAATTTAATAATTTTATGATATACGTGATATAGTATACCTAAATAAAATTGTCTTAAAAAGTCTCCAAGTTTTTTCTTCAAATATTTCATATCTATAGAACACAATAAACAAAATCACATAACACAACACCATATTAATTGAAAATTTGAATTTTATAAAGTTGCACCATTACTTGCAAATGGATTTTTTTTGAGCATATTACCTGTTAATATGTATATTACAGGGGCACTTATTAATAATGACATTTTTTATAGACACATATGCTTTAAATGACATCTGAGGAAGTTTCTCGAAGTCTCAAAACGATCATGAAAATATTTCCTTCCTCCTTTTAATTAATACTCTAAGGCCTTTCGTGGCCTCGGTTGAAACCACTTGAAAATATTTCAACTTAGTTTGCATAACATAAAAACACTATTAGCATTCATTTCCTTTTATTTTGTTTAATAGGTTTTGAGAAATTGTGAGCAAAATACGAGCAATAACAAAATTTATTAAAACAAGACTTTCTCAAAAATTGCTCCCAATTTATTTTTTGAACTTTTTGAACAGTTTCTGATCGACACTGTATAACTTAGATCAAAACACACTGGATTCAATGACAGGTTTGCTATTTTCTTTTACATCTTATATTTTTAAAATATAAATTGGTTTTAGCACATTTTAATGTGGTTAACGTGAGATAAACGAACTTTATTTTCAAATAAAAAAACGTATATCCAGTTTATTACACTCGCAAACAAGATGTTGGTTGCATTGCTATCAACTATTATTATTTACTAATCTGAGTGTGCTAATTTCATAACTGAAATTCGTTTCATATCTGAAAGATTTAGTATTTTTGGAATCAACCTATGTAAAAAAATTAATAATTCATTTTATTCTCTTTGATATTATGATGTGCGAGGGAAAATTTATTATTAAATTTTAAATTATATGCATTTTTATCATTAATTTGCAGCACGTCTAAATTTATTTATTAGTGCAAAAGTAAATACTGATGCGTTCTCATATACACCTCTTTTGATACCGGCGTTTAATATAAGCTGAGTAAGCTTTTTTTGCGAGAGTTTCTTACTGTAATGATTTGTATTTTTTACAATAAAAGAACCGTCACAGAGGAAGCCGACTATAGATTCAACAAATGACGGCAGAATGGGGTGCGGACATTTATTGTGTACGAAATGCCGCGGTGAAAAAACATTAGTTCAAAACAATAATTAGCTTAAGGGAAAATTAAGAATACGTCGTCAGCACATATAGTTTATAAGACGGCAAGTGTGTGTTTTTCTATTTAGGAGAGTGACTATTGTCAAAAGACAAGTGACGGAGAATTGCTGGTGTGAGTAAGCACAGAAAAGTACAAAATTCGAAATCAATTACGGGAAATTGGGGTGTTTCGAACTAATAAACATCGGAAACGGGAATTTAGAGAATTTTTGGTAGATGCCGTTGAGCATGGGGAAACCGGGGAGGCATAAATCAGAATAATAGGACAAAAGACTGAGAGAGCGTGTTTTATTGAGGAAAAGTTTTGCTAATAAATTGCAACAATACTTTTCGGTAGATGAATTTTAGTCTCAGAGGTGAGAGGACCTCATGTCTTGCTATGCGAGAAATGATTTTCGGACGTGAAGAAAAGAATGTTACGAGTTTTTTTTAATAGTGGTAGTCGATTTATTTGTGAGTTGTGTTGATGATATGATAAATGGTAACTGGAACTTGGTGTGCAGCTGTCGTGGACGTCAAGGAAGTTGGGCGCAGTTCCATCACTACGAAAGGGAAGAGGCTGCGCATGCACTTTTATAAATGAAACGAGAATTATATTATTTTTGACGAAGGCCCAGTATGTCATCATTCGTCGTAATTTAAATTTTATTTACAAAGAAAATTGTCATAAAAGGAGAATTCGCATGTCTCGTGGTGTGAATGACTTGTAAATATTGTGTGAATGTTGATTTCTTTTAATTTTGTTTATGCTATGGTGGAACAGTGTTGATGTTGATGTTAGCAGATTATACAATGCCAGGAAGCCGAATAAAGAGTAACAAACACGGTGTGTTTGTGATTTTGTTTTTGCATTGAATTTGAGTTATTTGTAGTTAAGAAAATACCGGCTAGTGTTACAAAAGGCAAAGCAGGTCTTCATCCAGTATTGGAAACTTGCGCCGGACCTACGACGTATATTTTTTTTTTTGCATACGGCCACATCTAATGAGAGTAAATTATTAATGAGTTAATTTAAAATATAGAAGATAGGAAAGGAAGGGATGTTAGATAATAGTTATTAGATAGATAGAGTGCAGCCGGTCGCATTACTTACGTTCCAAAATGTTTAAAACTTCAAAGAATTAATGCATGTTGTAATGCATTTACAATGTTATGATGTTTTGTAATGTAAAGTTAATTTTTGTAATGTTTTTGTAATCTTGTATTTTTTTATTTATAACCCAATAAGAGACGAGGGTTTCTACGCTGAGAAGTTAAAGTTTTGAAAGATTGATATTGTCTGGAAAGTAAAACATTAATTGATAAGTAGGAAAAACAAATATTATGCTTGAATTATAACAAATGTAACATGATAACAGTGAAATAAAAATAGTATATTTGTTAATATGGAAAGAAAAGACAGACAAATGTTTTGAAATACATTGTAATAATAAAATTTTCGGTGCATGTAGAAGCAATATAGATTTTTACAATCCTAAAAAATATTAAGGATATATCGTACCCAAATTCAAAAATTTAATGAATACATTCAAAATGCAATATTTAATATGTCCGTGTCTGTGTACGGAGGCGCAGAGGGGAGCGCTACGACGATCGGTTTGTGGTATTCCATCACACAACCCACCAGCCTGATAATGGTGTGGGGGCACGATATCCCATGGTGCCCGTTCACTGTTAGTGTTCCTTGGAGGCACCGTGACAGCCGCACGGCACATTCAGAAGATCCTGCAACCGGTGGCTCTGCCGTTCATGAGCGCCCACGCCCATGCCCTTTTTCAACAGGACAACGCGCGTCTGCATACCGCAGCCATCTCCCGAGCATGCCTTGCCGCCGCAGATACTCTGCCATGATCAGCCGCATCGCCAGACCTCTCCTCAATCGAGAATGTTTGGGGTGCTATGGAGTGTGCGATTAGGTTCCCACCCCTACCCACGAATATGCAAAAACTGTGCGCTCAGGTGCAAGCGGCATGGGATGGACTAGTACAGATTGTCATTGTCTCCATTCGACAATGATCACAATCCGCCTTGTCCTTCTGGGTGCAGCTTTTTTTATGACGATGAGTGTAGTAAAATAATTTGAAATAAATTGAACTACACATTAAGGTAACTTTGTAAATATCTAATAGTCTAATTGTTATGTACCCGTAGGTGTACCAAAATTTGGTTTATAATCACATTAAATATTTCATTTGCTTCACATATTTTTTGTAAATATTGCTGATCGGTTGAGGGTATAAATATTCGAACGCATCATGTATTGTATGTATATTTTATTAGACTGAATACTAGTATAATAAAAAGTACAGTATACGATAATTTCTTTCCAAAAAATTCACAACTGCACCTACAAAAAAAGCAGAAAATGGCATTGAATTTTACGCCATTGAGAAGTCTTGCAAACTGGTGAAACAATGTGATAAAAAGCTGGAGTTATAATACCAATTGAAGCATTACAATACGAAACATATAAAATCAGAACACTTAAGTACTAATACTTGGCAGTGGAACAATGATAAATTATGAGACGTAACCACGAGGGCTTTGAAATGTACCTGTAATTTCCAAAGTATGTGAACCCCTTCGAAGTGTTCATTTCACAAATTAATATTCGGATAAAACTCTACGATGGTACCTTGTTTCTCCACTGAGAATAATTTCAGCGCTTGGTGGTTCTCAGTCCCTCAGAACACTCGCACTACCCTCCCCTCTAAATGGTCCTCTAATTATCTTTTACAATATTTTATGCGTAAAACAAACTATTTGTTCAACTTATTTATTAAACATGTTAATTCAGTAGTTGATTTTCTGATTGCTTCACGTTTTAACTCTGTCACGTGTTAACAGTTTATGCCCTCTAGTGCTCTTTATAAATGTTCTTGAGAACATACATTCACAACGTTTCACAGACGACTCACCAGTACGAAGTGCATCCAGAAGGCAAGTTTCACTATTTTTTGTTTAAAAGTCTACACATGTAGGTGGGGAAATTGCGCATGCGTAACACATCTCTAAAGTATGAATCATGTGCCGGCTGGACAGGTCCTGCCGGGTGCCTGCAACGTGGCCAATAATGACGGCGCTGATTCGTTCTCCAGCGGAGGTTCGGTCCGTGATCTAGTTCTTTAATGCACAACACATCGAAATTCATCGTTAACTCTTACTGAAATTTTTACTGCAGGTGTTGGACAGGTCAAGAGTGTAGTGGCGGTTAAAACATAGGTACGCCCACCGCCACTCATACCCTCGGCGGCGCCACGTCACCGCGGGAAGGCGCGCCACGGCAGCGCCGGGGCGGTGGCTGCGGCGGGGATGGAGGGGTAGCACACGCCCCTCTCCCCCCCTCGCCCTCCCCGGGCGGGGACCGGGCTGGCTGCGGCCGGGCGGGCCGGCACTTGTGAGATTGCGCCCGCACCGGAAAGACTTGATTACCCAGATATTCATTGTGTTCGACCCTGCTAGTTATTGGAATTCTTATTTGGTATTTGGACTTAGACTCTGGACTGTGTAACGACCTGGCAGCTTTTTTGGAACTTCTTTTGGATTACGGCACCTTGGCAGTAAACGCTATACCGGTCACATCAAAGAGAACACAGACGAAGAGCTGAATACAACTGTGTCACGCTGGTTCTAGGCGCAGACGTCACATTCTATGAGACACATATACAAAAGTTGATACCGCGATATGACAAGCACAGCGATATGACCGACCTTTCCTGTTCCTCTTCCACTACCATTAATTATTTGTATATTGAAATACTAATAATGTTAGAGGTAGTCCGGTCAATATAAAAATTTTATTGAGCGGGTCCAATAGGCCGCCTATATAGAATCTAGAAGATTCAATACTTACGCATGTAATTATTGATCTTTGTACTTGGGATTGGTAATTCTCTTCGCTATTTACAGAAAATACGTACTTCGGTATAATATATGTACTTCGGTAGAATAACTTACGCTATCTTTATTCTGCAAAAACCTACACAAATACAATCATCCCTGTTGATAAACAAAATACAAACACAAAAACCTGTAGAATATTATTCGTAATCTCTCATTGTTACTTCTGCAGCTTATATTTTTTATTTCCCTCCCTGAATGCACGCATGGCAACTGACTTCTTTCAAATATTAAATTAATTCTTAAAATTACAGACTTTATCTTCCTATATTATCTCAATTTTGAAAAGAATTCCCCAATGTTTACTTTTCCGTTGCAGCTGGACAGCACCCTTGACCGTCGTTCCCAATTTGTTCCGTCTCCATCTTGCTGTTTAATCCACACAAAAATATCTGTTTTATACGCGCACTCATATTTTGACATGTACTTCCGAAATCCCCTGATAATTCTCATCTAAAAAGTCATTATTAATCTATAACACTTCCATTCGCGTTCACAACTCTCGCGTTAAAGTTTTAATACTTTGATCCTCACTTAGCAACAACATTCTCCCATCCGATTGCCATCAAGTCCCAGCATCGTCTGCCATTTTGTTCATCTTTCCCGCACTTCATTTGTCCCAGAGTCCTGCGCGCATTAGTACCCAAACGCGTTTCTTCTTGCTTCAGACGCATGTCATTCGATTAATCGAACACTATCCATGTTTCTGATTGGTCATAATTATTTTACGATATTTTTCGCCCCCACGGAATTTACTCACGTGTCCTTTCGTTTATTCAAATTATCCCAACAAATTATCACATGACTATGTCAAAAAATAGCTCAAACACTGCTGTACCTGCTGCCAATCAAGTTTTTCATGTAACTGTGTTGTCTTTTATTTCACAAAATAGGGAAACTTACTTTCTACTTTCTGGAAGCACCACGTATAAATGGTGAAAGTTTTAAACTTGTCAACGGAAGCTCATCCCTGAGTTTAATGACTGGACGATTACAGCGTCTGAAAGGCAACAATTCCGTCCGTTGCTAAATTCCTCGGCATCTGAGAAGTAAAATGTCCGTGCAATGCCTAACTCCCCAGGCCGCGCTAGAGGCGCTCCGTCTCACTGGAGGCGCTGTTGATGTTGGTGATGGTGGTTGTGGGCGTGTTTCTGCGGGCTGCTGCGGCGTTGGCGGGGGCATGCGGACGAAGGCGCAGGGGAAGGTGGGCGCGTAGCGAACGCCAGGCCGCTCGCGCGCGCTCCCACCGCCCCACGGCCAGCCACAGCACCGCCCCCGCACGCGCCACGTCCAGGAAGCTCCCCAGCGCGGAGAAGACGTGCGACACGTGATGCGCGTGGTAGAAGTGGCGCCGGCTCTGGGACACGTGCGGGCGGAACGCCCACACGGCCGCCTCCAGCCCCAGCTCCAGCACTCCCGCCGTCAGCAGCAGCTTCACGTACAGCAGCGCGCTGCGGACAGCAACATTGGCATAGCTTAACCTCCACACGGCTTTGGAACAATGCCCTTCACAGCTGAGACAAGAATATTAGCATAACTTAACCTCCACATACTTTGGAAGAACACCCTTCACAGCGTAGATAGGAACAATAGCAAAGCTGAAGCACTATGCTATCTCCTGTTACATCTTCTCAATCATGCTCGCCGTCAGCAGCAGCTTCACTTACAGCAGCACGCTGCAGACACATGGCACAGGAACATTTATGTAGCTAAGGCACTACGCCCCGTAACCAGCCCCTAACACCTGCTCCAGCACACCCGTTATTACACCAGCATCACGTACAGCAAAGTGCGTCACATTGGCATAACTTAGGTTCTACGCTTTTCACATCACGGACCAGAACATTACCATAACTTAAGTTCTATGCTCAGCAGCCAGACCTCTAACATAGTCTTTAGAATTCCTGTTGCCAGTCGCAGTTTCACGATCATTAGCGAGGTATGAACACGTAATTAGCATAGGTTAGCTATGAGCAATACTCTCTGACCAACCCCTCTGAACACCGGCTCTGGCACTCCCGATGTCCATAGCAACTCTGTAGAATGTCTGTAAAGACACAAGCTTGCACACACATATACACACAAACAACAGCTTGCATTTCAGATCACACCCTCTAAGGTAGTCTCCATCAGTCAACGGGAGTGTCATTTATGCCAGAATGCTGACTACTCTCATAATAAGAAAAACAAAATCCTGATGTTGACTAATTTGTTCACGCTGCGTTTAGCAATTTAATCCCTTTGCAACAATTCACATACACAGCAAAATTGCCTGGTAACACTATTTCATCTTCCGAGTATCACTAATTAGAGATTACTAATCTTCAGAGTATAATTCGTCCTAACCAGATTATATATAATTAGAGTGTAAGCAAATTAGACAAATCGACTGAAAAAATCCGAAGTTTTGAAACTTGGCATGATTGTTTGTTGGTACCTACTGCATAAATAATAAAAATCCTGAAATGTGAGAGGTGAACCGTGTGAAGGTGCTTTTTTGCCATTTTGCGTATTTCTTCATAACTGTCAATTCCACAAAGTATTTTGTTCTATACAAAATTAAAGTAATTTCCTACACACAAGTTCCTATAAGATTTTGTTGTAAAATTAACAATTTTAGAGTTATAGGCTTGAAAATTTCTTGATTTTGTTGACAAGGCCGTAGTTATCACCCTTATAAAAATGATATACAAATAAAAGAACAATTAAAAATCTGCAATTATAATAGATTTCTTATCGACAATCTACAGTAAATTGGATCTTTGATGAAGGTCATGGATTGTGTATGAACAATAATATGGAAATTAAAATGTGCTTTTATATCGTATCAACGTAATTTCTTCGAAAATAATTGTGTTAACACAGGTTAAGTCTATACGTGAAGTGTATACGTATTTATTTCAAAAAAATTCTTTCATGTTCATGAAGTTGTTTCATTTCATGAATTTTTGTTTGAAAATATTTCCACATCTGAACTAGCGATGTCCGCCATTTTCCACGACGTTATGTTGTAAGTCCGCAAGGCGATTGGCTGCGATTGATTGTTGAGACTTCGCCTGCGACGTTTCGTCATCACAAGGACTGCCCAGGCCGTGGGAAAGCTGAATCCGCAGACGGTTATGATTAATTTTTTATTTCAAACGAGTTTTATTCCAAAGTTTCTGCTTTTTTAGCAGTGAAGACTGGCCATTTGGTATGTCTCCAAAAATTCGTATACAATTGTCGGAGCAAGCTTCTAAAATAGTACTTGAATCTATAATTGTATATTTAATATCGGGCTCTTGTCCCGTACATTGCAGCCCAACCTTGTACAAGTTATAATTCTAATTTGTGTCCTTATATTCAATCAATTACTGTAGCAATGAGATTCAGCCACACAGCTGTTGCAAGATTGCGCGATTATGTGGCTTCGCCTTGCCATCAATTCGGTCAATTTCAGCTCATAGGCTTCCTCAGGCGACGTGCAGCTGCGTCGCCAAAATTCTTGGAACCGGGATGCAATTTATTCGATTAATATTATCAACATCGGACACCCACCAAAAATTCTTAATTCAATTTATCGTATGCTCACGTATCTTCTTTAATTATAAAGTAGGTTAGTTTATAATATTTCTAATTGACAATGAATGAAAGCTAGCTTCTCTATGGGCGTATAGAACCCGCAACCGCGAAGAGATTTCGCCCCTCCAACCACGTCAAACCACTCACCAGTCGAGCCGTCTCGGTCAACAAAGCAGACTTACGTCTCTCGCTCGTACTCGTACAATTGTTATTTGTGTTAACTTCACACTAAAATGTGCGTGTGTACACCATTTACTTTCAATTAACATGTTTTATTAACTGTAACCAATTGCTCAGTGCACAACCTACGATCAGCCATGTTACGCAATTTTATGCAATTGTGCACGCTTCGAACTGTTTAACCTAGTGAACAATGTGGTGCTTGTAATAATAGTGCTTAAGTACAATCATTCATGTCTGATTCTGTGAACTGTACAATTTCTCATCATTAAATTGCTTGAAGGAAATTAGTGCGCCCATATCATATGCCATTCTTATTCACATTATGAGCTGTGTTAATCACTTGCATAATGACCAAGTTTCCGATAGTTTCGTTACTGTAGGCTGTGCAAACCACAGCGACTGTGATGTTAAGTTCTACATTCCTTGATAAGAGACTGATCTTACCAGATGAGCCACCTGGTCTCGCGTTATCATCATGTGTTGCCGCGCGTTATACCTGGACATGAACCCGCGACTCACTACGTGGGACAGATACTCTGCTCACACTCAAGTGTTTTAGAGTTGTCAATTGGGACATTACAATGCCAAGGGCATGCTCTCAGTGTACCTACTGCAACCATGACATGAATTTTGCTATCAATTATTATTGTTTCTTTCTCTGTTTTTCAGCAGGTCACAAATGCCAGACTTTATTTCAACCTAACGATACATTCAGTATGTTTATTTCAATTGGTACCAAGTTCAATTTCTGTTACTTTATTTTATTTACGTTAGCAGCAGTGTTTATCAATCAGCTGATCTAAGTGCTTCGTGTCTTCTCTCAGTTGCAAGAATAATTGGCATCCTAATTAGTTACCACTCAGTCAATTGTATTGTAATTCATGTAATCGTTCACTAAAGTTCAATTGGATTTGAGTTAAATGAATCTCGCATTATATGAATTTCCTTCCACGAGAGCTCCCTTTTACAAGAACATTTCAGAAGCCTATTTCCGGTCAGCCAAGGAGTCTATTCTGCCTCTGAATAGTAGTTCTTCAAACTAAATTAATACTGAGTTGTCAAGGTAAGTCCTGAAGTACGCAACCCAAGTAATCTGCACCGCTTGCTCCTCTGACAGTTAAACTGAAAAATGTTCCCCTTTTTTATTTAAAGAAATGTGCATGTACTTTATAGCCTTGTTTTCAGTTCCTTGTGAACCAGTGACTAATTCGCGACAAACCAGTATGCAGAGAGTATTTGAAGGGAGAGCGCGAGAGAGAGAACTAGTGCGAGCGAGAGAGCGAGCGAGAGAGCGCGAGCGAGAGAGAGAGAGCGCGAGCGAGAGAGAGAGAGCGCGAGCGAGAGAGAGCGCGCGAGCGAGAGAGAGAGCGCGAGCGAGAGAGAGCGAGCGCGAGCGAGAGAGAGAGAGAGAGCGAGAGCGAGAGCGAGAGAGAGAGCGCGAGCGAGAGAGAGAGCGCGAGCGAGAGAGAGAGCGCGAGCGACAGAGAGAGCGCGAGCGAGAGAGAGAGCGCTAGCGAGAGGGAGCGCGCGAGCGAGAGAGAGAGCGCGGGCGAGAGAGAGAGCGCGAGCGAGAGAGAGCGAGAGAGGGAGAGCGCGAGCGAGAGAGAGCGCGAGCGAGAGAGAGAGCGCGAGCGAGAGAGAGAGAGAGAGCGAGAGAGAGAGCGCGAGCGAGAGAGAGAGCGCGAGCGAGAGAGAGCGCGAGCGAGAGAGAGCGCGAGCGAGAGAGAGCGAGAGTGAGAGAGAGCGCGAGCGAGAGAGAGTGAGAGTGAGCGAGAGCAAGAGAGAGCGAGAGCGAGAGAGGGCGGGAGAGCGAAAGAAAGAGAAAGAGAGAGAGAAGGGATGCAAGTGAGCGTATGCGCAGTACCTCTGGAGCAAGCCAGGCTCCTGCTTCAGGCACACGGCATCACGGCGCAATTCGCGGATTCGGCAAATTGTCATCACCAAGCACACCATGTTGACCACCACCAGCGCCGCACACGGCAGGTAATAGTAGTACATAGCGCCCAGATTTCGGCTCTCCTCCACACGACGGCCTGCGTCCAAAACATGCAACAACAATTATCGAAATACTTCAATTCTTTTAATCAGTCACATGATATTATGAATCAACTAGAATATTTTAAAAGTCTGAAAATGCTGAAAACTGGACAGACTAAACAATAAGTTTCACCAACATATTTTAATAATAAATGAAAATACTCTATTTAATTAAAACTGTCTCAATATTCTTGTGATCCATAGTTTGTCCTCACGTTTCTTCAGCAGCTTCAAACAATTTCCACATATTCGTTTATTCCCTAATCACACCATCACATGTTCTTTTAAATACACCTTGGTCCAGATTTGTATACCTTGGAGGTCCGTCGACTGACGATGATGCTCTACAAAACAGGTCCTGGTCTCAAAGAAGGTGGGCGTGACGTAGCCACGTCGCTTGGCCTCCTCTTCATATTGGTGAGCGGTGATGCAGACGGCGGTGAGCGCAGCGGGCAGCCCCCACGCGTACAGCAGCATCAGCCGCCACCGCCGCCGCCTGTCGCCACCACCGCCACCCTCCCACGACCGTGCACCCTGCGGACGCCTGCGCACACCAACGCCATCACAATCAGTTATGTATATAGCGGTTAATAAATTTAGCTAAGCACCGCGAAATGCTGTCGCTTAATAATTGCTTTTTTAGACAACGCATTTGACTTTTGTGTCTTGAGGAAAAGAAAAAGGAGGAGGTGAAGGATAAAAGGTGAAAGACAGAGAGAATGTGTCCCTTTATTTTAGTCCCAGTAGACAGCAGAAGTCCCCAAGTATACAACAGCACTAAGGACGAGGAGGAGGTGAAACTGAAAGGACGAAAGACAAAGAAAGAGAGAGAGAATGCATTCCTTATTTTATTCAGATCCAGAATCTTATTGAAATCGTTTTGGCAGTTCCAGAGATGAGCCCGGACAAATAGTCAAAAATCTAAAAAATAATTGAGTGGTTTTATCACCTCAAAAAGCATATGCTATTATAAAAAATCTGTCATTTTGCCATCACAATCAGACACTCCAATTGTATTTACAGAGATGTACACTTCTGTATTCTGCCACCGAGTAACATAAGCACAATAATGAAATAAAGTTATTTAAATGGCATGTATACCTCTTTTCGGGTCTGGTTATTAGAATAGGATTTCCACAATTCACAGAAGGCGACCGGGAATCATCACGGCCTTAGAGATTTGGAGTTCCCTCAATGACGAACAACACTATCTTTCAGCGATTACTTCCACTGATGGGTAAATAGAGTTTTTCTCATTTTTGAAGAAAATTTCAAATGCATGAACTTTGATTCAAAGTAGGTATTATGATACGAGTGTATTTAGTAATTATGAGTCGTATGTGATACAAATACTAATTGTTCATTTCCGAGGTGTTCGATAGCTCGAACTTTTGTTTAAAAAAATATGATCTATTACACGACATTTACATTGCATTAAAAAAGTGTTAACTAGCTATGAATTCGTAAATTTTTACTTTCTCGTACATAAACCTATATGGTGAAATATATGTAGAGAACGTTATGTAATGCTGAAGAAAATGGATTTCGAGAGTTCAACTGAAATACACATTTTAGGAGTTCCTGACACAGTGAAAGGTTTGTTTGTTTTTTGTTGTTGTTTCTTTCTCAATAATATCAAGAATAAATTTCATAAACTGAACAGGAAATGTGAAAAATTCCCGTGTTTGATGTCTGAATAGAAAAGTGCGAACTTCCGTTAGAACTCTGCCAGTGACCCAGAACTTTTTGACACAAGTGCAGAAAATTTTTTTTTATGGTTTATAAATTTCCATGAGCAAAGAAAATTAACCCGTAATTATATAATATTCCCTTTGTTTTTCTTCGTGTTTCCAAATGTTCATTAGAAGTTTTGTCAGAAGTCGTGATTTGTTATTGAGAACATTTGTCGTGGCTTTGGTAAGCACGAAACATGTTTGTTAGGACTATTGCATAATAACTAACATGTTTGTTAGGACCTGCTCTACGCTGGTAAAATGAACATTATTTTTTTCAATTATTTGGTTAGTCTTTTGTAAAGTTTTTTGAGATTTCTAAAACTTTTGGTCACCATTGATAACTCTGATAATATTTCGATTTTTCCGATTTCTACCCACAACACGTTCTTCGCTTTTGTTTTAATTTTGTGATAATTTTTGAAGACCTTTTTCTCTATTTCTTTTCCAAGAATTATAGAACATTTTATTTGCACATCACAGCTCTCACAACATATAGAAATGTCGAAATTCATCCGGTCAACTTCACACACCTGTTTTTAGAACGAAGCGATAAATCCGGGCGAATAAAGATGAGGGTTTGTGATCCTCTTCAAAATACGGTTACACAGGTACACACACAAAAAAGGTTGTCGGACCGAAAGCATTAACTCATCTTTCTCTTTGTATTTAAAGCGCTTATTCCGAATCTGAAGCCAGAACTGCGCCAGCAACCGCCTATTTTTTATATCGCAAAAAACGATCTTGACATTTTATTTTTTGTTTCCGGACGTTGTTGTCAGACCCGAAGACTTGACACCTATTTCTCTACGTATGTCGACGCTCTAAATCCGAAGCTGATGACAGAATTGCGCCACCACCCTCCAAAATTTTTTAATTTCGTAAAACCACCCTTAAATTTACTATGTACAATTTCACAGTGGTTTTTCGTGATTCAAAAAACAATTGGAAGGTGGTGCTGCAATTCTGGCTTTAGATTCAGATTAAGCGCGTCGTCATACCTAGAGAAACATGTGAAAAGTCGTTGGGTCTGACAACAATCCCCGAAACAAAAAATACAATTTCACGGTGGTTATTTGCAATTTTAAAAAAATGGACGTGGGGGAATTCTGACTTGAGATTTGCCTTCAGCGCGTCGACATACACAGAGAAACGTATCATACATTTGTGCCTGGCAACAACCCCCGAAAACAAAATAAAAAAAGAAAGAATAGAAATACAATTTCACGACGGTTTTTACGATTTTAAAAAAATGGAAGGTAGTAGTGGTCGTGAAATTCTAGCTTCAAATTCGGATTCAGCGCGTCGACATTCATAAATAAACATGTATTAAGTGTTCGGGTCTGACAACAACCCCCGAAAACAAATGAGTACAATTTCACGATGTCTTTTCGCAATTTAAACTAGTTGTTCCACAGAATGGCACAGACGTTCCCGTATTAGTTTTCTATTTCTTTGGGTCTTCGCTAGCTATACGGAATTGCCACAAACTCTTTCTTGCCAGCTGTCATCTATCACCGCCAAAAGTACATTTTTTTGTCATTTTCTTAATTTTTCGGTCTCCTATTGGTAGAACGGAAACATTAATTTTGGAATATTAAAGAACACAAAAAATTAGCCATAAACGGCAATTTTCTTTGAAAAGTTATGTGCCGTTTAAGAGAAAATGGCGTTTTAGCGCTACTAAAAATGCGAAATTTGAAGTTCATTTTCACAGAAAATGATTGAGTTTGCAAAATACTTTATTTAAAGTTATTTGAAGCACTTACACTCACAAATATAATAATGTTTACAAATTGCTGGTAATGTGCATATTACAGACGTGAGAGATCTTTAAAAATAATTACAATTATGTAATTTTTGAAAAAATAAAAAAAATAACTCAAAATAAACTTTACGTTATACTAAAGAGTGTAATTAGCACTATCTGTTACAAAAGATTGAAGAAAAAATTTGCAGACATATATGAGAAAATCACCTTTGTGCGTTTCTGAAAATGCAAATTTTGAGCTACTTTTCACAGAAAACGATTGTTTTCGAGAAACTTTACATGACATTATTTAAAGCACATGTACTTCTAAATATAATAATGGGAAAAAATCGCCGATGATGTAAATATGATCAACGTGAGAAACGTGAAAAAATTTACATTTTTGTAATTTTTGAGAAACCAACCTATAGAGCAATATGGCTTTTATGTCCTCTTATAGAGTACATTTAGCACTATCCCTACTTAAAGTTTAAAGAAAAAATTTGGAGCCGTTTTTGAGAAAATCTGGTTTTTGTAAATTTTTAAAATTGCACATACTGCACGCAATATTGCACGAAAACTACCAAAATTTTGAAAAATATTTACATGACCTTTATGAAAGAACTCAATATGCAGAACAAATTTTATTTGAAGAAAAAATATCTATCTTCAATTTTGTACTTCGAGAAAGACGCCGAAAAAATTCAAACTTTCACAATTTTCGAAAATTCAGAGTTATCCGTGAAAATCGGACCTATGCCATGTTAATAAGTGTATTTTACTCTATTCATACAAGAAATTTAAAGAAAAAATTTAGAGACGTTTTTGAGAAAATTTTGAAAATCCCCGGGGGGCTTCATATAAAGTACCCCCAAATTTTAAAGAATCTTTTTCAAAATCTCAAAGCTTCGACTAGAACCAGATCGACTGAGGAATATCCATTTTGGAAGAAATCGTAGTGGAAGAAGTCGTTTAGGCGGTAGCAGTGTTCACAGACGGACAGACCGACAGACAGACCGACAGACTGACGTTTTCCTTTCAATTGGTTTTTCGGTATCAAGGACCCACAAAAGAGGGTTTCTGGCTACATCACGTGTTAAGGGATTTTTTTTCTTAATTTAGCAATTGGTTTTATCCACTTTTTCGTTTTCACGGTCTGGCAATTAATTTTTTTCCGCCGAAAACTGGCCATTTTATCGCGCAGCATTACATAACTTTCCCTATACTACGTATAACACTTCGTGTATACGTACGTATGCGGCAAAGAAAAAAATAACATGTTTATTAAATTAGGTGGTATTATACGATGCATTGTGAACGAAACAAAACATTGTTTTTCATTTTGATTGTTCAACTTCATCAATTACTCGCAATTACTCAATTACTCGCAATTACTTTAATTTTCTCGTCTTATCGGTTTCTTTAATCTCAGACTTCCAGTGAAGTTATTAATCAAAGTACATCTTACACTTACATATTTCAGTGTTTTACGAATAATAATGTGAATAAATGCTTATATTTATTGAATTGGTTTGATAATAAATTGGAAAAAAGTATTTCAATTTTTTTTGAATGTTAAAAACATCCAAATAGTAAACGCAATGTTAAGCTGGCGATCATTAACATTGATTATTTGAAATTTTCCTTAGGTGTAGTTTACAATTGCTAAATTTTTTTCAAAGAATGAACATTAGAAACCTTGAATGTCCTGTTTTCTTTTGGTACACCGCTTCGTCCTCGCATTACAGATGACCGTGCACACGTCAAGGTTCCAGGAGTTTCATAGGATGACGACCAGCGTCCAAATGACCACCTTCGAACTCATACGATATTTGTGGGATTGAAACAGAAATGTAGACTGTGTTGCGAAGATAATATAACTTGACCACCAGGATCGTTCTAATTATTTTCACTGGAAAATGCTACGGCATTGCTATTTGCTAAAGATAAACGCCAAATCTGTTTGAAGTTTTTAACATGTTTCCATAATGGTTTTTAGTAGTAACAACTCTTTGGTCAAATACGTATGATTGTTATATTACAAGACACTACAATAATTAAATTTTAGAAGCATTTATTGTAAAGCATTTAGGAATTCACGAAGTTTCATTGAAATATTTGCCAACCTAAAAAGTGTTTTAAATATAATTGTTTATATTGCTTAAAAATATGTATTAACAATGCAAAAAATTACAATTTTGCAATGAAATTTCATTGCGGATGGGATTTCTTTCATCTATTGAATAAGGTAGTTTAACCTTGACTACTCCTTTTGTATGCATTATTGCAATGGAGTATCCCTAGTGATTTTCTGTAGGTTAGCGTTAGAATAAAAATTCTGAAATTTTAATGAATTTATAAAGAATAAATATTTTAAAACTCGCAATGATACTTAGGACGTCCGCCAGCGATCTTTCTTTGTTAGCGAAAAGTATGTTTCCATACGCTTCTTGATCGAGAGGAAGAGAGAATGTAATGCGATTTCATTCCAATAATTGATTGGGCACATGTACTCACATTCGAATATTATAGAATGAAACATCAAATTAACAGTTTTAGAAAGATGATTCTTAATTATTGAATGATAAGTGGAATTGAAAATATCAACTTAAAGTTGATATTTTTTCATTTAGAAAATTCTATACTTGTGTAAGTAAAGTAGAATTTTGTGATGTGTGATCCAACTCGGGTGATCTTTAAACATACAAAACTGAATATTTATTTATTTGAAAACCTTAACATTCTATTCATCCAATCCAATGCAGTTTACAGCAAAAAGCTTACAAGGTGTTCCCTATTTTTTATAATACTGGTTAAACAAGAGGAATAAATAGTTTCTGTCTCTCGGTTTTAACAGGATCCTTTGGAAAAAATAAATAATACAGTCATTGGGTTGCTATGATAAAAAAGCATAAACTATCGTTTCAGCGTAATGCACCTTGAAAAAAAATTTGTAATCAATTTCCTCACTATTTGATGAAGATATTGACTCACACATTGATGGTTTTAAAAGAGAATATAAAACACAAAATAAAAGTTATGTTCATACTCGCTGTAAAACACAAGGACTCAGCGTAATTCATTTGGCCACAGAATTTGTTTATAAGCTAGGTGCTTTTTAAGCGTATATGCCGGGCAAAAGTGCGACATTGGAGAATTTTTTTTCAGTATGCTTGTGTGAAGCGAATCATGAGCAAAGAAATGGGGTCATTGTAAGATGCTAATTTCTTTTAAACAATTACATCTCTTGAGAACGAAATATGTTAGCACCAATCGGATTTCGGAATTTTGTATCGCGTTTAAGCTCTATTCACATAAGACGATAAAAATTGCAACAATTTCATATTTGTAAACAATTTTAAAATTTTGCAAATCTGAAGGGAGAGCGTCTCCCTATGTCACAGGGCCGAAATCCGCAAATCAATAATTTTGGAATTTTATAAACAAATTCTAAATACGCGTTATAAAGGCCGGGAAAGCTCCACAAATTGTGCCTGAAATGAACATTTTAAAATAGTAGTTTGACAGGAGTTATGATTTCATTGCTAAAAGTTAGTATAATTGTTGCTAAAATGCTAAATATTTATTAGACTATTGACAGTAATTCTGGACGGAAAGCCATCGCTCAGAAATATTCTTACGTAATGGCGTACGCCCAGGCAAAATCCCTCCTTCGGCAGGGAAATACTACGATATTATCGCATCATACGTGAGCGAACTAGGTTCCCTCCCCCTGAGACAGCGCCACTTCTAGCCTTTGGGACTTTGTACCAATCACACACAGTTGCCGTGTACTTGCTAGCGATTGGTCAACGCGCCCTCCCCCTGGCCGCGGGGTGACCAAGTTTATCGGGCCGTTAAGATAGAATTTCACCGGCGAGATTCTCTGAGGGTAACTGTACATGAACTTAATGAAAGAATTCACCTTGGGAAACAAATTTTATTTGAAGGAAAAATCTCTATCTTAAATTTTGTAATTGTAGGAAGACGCCGGCAAAAATTAATACTTTTGCCATTTTCGAAAATTCAGAGTTTTCAACCAACATGAGACCTGCGCCATTATCCTAAAACTTCGGACTATCCAACAACAAAATTTTGTCAAAATTGTTGGGGCCATTTTTTTGAAAATTTTAAAAATGTCCCAAAGACTTCTGGCAAAGTATCCCCAAAATTAAAATATCGATTTTAAATTCAAGGGGTCACGAGATTAGTCAGATCGATTGGGGAATATCGATTTTGGAGAAAATCAGCAGAACACTTTAGTCGCTAACGTTGTTCACAGGCTGACGGATAGAAGAACAACACGCCGGAGAGACGATTTGCTTTCAACTGGTTTTACGGTATCAGGGTATCAGGGACCCGCTAAACAGGGTTTCTGGCTGCATCAGATGTTAGATTTTTTTCATAATTTAGCAATTGCATTTATCCACTTTTTCGTGATTAGGACCCGGCAAAAGTTTTTCTTCGGCCGAAAATGCGCCGTTTTTTCGCGCAAAAAGGCATAACTTTCCTATACTATACGTGTGTGTAGTATACGGAAAAGTAAAAATATGGAGCCATTCCTGAAAAAATGGCGTTTGAGCGTTTCTGAAAATGTGGAATTTGGAGCTACTTTGCACTGAAAACGGTTGAGTTTTTGAGAAACTTTACTTGAGATTATTTAAAGGACATGTACGGAGTAATATAGTAATGTGAACGAATCGCCGTTTTTGTAAATATTAACAAAGTGACGTGAGAGAAAAGTCAAACAAATTAAATTTTTTGCAATTTTTGAAAAAACAAAAGGTTGGAGAAATATAGCGTTTATGGCATCTCACAGAGTACTTTTAGCACTATCGTTACCAAAAGTTTAATGAAAAATTTTGCAAAAAAATTGCAAAAGCCACAAGTAATGTGAGAAAGGTTGGGCTGTTCCAACACCACATAATACTATCATTAAAAATGGAATGTTTCACATCATAATCAAATGGAATGTTTCATATCTTGATCTAATGGACTGTTTCAAATCATTATCAAATCGAATGTTTATAATTATGATGAAATATAAGCGAAGTGGCTTCATGTAAAGTACCTCCAAAATATGATGAATGTTTTTTCAAAATCGCAGAGCTTCGACTCACGTCAGATGGACAGGGGTTTCTTCAATTTGAAAAAAATTCTACTTATGGTTTAGGCGCTAGTAGTGTTGACGGACGGACGGACAGATGGACGTTTTGCTAAAACATTTTCTAAAATATGGCTTCAAAAATGGTTTCTATTTTCTCTGATAGAGCAAAATACCCTTATAAAAATGCTGATTGTCTGATTTTTGTTGAACTCTCTATATTTTCGAACATTTCAAAAGTTAATTTTTTTCTCATAATCTTCGTACCATTTTATTGTTAGTATACAGAAATGTCTCTTCATAAAATTAGTTCTTCAAAATTAGATCTTAAATAAGGTCATGTTCAGTTCATCATGATCAGTTTTTCAAAGCGGGAGTAGTTGTAGCGTAATTTTGTCAGAAATAATGGTTATTTAAAAAACAAGATTTTCTCAAAAAGGCTACAATTGTTTTTCGGATATTGCGATGATGTACGCTTATAAAAATTTCGCAGGTCCGAGTGTCATTGTTTTTTCTGAATTTTCAAAATTGCAAAAGCCACAAGTAATGTGAGAAAGGTTGGGCTGTTCCAACACCACATAATACTATCATTAAAAATGGAATGTTTCACATCATAATCAAATGGAATGTTTCATATCTTGATCTAATGGACTGTTTCAAATCATTATCAAATCGAATGTTTATAATTATGATGAAATATAAGCGAAGTGGAAGTTTCATTTTAGAAACAGATGTAAACTAACTCACCTAAAGCCTTCTGCCATGTTGACGGAGATAACGTTCAGCCAGAAGGCGCCGGCCACAAGGAAGTAGTAGATGACGTAAGCTGTGAAAAGCCATGCGGTGATCTTGCCATCATATACGGTCTGCATTCACAATACACCAACACTTATTTTAGCTGCTTAGCCCCTAAGTATTACATTTCACAGATTAAAAAAATGTTTATTAATTCTTGTTTAACATTCCTGCCTTACATTTTTTACATTAAACATAAATAAACCACTGTATTAATATATCGTATGAATACTTAATAATATGCAAGTATGCAATGAGCAATAACAATATTAGAACTAAGCCCAGGTGAACCCTTTTAACAAGAGTAAAGTGTAAGAAATAAATTTTCTTACTAGATTATTGGATTATTAGAGGATTTAGAAAATATTCTTAATATATAATAACGATATATTCTTAGAAATAGCTTCAAATTTTTCAACGATAATCTTACTAGGAGAAGTTTTTAGTCTTCTACATTATTCTTAAAGTAGTATTTCAGTTCTACCATTAGTTATTCTTGGAGATGAATTATCAGTTGGTACAAAATTATTTCTTAGGCAGGCCAAAAATTAAATGTAAAATAATTTTAAAAACATAAATGTTGGATATGGTGGTTCCTCCCCACAATGAACATGATTAAGAATGGAATGGAGATACAATTGATTCAAATTTGAAGTGTTTCAATTTTTAAGGGAGACTTTGTATTAAAGATGGGAATGTAACTAAAGAATTTTAATGTTCGTTTAACTATGATATTTAGATGGTCTTTTCATGGTTGTCTTTTATCTAAGACTTACTCAATACAGGTTAAATGTGTACAGGGTTATTTGATAGAAAACTAGTGATGCCACGGAGTGGCTCAGACTTTCCCTTATTAGTTTTCAATTTCCTTATTTCAGCTAGCTATTCGCACTTGACACATACTCTTGCCAGTTGCCATCTATCGCCGCCCAAGTTTTTTTTGACCTTTTCTTAATTTTCCGGTTTACTAATAGTAGAATGAAAACATTATTTTAAGAATATTAAAAAACAGTAAAACCTCGTCCTAAATGGCAATTTTCTTTGATAAACTCGGAGCAGTTTTTAAGAAAATAGCGTATAAGCGCTACTGTAAATGCGAAAATTGAAGCTCTTTTTCACAGGAGAATCATTCCATATTAAATCAACACAGTTTCAATTAAAATTTTACATCATTTTAGATTCAGATGAAATTCGACACATAGGTAGTAATAATGAGTAAGAAAACTACAAATTTTGAGTAAAATATTTTCACCCATTTGTGAAATACAGCCATGAAACATTTTACAAAATTGGGTTCCCGAAAATTTTCCCCCGAAAATTGGGTTCCCAAAAATTTGAAAAACTTTTTGAACCCAATCCTTATTGAGTTGTACATACAAAAGGCCATAAAGGAAGCTGCAAAATGACACCTGTTTCAGCGCTCTATCTTAACTTGGAGAGGTTGCGCTATTCTTTCTACAATTTTAAATTTAGTTGCCTTTTTAAATTAATTCACGTGGCATTGTAGTATAGGGCATTTTAATTTTTGTTTTTCAATTATTTCAAGCTATTTTACTTTTGCTAATTTAAAAAGATTGTTCTTTATGTTGTGCCATAGAACAAGTATTCCCCTACTACCTCCGCGTACCCGTTCGAGAACTCTCGCATGTTAGATCCCACACTCATCCCTAACCTTCTATTCCCATTCTAAGAGGAAAAGTAGTTAACGAAAAGTGTTTCTTTATTTAAAAATATATAAAGGTAATGCTGTGTACAGCATTTGAAGCTGGCGCGCGCGCAGCTATACGCCGCGCGCCACCGAGCTCGCCGACCCGGAACGCCGGCCAGCGAGCAAGCAAGCCGTGAGGCGAGGCTAACCCAGGCCACGCCGGCCCTATATAGGCGGGAGCAGGTGGCGGCAAAGGCAGTCAGGCAGTAGCGGTCTGAGTAGCACCGCGGCACAACGGTGAGACAGCGCAGTGGAGTCGCTGGAGAGAGCCTGCAGCCAGGAGAGGAAGCACACGCGGAGAGGCCGCACCAGGGGCGTGCGGAATACGACGCGACTACCAGCCGGGATGGCGCCGGCTTGGTGATGCATGGCGAGATGCGCGCTGGATATGCGCACGGCGGGGTCGCGCAGTCAGACGTGTGTTACAGAACTGGTGCTAAGTGACGCACTGGTGGGACACGGACTTTGGCGTTAATGCCAACCGACAAGGAAATAGCTCCTGGTATATTTTGTGGTATAATGTAAATATGTTGGTTAAAACAGAACTGGTGCTAAGTGACGCATTGGTGGGACACGGACTTTGGCGTTAATGCCAACCGACGAGGAAATAGCTCCTGGTATATTTTGTGATATAATGTAAATAGGTTGGTTAAAAGAATAAATAAATTGTTTGTTATGATGACGACTTTCGTTCATTTTGGGAACATAACAGGTAACTTGCAATATACTAACATAATATCAAATAAAAATAAAAACAATGCAATTGATGTTTAAAGGAAATGTTCAATAAATAGTTATTCAGTATAATGGAGGATTTTCTTGGAACAATTCACAACACTTCCTTAAAGACAACATTTGAAGAGTAATTATTCAATATTCTTTGGCAGTTAGCTTTTAGCTTTCCGTTATAGAAAAATATTATCTTATTATTTTGAAAAAGCTACATGTCTGAACCCGCTGATTTGACAATTTCATAGAATGATAACGAAAAAACTGATATAGCTAAAACACAAACACAGTATTCACTCTTCACTCTACACCCACATCCCTCCATAATAAGGTACTTACAGACCACGGCAAAACGTTAATTGAATGGTTTCACAACACGCATCAGAAACTATCTTCATAGGGGTCAAGCAACTATTAATAGTAGTTCTAGTTGCTGCTGGAAAGCAAATCTTAAATTAACTATTATGCAAATAAACCTCGTATGACTGCACAAACCACGGTGTATACAGAAAGCGTAAACATAAGATTGAGAAATCTAAGCCTTCTAAGCGTGGAGCCTTTCACCTCAAATTTTGAGGCCATTCGCCTCAAAATTTTAGTTTTCATGACCCTAGAACGGTTTTTTAGGAATTATTTGACGAAAAATTTGGCAAGTGTTGCGGGTTGCATTTACATGAATATTTCAATGCGTGTTTTTAAACAAATCCTCCATATATTGAAAGCCAAAGTGCAATTCGTCACGTCTCCGTGCAATTATCTTTCTTTAGAGACCTCATTTATAAATATTGTTTGCGTGTGAGAGTCGCAATGGAAAGGTATACTACTGAAATAATACAGGAGACGATTGTAAAATTACTTTGCTCGGAATTTAAAAAATTGGAGTCACCCATGCGAAACCAACCTAACAAAATCTTATCTTATTTTTCGTTACTTGGCGGAGCAAATGTGAAAAAAAGAAATGTAAGATATGATTAGGTTGGAAATAATCAGGTTTTCATTTTGTCAGACACTTATCTCAGGATATTTTATATTCCATTATCGTGAAACTGCACACTGGAAAATTTCAGCCCTTTGAAAACCTACCGTCCTCCTTCAGGTTTCAACTCTGGAACTTGGGTTAAGAAAGGCAGAATATTAATCCTCTTTCCAGAAGGGTGGAGATTCGTTCTATTGTAAATTTGTCCTTACGTAATCAAGGGAGTCATTGCATCTTCTCCATATCCTCTCTACACACTATTCTTATAAAAATGAAGACTTACTATTCTCTCTAAATATTATTCTTTCTAGAGAGCCTGGTCAAAAAAAACATAAAAAGTATATTGCTTCCGGACGGAAAATCGCCTACGGGCGTGCATCAAAGATATTTAAGACCAAAAACCTATAAGTTCGCAGATTATGACTGTTGGATTATGACACGCACTTGCAACCCTCAAAATACAACTCGCCACAACACACTTCACCATCGTGCACAACTCGGAAACGATCCGTCCTAGAACCTCAAAACCAGTGTTTTGTGTCCTTGTCAGGACCGAAAACGTTTTCTGTATCGTAATACACATAATTATTGAACGTTCTATTCCATTTTAGTGTGGTTTTACGGTTGCGTTATTCTGCAGCACGGATTGACAGAAAGATTGAAAGTTGGATTCCAGTGTGAGGCAATTTTCACTCATTATTTACATAAAATTATTTCAAAACAATTATTTAAAAAGTTATGTTTTTTAGACTTGGCAATTTTCGCGCCTGTTGTTTGGGCCCTTCAGTACATTTTGGGTGGTTTTCGCACTTCTGCGCACGCTAGTTCTTCAAAACTTTCCCTTTCATCCGGCAGGGAAGGACGTTATCACTTAAATGTTTGCATTGTTACCATTATGCATTGTTAATAATGCATAATGAAAGTTACCCCTTTAATGTTTGGATTTCCTGTTTAATTTTCTGTTCAAATAGTGTGGGGACATGTAAAGATTTTCGGGAGAGCATTCGGGAGAACATTCGAGGGAAGATTTGAGGGAATATTCGGGAGAATATCCGGGAAAACATTCGAGAAAACATTTGGAAGAACATTCGGGAGATCATTCGAGTGATCATGCGGGAACATGTTGTAAGGCAGAGAACAATGCCTAAAAGTTTGAAATTAGGTTCTACTATGAAATAATTTCCTTTTTTAAAAGAAGTATTCATTAAGTGCCGAGTTTTCGCCCTGAAATGGCTGCTATATCTAATTATATGATAAAACATAAATTAAAGAAACATCACGTGAGTTTCCCCATGAGTTCCGTTTGGCAAAGGCCTTTTGCTACAAAACTGCTAGAAAAGGAATTGGAGATTACATAGTGTGGGTTAAATAAAAAATAAATATAGTGGAGTTAACAACACATTACAAGATAAAAAGGAAATATATTTTTGGGATGTGTGACAGATGATATCTGTGTCATACATACGGAAGTCAACATTACGGATAATGAGAAAATGAATTTGGAGGAAACCTAAGACTAATCGCTTCCTTCCTCCCGACTTTTTTCTACCTAAGAGAGCAAACCGAAACCTCACCGAAGCCGTCGCAGCCCTTGCGCCAGTCGTGCGTGAAGAACCAGGCGGCCTGCAGGGCGTTGGCGGCCATGAGGCAGGCGGCGTGGCAGGCGAGCGCGCGCCCGTGCGTGGTGCTGCGAAGCGCGCGTTGGGCCACGACGGCGACCACCGCCACCGCCAGCAGCGCCGCCGCCACCACGTGCAGCGGCCGCACCTGCGCACACCGCCCATTCTGTACACTTTATCTCAGGGCATCGGAATATTAATTAATCCTTTCGTACTGCAGTACCCGTCTTCGTGCGCGCTCGATGACGCCCGCAGAACCAGTTTCTCTTCATCCGGTGACGAGAGTTCTAAGTTCAAATATCAGCTTCTATTCTTCTGCTCTTCACAACTGCCGTCGAGTCACCAACCCTCACCGCCTCAAATATCTATCTAAACACCGTTCTAATTCAATTTACCGGGAAAGTTCCCAGTTCTTCCCGACTACGTGACGCAAAATATTCAAGTTCAACAAACTATTGCTTATTAACAAATATTCCGAGTCCTGTTGCAAACGAATTCATATGAGTTCGAAGTTTAATTTTCATTCGTCGACTCAAGAATTCTCAAATTCTTACAAGTTCTAATTTCCACACATCACAAAAATTCCGAACGTAAAAGAATCTTTCTCTTCAGCCCTTCAAAACTCGACCTATCTCCTCTAATGTTTTTTACCAGTAAAAGAAAAAACGACGCACTTCCGTCATGAATAGACTGTCACTCTCCCCCGGGCCAATCCCTCAATTGATTACCAAATCGACTAGCTACGCCCTAGACTGTCACTGCTTTTTCCGCCTATCTCTTCACCGCTTACACTATCAGGTAGCCGCACACCTCAGGTTCAAGGCTCGAATGAAGTTTATTGACCTTGACAACCACTCGACTGTCGTTGCTAGGGCGCCATATTCCAATTTGTTTACCCTTGTAATTCACCCCAGGCATTAAATTCATGGTATAACGCATATTCACGAACATGTCCGATGAGTTTTTTAACCTTACACTATTCTACGCAAGGAGTATGCGAGAAAGTAAAATAATTAAAAGTTAACCAATAATACGATACTGATAGCGTTGGCAAACAAATGTAAATAGATAGAAAAATATAAAATAGTAATTATTAAACAGTAGAGTATTGTAATATTCTCCAAATAAGCTCGTTTTAACACGAATTACCACGATATTCCTTGTCTGAACGTCTTTTGCTAAATGCTCTACACGTCTTCACACCAAAGAAAATTTCCTTGAATTGTCTTTACTAATCGAAGACCGAACGTTTGTTATCTATCTGTATTCAGAATTCAAAATGGGTTGGGGATGGACAGCAAAATTCACGAAAATGTTCACAGAATACATTTCTCCTCATGGTGCGTCACATTTAGTTTTTCTGTTATTAACGTTACATAAAAAATATAAATAAATAAAACAAAGCCTCATAATGTTTGCATGTCAATGTTCAACAAAGAGAAGAATTCAAAAGAATTCCACATTTCATTATCTTATATTGTTGCTGTTCAACAATGAACTTTTCAAATGTACATTGCTGCCTTGTCCCCCAATATATAATATAAAATTCAAATGTTCGTAAAAATAAATGGTACTCCATTTTGTCAATTTTTCATTCATGTAAAGTATTATAAATAATGCTAATATAATCCAAACCCTACAAATTCAAAGGAAGCGGTTGTGGTGGATACCTGCGTTTATTTCGACAGCCACGAACAGTAGTCATTTCTAACTTTCAAAACTAAAACATACCTTAATCAGCGATCAAAATGTTAAGTGTAGCTACATTTGTAGCACCACAAATAGTGGTGCTACAAGAGCACTTACTTTCCCATATTAGAGGAAACAGCTACGCAGTACTGAAATATTGCACTTTATGTGCTACTAACATCTTAGCTTACAACTCACTGTTTCCATCGCAGTGTTGTCAGATCTATGTGAATTCTACAACTGCAAACAAAATTGAATACAAAAGTTTTGTAAACCAGTATTGGAAAAAGAAGCCTGATACCCTGGACAATATAGAAATGCATTCCATAGGGCCATGATTAGAGAAGAGTTTTTCCTTAATTTCCTTTTTTCCCGTTTTTCCTTAATTTAGCAACTGGATTTATCCAGTTTTTCGTTATCGCGTCCCGGCAGCGAATTTTTTTCTGGCGAAAATTAACAATTTTTTCGCGCAGCATTACATAACTTTCCCTATACTACGAATATCACTCCGTGTATACGTACCATAACGGTAACGGGGGTATGTGGCTATCTGCTTACTACTGCTTTCAATTAATTATTATTTTCACTAAGTTTACTACTTATCAACTTAATAATACAACAATAACACAACAACACTTCTAACATATACTGTAATGGGATTTCCCCTCCCACTTCTAACATAAACTGCCCCTCTTCTACAGTTCGTCACATAAATTTATAAGTGCGGGTTGTGACCGGCTCCATACGGAAAAAACCTTAAACATAGCCTCCGCCTTAGTGCTGCCAGGGTTTAACTACTTAATGAAACACATTGTGTGAGAGAAAACAAGGGTTGGAAGTGATGCCTTCCTTCATTTAATAAACAAGAATTCACTCGTACCCCGTTGCGTCCATCTAGTTACACGTCAACATGAACATAAACACAAATAACACAAAATAAATATACACTGAAAAAACAAAAAAACGACAAATATGTACTAAAATTTACGTTCAAATTTCATCTCAAAAAGAAAGAATTTTCTCTTTACTTTCAATGCGTACCTTTTTAATCATTTGAAAATTATTGGAATGGCTATTCTTTTACCCTTAATAAGAACTACAGTCTTGGCCTTGAATAATGAGTTTTATCATCTTCAAAAATAAATAATCAAGAATTAGTCGGACTTTCCTGTTTGTTGACTTCTGCGTTGTTCAACGGCACCAGACTTCGCTGTTCCCCGTCTGTATGTAAGTTTTCACCAATTCGGGTCGCTCGCTTGCACCGTCTCACACCTTCAGAGACGTCACCGTACTGGCTGGTTTCCGTCACCGCCTCCCAAAATCGCACAAATTTATCATTGATATACCGCGCACTCTTGCACGAAATGACACGCAGTTTTAGACCGGTTCTTCGTGTCAATTAAAATCCATCAATTCTCCCGGCATCAAATTCTTCCGCAAAACTTCAAGATGAAACTTTTAATAAATTTTCAAAAACATTCTAGCCGATAACACTGGGTCCGTGTACTCTGCAAGCACTCGACAAAAATCTCTTTGCACCACGGAATTACAAAACTTGTAGAAATAAAAAAAATTAACAAAATTCCCAAAATAGTCTGTCCACCAACATCGTCTGCATGCGATGCCAACACTCGACCGAATCTCACGGCACTAAGTATTCACAATACTTTGAAATAAAACTTCAAAAATTTCTAAAATATTCTAGCAGCTACTAACAAAGCGTCCGCGTACGAAGCAACACCGAAACCTAATCTGGCACTCGTTGTTGACCCCGACTTTTTATAATCAGTTCAAACAAAAACTCGCCGCCATTCTTGTTTACGTGCTCGCGAAATAATTACATTTTGCTCATTTTACATTTTCCTGTGGTTTTACAACGTTCTAAATTCATTATAAATTCTCAATGTCTTTATTCTATTCTTCAATTTTCCAGTCTGCGTCTTATTATGCCAAACATTTTATTTCTCAACATAACATTACCTTATTTGACCATGTATTCCGGCAGTTGTTTTTGCTTTAAATGTACGATGTTATGAACTCGGAAAACGTAATTTATATTTTTCCCCAGTGTCCTAATTGTCCTAAAATTGCAGTACTACATTCATAAATTTGCCAAAATTCTTCTCTGCAGCCTCGTAATTTCCAAAGTAATATAACTCTTCAATTTTAGCCGTAATCTTAAAAAAAAACCCTAAGTCGGTGTTCAAATGTCGTCACAACTCGTTTGTTCATCGGAAGTTTTTCGTCGACCATGCATTTTATAAAAATGACTATAACAACTTAACCCGTGGTCCAATTTTGATGAAACAAACTTCAAAATTCTTCTTTAATTGTGCGTTATCTAACTTTGATGCACAAATACATTTTTTCGGGCGTCTACCTGATCGGGCGGTTATGTATGTACTATTTATACGCGACACTGCCGTCACTGTGCGTCACATCGCACAGCAATAAGTGCTGTAGGAAAGTTAGGACAGAAAACACTGCATATCTACAACAATAATTAAGTTTCGTATTTACCAAGATCTTTAAGGCCGGTAAAAATACACAGTACAGTTTTCGTGCAGATTGGACGTACAGACCAGACTGCTCGATTTCTGCCTGAAAAATTTTGAGCATGTTCATAATTTTTCATGCATAAAGCTTAGTTTGACTCAAGGGCCTCTAGCGGCAAAATCGTTCATTAATGAATCTGTTAATCCACGCGACGGTAATCGGCCATTTCGATTTTGTGGTTATGCGTGTCCAAGTTCGATTGTGTCAACTACCTCTTTCCCCATTCCTGCCTTCCTATTTTTCTTCTCTATGCTCCTCATGGTTAATCACTACTTTATAAAGATCACAGCAAGAACGCACACACGGAAATACTGTCACTGAAAATTTGGTATCAAGAAATCTATGTTTAAAACATCGATAATTTTATAGAAACATTGATGTTTTGAAATAGACATTGACGTCGCATCCCTAATGCGCACAGGTACATTTTTTAAGCGCAATTCAGTTGTTTCCCGGTATACCCCAGTAGAATATTGTGGCAATTTGTCGCGATACGGCAATCCGGCTCGCGACACGCTGTCACCGGTAAGTGACCCACTTGTAACTTACCGACGCCAGCATTCCGATATTATAAAAAGGCGAGGGCTCCACACCTCGCTCTCGTTCAGCTTCTTACTTACGACCTGTGAGGCCGGAGGTACGTGCCGCGCCACCACCCTCCACTACAAGGGGTAAGTTACAATGATCTTATTCTTTTTCATTGCCCGAGTCGCAGGGTCCTCCCTCTCCCCTGCAACTCGACAATTCGTACAGAATTCATACACAAAACGTACGGACCAAGCATGCACGACTTTTGACTTTTATACTTCTAGTTTGAGATCTTGAAGTTTCTGCACAATAACTGAGAATATGCACGGAAACTATACCGCGTTACAAAATTGATATATTGCGACCAACCTTAGTGTGATGGTCACACTAGGCAATAAAAATCCCCGCGCGACGGCCGCCTAAACGGGCGCACCGCCTGGTAGGAAACCACTGCGCCCGCGGCCGGCCTAGGTCAAGGAATAAAGTTGCAATAGAGGTTCCGTGGAAGATGGTGGTAGCTGTCTGAAGGCAGGGAACATGGGAACAGAAAGTTACGAGAACCTGAGGTGTGAGGTTGGAAGCTGACGGTGTGGCCGCGAGCCCAGTTAGCGGGAAATGAGAGGCGTCTGTAGCAGTGGTGGCTAGAGGCAGCTTTCCGTTATGAGTTCTGCGCAGCTGGCGAACGCCACGGCCCCGAATTGAGGTTGAGGTATGGTTCCCCTGGTTCAATCCCAGAGATTGTTTTGCCATTGTGACACATGTTTGATGATGGGTATATCCGTTCCACGCGTATTCTCATAGTGGCTTGGTAACATGTGCAGAAGATATTTGAAGTTGGGTATTTTTCGGGTGAAAAGACATTGCTGATTTTGGAGTTTTGTCATGTTAATGGGACGTAAGTGCGGTTTCTGTTTTAAAAGGAGTATTATGAAGGGCAGTGTTGGCTCTGGGTGAGGTCAGAAATCTATTAGAGATATTTATGAATCGTTAAGAAAGTTATAAAATTGTATTTGCTTCGAACTATTGGAGAATCCAGGTGAACAATTCAATTATATTGAGGTTTGGATGCCTGTTGAGAGGAAGTAAGGCGTGAGTTCGGTTTCAATCAGGAGTGTGTGATGTAATAAAGGTTAATTATATATAGTAATTTCATGTAAGTACTTCAGTACTTTTCAAAACTACGATTGATTCAATTTATTTGAATTTCAATTCTAATTTTGGTCATAGAGAATATTGATGTGATTTCAATTTGTGTCAATTTTAAAAATAATTAATAGTAATTCTGAATTTTGGTATTAAGGAAGTTGTGCAAAAGATAATTTATTTGTAATTTCAGTGAATTGTGTGCAAGAAAGTTACGTATGAATGTTAATGCAGTATTGTTGAAGGAGAGTTCCATTCAATATTTGTAGGCAGAAGGTGCTCATATTCCGTTATGCAAAATGCATGTGCTCTTCCTTCTGATGTAACTTTGTGGGCAAGTCTTATCTCACTAGAGATTTTTTGTATTCAAATTGTTGAATTTCAAGTTAATTGTGGTCACAGAGAATATAGATGTTTGTGGTTACGATTTTGTACTTTTGGCAATATTTCAAAAAAAGCCACGTTCCCACTGAAATTCCCCAAAACCGACCAACACGTCCGGTTACAATATATGATTTACTCATGTTGTGCACGACAAAGTCGCTGTGACTTTTACAACACATCCTATATCAGAGGACTAAACACTAATATTACTCACTTCTCAAGGTAAATTTAAACAAACTAGCAAACGATTAATGGAATATCAAGTACAGAGAAAGTACTAAACAATTATACTCACTGTTAAAGTCGTCGTGTTTTGTTTTAGTTTCGCCGTAATCTGAAAACCCGCCCAAAACCCCATATATTTGATGCATTTCCACCCTTTGGAGGATTTTCCGCAAAGACAATTTTTATGTTGCCAGATAGCTGAATAGTGAATATCGTACTGCGCCATCTATTATTATCGTACAACAATCGTACGGCGGTAATATCCAATTATCGTACATTAATAAAAAATGTGTAAAAATTATCGTACTTTTTAAAGAATTTTTTCAAACATATTACTTAAATTATTTTCTTTAACGACACATTTCTAATTGAGAATGAATGTAGCTGGAATACAACTAATATAATATAGAGATTCTTATAACCTTACCTTTTATTGGTATGTATGCATACATACAACGAATCAAAATAATATTTTTTTATTTACTCGATCACATACAAGTTGAACTGATTATACCGCACAATTTCTACTTGATTGAAAACTCCACTAATAAATTTACTGGAATCTTAGTAGTAAGTATATAGTGGTGTTTCAGTTGAACTAAAGATTTTAGTAACTTAGAATCGACTTTGACGTCACTAGTATAATTATGACATCTCTTAAAATATAAAAATGACAACGTAAGAAACATTAACAACTTTAATTTTAAAAATCTTCATCACTCAGTTCTTCTTCTAATATTTCAATTTTGTTTTTAGGAAATATATTATTCGCTATCATTCGGCTAAGCATTGATTTTGTAATTTCAAAATTTTGACAGCACTGTTTCGGTTGCATGCCTTTACACTCATTGCTCAACAAAACACCAGTTATCGTCGACGTTTTCAAACGATGGCGAATTTTCGTTTTTGACAAACTGACTTTACTGAAAACTCCTCTCGCACTGAGCATTGGCATGTATTATTATACTTTTATCTGTACGATAATCGATAAATGTACGATAATAATTGTACGTCTAGTAACACTGGTCCCGCGGGAGAGACGGAACCGTTTTCAGCCCAAAAAGCGGAATTCCGCCAAAGCTGACAACCCTGCATCAAAAATGCGGTACCTCTTCCATCACTATTCCGTTACCTCGCAAACACAAATATCAAAGAACACAAAGAAAAACACTTAGCAACATTACGTTCGGCCAACTTTCGTAAACTCAAAATTTAATAATTCTCCACTTAAATGTATCATTTTTACGAACGTAATGACATTATGATACATAATAACGTAATGACATAATGACGTAATGACATAAATGATAAAATATCATTAGAAACCCTAATTTTGTATTTCCTTTATAATCATTTCATTCACATCGAGCCAGTTCTACTACTGTTTATGTTAATAAGTATTATGATTATTAAATTATGATATAAGTATAATAACTATTTCTATTTAAGTAATAATTATTTTTGGGTGCGTTCCGACACCGAAAATTCTATAACTCAAACATTGATACAACTTACCATCTAAGTAATAACAACTTACAGAAGATTAATCACACACATTATTCAGCTTACAACAAAATAAAATAACATACACCTCATCTCTGATTTATAAATATCATTAACCAACATGTCTATCAATAAATTTTACATGTCAGTTCAAAATAACAAAAATTTACAAACGTCTCGTCGTCCAATTATGATTAGTAATCTGAAAACAAACAAACGAAATGTACTTACATTATATACTTAACATTAAAATTTCAGTGATGACATTAAACATCTCAGTCATTACGATAAAATAAGAAATTGTTATCCATGTACGTGTATAGATCTTGAAATGAAATACTTTTTGTGGTAACTTTTCTACAGCTCTACTTTCGAACTATATAATCCCACGGTTTCAGCTAGTAGATAAAGTTCACTAAATACTTACAATTTGTAATAATCATAATTTCGTTGGTATTAACAATTACAGATCAAGCAGGATCTCGCAACACAACGTAACGCACTACGTTCTCAAAGCTCCGCCATCTTCCTTAACACTTGCCATCAATTTGAGAAGATGCGCATTAGGGGTCATCTTCCCGTTTCCATTGTAGCCGAGAATTTCAAACAAAGCAAATTTCGTAGCTTTTCATTAATAAAGGAAAGCTGCGATCTATTTAATATATAATTTCCTCCACTCCTATTTTTTTTCTCTTTTTTTGGTACCTCATTTGTTTATAACCGTTCACTGAGAGGTGAATGGGAGAGACATCAAAATCAGCCTTTTTTACCAAAATCAGCCTTTTTACCCAAAATCAGCCTATATATATATATATATATATATATATATATATATATATATATATATATATATATATATATATATCAATAGCTTACGTTCGCAAAGCGCCGTAAATTCGGAGCGGGAGACTTTGCTTGTAAACAAAGTGTGCTTGTGCTAAATTACACAAAAAACTCATTTAAAAAAAATTCGATTCATTAAAATCGCTATACGGCAAAACCACTGTTTGACTATCCGCCTGTCTGTTCACAACGCTAGCGGCTACAACATTCAGCCGATTTTCTCCAAAATCTGCATTCTCCTATCGATCTGGCTGATGTTGCGGTCCCTTGAATTAGAAAGCGATATTTTTTGGGGGGGGGTTACTTTACATGAAGCCCCGGGATCGCTCCACGCCTCCTCCTCTACCGCCGCTCCTGCATACGTCCCGCCCCTGTCTCCGTCCCCGTCCCCGTCCCCGTCTCCGTCTCCGTCCCCGTCCCCGTCCCCGTCCCCGTCCCCGTCTCCGTCTCCGTCCCCGTCTCCGTCCCCGTCTCCGTCCCCGTCTCCGTCTCCGTCCCCGTCCCCGTCCCCGTCTCCGTCCCCGTCTCCGTCCCCGTCCCCGTCCCCGTCTCCGTCCCCGTCTCCGTCCCCGTCCCCGTCTCCGTCCCCGTCCCCGTCCCCGTCTCCGTCCCCGTCCCCGTCCCCGTCTCCGTCCCCGTCTCCGTCCCCGTCTCCGTCCCCGTCTCCGTCCCCGTCTCCGTCCCCGTCTCCGTCCCCGTCCCCGTCTCCGTCCCCGTCTCCGTCTCCGTCCCCGTCTCCGTCTCCGTCTCCGTCCCCGTCCCCGTCTCCGTCCCCGTCTCCGTCCCCGTCTCCGTCCCCGTCTCCGCCCCGTCCCCGTCTCCGTCCCCGTCTCCGTCCCCGTCCCCGTCTCCGTCCCCGTCTCCGTCCCCGTCTCCGTCCCCGTCCCCGTCTCCGTCCCCGTCTCCGTCTCCGTCCCCGTCTCCGTCCCCGTCCCCGTCCCCGTCCCCGTCCCCGTCTCCGTCTCCGTCTCCGTCCCCGTCTCCGTCCTCGTCCCCGTCCCCGTCCCCGTCCCCGTCCCCGTCTCCGTCTCCGTCCCCGTCTCCGTCCCCGTCCCCGTCTCCGTCCCCGTCTCCGTCCCCGTCTCCGTCCCCGTCTCCGTCCCCGTCTCCGTCCCCGTCTCCGTCCCCGTCTCCGTCCCCGTCTCCGTCCCCGTCTCCGTCCCCGTCTCCGTCCCCGTCTCCGTCCCCGTCTCCGTCCCCGTCTCCGTCCCCGTCTCCGTCCCCGTCTCCGTCCCCGTCTCCGTCCCCGTCTCCGTCCCCGTCTCCGTCCCCGTCTCCGTCCCCGTCTCCGTCCCCGTCTCCGTCCCCGTCTCCGTCCCCGTCTCCGTCCCCACGCCCGCCCTCACCAAAGCCCGCGCCAGCGCCCTCGCTCCACGCCTCCGCCTCTACCATATTTCATTGTCACAGAGTACACACTCAACGTGGTCATGGGTCGCCATAGAAACAAACAAACCGCCTCAAATAACATCTATGTTTCGTTGCGGTTTATTATTGTTTTGCGACTACGGCACAATATCAACGGTCATATCAAGTCACATCAATATCGAAAGCTCAATTTATCCTTGTCCATGAATGGTATAAAACTGTTTTTGGCCATTTCTAGCCTACCTGTCTGAAGAGCTGCACGTTGGGTGGCATCTCGCAAAAGCCAAGGACGTCTCGCACAGAGCCGCCGTCGCTAGCTCGCAAGAGGTCCTTGCAGTAGAAACGTACAATAAAGCGGTCCTCGAAGCCCACGCCAACTAGCTTCTCCATATCGCGCTCTGACGCTTCTACAAGCGTGAACGCCTGGCCCAAGCACACCGTGAGCGGTTCCGCCATGTATATGCGGTCGGCGTTGAGTTCATCTGCCAGGGAGGAGTTCTCGGGGGTCCAGTCTTCCGACGCGTCCGTTTGACAGCGGATTCTTGGGGACCCAAAAGAGCCTTGTTCTTCGTGCAGCATCTGACCCTTCTGGCAGCACTTATGCACTTTGATGACCTCGATACGATCGAACTGACGGACAGCAAGTACTTGCTGCGCCAGCTCCCCGGCCATGGCGTCGAAGCAGAAGTCGCTGGCGCACGCCACGTACTCGCGGCCGGAGGGTCTGCGCAGGGACACACACGCGACTGGTGGTCGGTCGGGGAAGCGCATCACCTGCGCGCGCTCTGCCGGGAACACCAGGCGCAAGGGCCGGACGTCCCAATTGTGGCGGTACCACACGGGCACCGCCCGGCCTTGGGCAACCAGCGCGCGTGGCAGCCAGTAGGCCGAGGGGTCATCAGGAGACAGCAACTCTTGGAGCCGCGCATCCACCTCAGTCTGTGACCGCACCTCGCAATCCATACCGCGTGGCTCTAGTTGCTGGCCCCGCCGGCAGCACTTGCTCACGTGCGCTACTCGCACCAACAGCACGCGAGCAGGCAGCCCTGAGCCCGCCTCAGTCGCGTCGAAGCAGAAGGCAGTGCTGGCGCCGACCACGCCCCCGTCTGTGCATAAGAACGGAAACAATAATGTATCGGAATTCAACAATAACAACCCAAACGTTAGTACGAGTATGCCATGCGAGAGACAGTGTGCATAGGAATAAGGTTCCGCTCAGAAAGCGAGACCCTAAATTTTAATCTGGGCACAATCTTGTACCCAGACGAACAGAGTCGCCAAAAAAGGACAGAATCGCCGAGAAGGACAGAGTCCGAAAAAGACAGACGTGTTCCCTGCAATTATTCGGTATCAAGGACCCACAAATAATGTATTCTGACTACACAACATGTTAAAGGATGTAATTTTCTATTTGTAGAGACACAATTAGATCTATCTATTTCTAGATGTTTCTATCTGTGTCTATATGTAGAGTTTATTTTTGTTATTAAGAACCGACAATGAGGTATTTCTGTCTAAGAGTCGCCGTTTCTCCCGCAGCATTACAATACGTTCGTAATACAGCGTAAGGAGTACCAAGAAAGTAACCAATGGTGCTACAATATGGCACAAACTTCCAGAATTAGTTTTCTATTTCCTTGTCTGTGGACTAGCTATTTGGAATTGCCACATATTCGTGCCAGCCGCCATTTATCGGCGCCCAAAGTACATTTTGTTTGACATTTTGACATTTTGTTAACATTTTTTTGACATTTTGACATTTTTGACATTTTGACATTTTGACATTTTGACATTTTGACATTTTGACATTTTGACATTTTGACATTTTGACATTTTGACATTTGACCATTTTTTTGACATTTTGTTAATTTTTCTGTTTCCTAATGGTAGAACGGAAATATTAATTTTAGAATATTAAAGAACATAAAAACCCTCGTCCTAAATGGAAATTTCACTTGAACATTTTGTAGCAGTTTTTAAGAAAATGCCTTTAAACACAACAAAAAATGCGAAATTTTAATTCCTTTTCGCATAAAATATTTGAGTTAACAAAAAACTTAATTTGAAGTCATTGATGCACTTTCACTCACAAATATAATAATGTTTACAAATTGCTGGTCATGTGCATATGAAAGATGTGAGAGATCTTTCAAAACAATTTCATTTGTGTAATTTTTGAAAAAACAAAAAAAACTAAAAAGAACACTTTACGTCATATTAAAGAATGAAATTAGCATTATCCGTTCCAAAACTTTGAAGAAACAAATTGGAGACATTTATGAGAAAATCGCGTTTGAGCGTTTCTGAAAATGCGGAATTTTGAGTTAGTTTTCACAGAAAATGATCGAGTTTTCGAGAAACTTTATTGGAAATTATTTAAAGCACATGTACACATTAATATTATTATATAACAAAATGGGAGCCATTAACAACATTACGGGGAAATATCTTTAAGAAGTGGAGTACAGCTGAGTCAAGAAACGATCGCGGCGGTCGCTATGGGAGTAGAGTAAACAGTCATCAGGGTTCATTTTGGTAACGAAAAAAGATACAAATTAGTCAATAAACGAGGCGAAAGAACATTCTTTTGTTGGGAACAAAAGAGGGATATAATAGCTTGAACATGACGGGGGACATTCACTCTGTCTCACATCACGGCAACGAGCAGGTCAAAGATTTAGCTGTGGGTGGGGTTAATCTAAAAATTTATTTTCACAATATTATAGCAGGATAAGACGCCGTTCAGGAAAAAGACTGGGAATAGGTTGATTGTGGAAGAATACGCGTATAGACGTCCATCTGTGGCGCAAGCCTAGGACGTTAGAAGGATATAATTATTTCTAATTTAATGGACGATACAATTTAATATTGAACGAACGGAAATTTATTGAGGGAAGAAAGAAGTCATTGTGGGTTAGCTGAGAAGATTCTACCAGGCGCCGTCGAAGGGGAACACAATAATGCGCGCGAAGAATTATATGGTGCACAGGTCTTTGTTTATTTGAACTATTAGAAATGCAAAACCGGTCATGACTAAAGAGTTCCAAGCTTTTATAACAGCTATTGTGTTTTAAAGTTAACGCTAACTGGAAAGTTGAATCATCTGTTTTTATAATAAATCATAGCTGATATTTTTTAAAAAAAGCTAATCATTATTTTACAATACGTCCAATCCAGAATTAGACGTTCTTTTAACAGAATTTCCAGATTCCTCAACACTTCATACGGATGGCAGATTGAATAAGTGATTGCAGAACGGGTAAGCAATACTTACAAGTTCGAACCCAACCGACTGAGCAAGTGCGGCTTAGTGAAGGCTGATAAAATTAATTTGCAAACAAGAACGAATAATCACATTCGGTATTATTTCCTGGGGCTCAAATTACCAAAAACAGATAATTAAAATATTTGGAAATAGTTACGAGTACCATCAGATTAATTTTAAAATGTTGCAATATAATAATGTCAACGAATCGCCGCTAATGCAAATATTAACGACATAAGAGCCAAATCAAGAAAGTTACATTTTTGTAACTTTTGAAAAACAAAAGAATAGAGCAATATGGCGTTTATGTCATCTAATAGAGTACATTTAGTATTATCCCTACCAAAAGTTTAAAGAAAAAATTTGACGCCGTTTTTGAGAAAATCTTGTTTTTGTATTTTCTTAAATTGCACGTATTGCAGGCATTATTGTGCAAAAACAACTAAAATTTTCAAAACAATAAATATTACTTTAAAGAAAGAACTCACTTTGGACAACAATTTTTATTTGATGGAAAAATCTCTATTTGCAGGTTTGTAATTGGAGAAAGACGCCGAATAAAATTAAAACTTTCGAAATTTTCGAATATTCCGTGTGCAATTTCCGAGTAAACCGTGAATGTCGGACCTATTACACCTTAATAACTGTATTTTACTTAATTTTTACAAGAAATTTAAAGAAAAAAGTTAAGAGATTTTTTGAGAAAATTTCGAAACTGTGTTTGCAGTATACTCGTGGGCGGATAGATGAGTGTAAAAAACGGAGGTGATTATGAGATGGTAAGTTCTAACACAATTAAATATCTCGAGAACGGAAGATGAGAGCACCGATCGGATTGCGAAATTGGTACTGCGCTTAAAGGAGATTTCGGGAGACAATAAAAAGTTGCAACATTTGTAAATTTATAAGCAATTTCAAAATTTCAAAAGCGGGAAGCATCCCCGATATACCAGGACAGAAAAACGCAAATTAACAATTTTGTAACAATTAACAATTTTATAAATAATTCCGAAATGTTCGCTAAAACGGTCGGGGAGCGTCCACAAAATGTGTCAAGAGTTGAACAGTCCAAAAGAGCAGTTTTTGTAGGAGTTTCAAATTGATTGCTAAATGTTAGTGTAATTATTGCTAAAGTGCTAATTATTCACTGCTATATTGACAATTCTTGACCAAAAATATCCGCTTAGAAATATTTTTCCGTCATGGGGTACGTGCAGGCGAATGTTTTCCGAGAGATGATATTTCCGCATCGTACGTTAACAATCGATGCTCCGCCTCCGGGAACGGCGTCTTTCCCGCCCCATGGGATTTTGCACCAATCACATAGGCCCTTAGGTTCTGATTGCCAGCGATTGGTCAACGCGCCCCTCCCCTGGATCAAAGGGTTCCTAAGTTGGTCTGCTCGGTTTGAAAGATAGAATTTCACCGGCAAATTTTTCCGAGGGTTACAGTAAAAGTATTTCAGCAGGCTTTCACTTCCCGGGAATCAAGAAGCAGGAAACGTGAACGCAATTCAAGGCTCCATCGACTATCTCAGTTCTGGGAATAATTTACTTCTATTTATGTGAATGGTCCTTTGTACAACATTGTGTACCATGTTCAAAGGAATAAAACAAGGAAAATGAAATTCAAGAAAAGTTAACGACTGGCAAATACGGCGACAGTAATTAGTACACTTTCTCCAAAGGGAAGAAGGAGCCAAAGTAGTGGAGCTAAAACAGCACGTACTTTCTCGCCCTTATTTTCACGCAAAATTACGCAAAAAGGACGAAAATTATAGAAACATTGCACATGGCCTTACCTCAAAATCTATCTTTAAGGAAGATTTCATTAAGGGAAGAAATTTACATTTGTAGTTGCAGAAAGACGCCGGAAAAATTTGAATTATTGTAATTTTCGAAAAATAAATGTTTTCAACAAGAAACTAACGCTATTTTCTTAATCGCCCTTCACACTATCCATCAGCAAAATTTAATCAATTTTTTTAAATCAAATCATTTTTTTGAAAATTTTGAAAATGTCCCAGGGGCTTCATGAAAAATACCCCCTATAATTAAAATATCGATTTCAAATTCAAGTCAATCGACATCAACCAGATCGCTTGGAGATAACAATTTTGGAGAAAATTGTCTGAATGGTTCAGTCGCTAGCGTCAGAGACGGTCAGAGACGGTCAGAGACGGTCAGAGACGGTCAGAGACGGGCAGAGACGGTCAGAGACGGTCAGAGACGGTCAGAGACGGGCAGAGACGGGCAGAGACGGGCAGAGACGGGCAGAGACGGGCAGAGACGGGCAGAGACGGGCAGAGACGGGCAGAGACGGGCAGAGACGGGCAGAGACGGGCAGAGACGGGCAGAGACGGGCAGAGACGGGCAGAGACGGGCAGAGACGGGCAGAGACGGGCAGAGACGGGCAGAGACGGGCAGAGACGGGCAGAGACGGGCAGAGACGGGCAGAGACGGGCAGAGACGGGCAGAGACGGGCAGAGACGGGCAGAGACGGGCAGAGACGGGCAGAGACGGGCAGAGACGGGCAGAGACGGGCAGAGACGGGCAGAGACGGGCAGAGACGGGCAGAGACGGGCAGAGACGGGCAGAGACGGGCAGAGACGGGCAGAGACGGGCAGAGACGGGCAGAGACGGGCAGAGACGGGCAGAGACGGGCAGAGACGGGCAGAGACGGGCAGAGACGGGCAGAGACGGGCAGAGACGGGCAGAGACGGGCAGAGACGGGCAGAGACGGGCAGAGACGGGCAGAGACGGGCAGAGACGGGCAGAGACGGGCAGAGACGAGACGGGCAGAGACGGGCAGAGACGGGCAGAGACGGGCAGAGACGGGCAGAGACGGGCAGAGACGGGCAGAGACGGGCAGAGACGGGCAGAGACGGGCAGAGACGGGCAGAGACGGGCAGAGACGGGCAGAGACGGGCAGAGACGGGCAGAGACGGGCAGAGAATTATGATATGGAGCGACTGGTTGTATGTCCCTTCAGATGGAAAGCATGGAAACTAGTTTTGAGCACTTATGACCCCCATTGACGCGATTCCTTTTGACGAAAGATTTCGTAGTTGCTAAGGTGGCAGAAATGCATGTGTTTGCTAAATCTCCGAAATCATTCGTGAAAATGAAGTGTGTAAATCCAGACTAAGAAGCCACGGTCACCTTTAGAACAAGATACCGTTAAAGGAATAATTCATAGTATTAATATCTCGTTTCGGCATGTTTTTTTTTCATAAAGTAACGAATCTGCAAAAATCGGCTCACTCTCCCGAGCTACGTGGCGAACTAAAAGACGCACCCGCAAGCAGAATGGCTTGTATTTATAATCTAAGACTTTTAATAAGTGCACGGAGGGATATCTATAAGACTGAAATTACCCTAAAAATATTCAGAAAAATATTAAAAAATTAATGATGATAGGTTCCAGGAAGACCCCAGATACGATACGATGGTTAAGGCGAATTGACGTATCTTTTCTCGTGTCCAATTTTATGACAAAGCAACAGCTTTCGGTCTACACGATTGACATACGCATTTTTGGATCTGTAGAAAGCATAATTTCCCATGCATTTTGTTCCAAAGCAATTTTTTTCCAAACATATGCAAGTCACTTTTGATACTTCGCTACGATTTCCATACATTATAACGATGTTTAGGTCTTCGCCCTCTGCAATTCACGTAAAAGCATTTGTCCTCGAGCCTTAAATGCATAATTTCAAATGCATTTTTCTCTATAATACTCGAGGTCAAAATGTGCCTTGTCGCTGCCATAATACTTTCTTCCACAAAAACAACGCTCCATTCTCATTTGATTCACGAAACGGAATACCCTCGTTGCACTCACTCGTTCTTTGCTTTCGTTCACCGATTCGTTACGTAAGAATCGGTTCGTTACAAGAGAAACGATTTATCTTTTTGTAAAAAAAAATTGTGAACCCTACCTGTACGCACCCACACCGCCTCTGCCCACTGCTCGTGTGGTCTGGGAAACAGCATCTTCCACGCGGTGGGGTCGTCTGCGTTCACCAGCGTTTCCTCGGTGCCCGGCATCTCCCACAGCATGTTGTAGAAAATATCAGCCGCCGGTACAGTGTTGCGGAAGTGCGCGGGCAGCCAAGGGGTGGAGTTGAGCGGGGCGCAGGAACTCCATGTCGGGGAAGCGGTCCAGTTGTCGCCGCACGCCCTCTGGCTGGCACTGCCGGCGCCCGTTCAACCGCGCGCCCTTCGCGCAGCACTTTTCCAGCGCCACACTCTTCAGCCAAGTGGCGACGACGAAAGGACGGCGTGGGTCGCGCGTCACGTCGAAACACACCTACGGAAACAATACGTGAAGTGGATACCATCGGCTTATCAATAACTCAATAGGATTGAAAATTAAGTAATCTTGAAGTATCGATACCAATAAAGATCGGTGCCATAATATTTCAGGACTCTACGGTGTCGATACTCATACAAAATCACAAATTATAACAACAGATACTCCAGTAATGCAGTTGTTTCAATATTACATTGGTACCTAAAGTTTTCGAATCAATACTGCGATATTATCAATTCCATAAATCGTTACCGAAACAAGCTAAATGTAACGCTATATAAAAGAAAGTCAGTATGTAGAAACACACCTGTTGACGGGCCACCGTGCTCACGTCCACGTTGTCGAAGGGCTCGAGCACGAAGCGACGCGCCTCTGCATCAATGGCCAGGAGGCGTCGCCCCAGCTGCTCCTCCGCGTCCAGCCACGCCCGCTGTATAAAGGCCCCGTACCCTGCTCTCTTCCAGTTCCGCAGCCAGTAGATGCGTTTGAACTCCACTTCCAGGCCCGGTTCCACGCGCAGCCATTCCGGCAGCCACAAGGGTGAGCGGGAACGTTGCGTAGCATTTCTCTGCTCTTCTGGCTCCTTCAGACACTCTTCCTCGGCTATGTCGATGTACTCATCCTCGGCGCAGCATTTCAGCACCAGTACGCCGTGGCCGCCACCGTCGCCGTCGCCCGTGCACAGCGCCGCGCAGCACAGCAACATCGCCAGCGCAGCGGAGACCATCATGGCGAACGGCCGGGCGGGGACGGAGGCGGGCGACGCGCGGCGCTGCGATATGCAGCCCGCTTGGCCGCCGACACCGAACTGACTCGAGCGCCGCCAACTGCTGCTGCTACCGCTGCTACCGCCGCCGCCGCCGCCTCCCCCGCCACCGCCGTCGCCGTGAACGTCAAGGTCTCCGGCAGAGAACGCTCAGAACTCGTTCATCCGCACATAAAAGCGACGTTATGTCTTTTGACACTTGCAGCTATTAAGCTGGTAATTGATTCGGTTGAATTGGTCATTATAATCTACTTTTTGGGCATTGGCTTACTCCAGAGTTCTCAAGTAGTACCATATTCTCAGGTTAAGATCTAGACAATTCCATCCTTTGTGCAATATGCTGAAAGAGTGGGACTTCGCATGGTTGTTCATATTGTGACATCTCACATGGACATGTGGTAAAACCAAAGATTCAGAATATTTTATTACGCAAAATACGACATTGACATTGACATTCGTAGTGACAAATGACGCCCCGGAGGCGTAAAAACATTTTATATATTTATTGCGCGAAAATTAGCAAATCAGCGAATCAAAGCAGATGGATAAAAATAAAAAACAAGAATAATTCAGGGTTACGAGAAACTAGTTAACATTGAATTTCGAAAACAAACTTGTGATAAAATTATGATAATTTTATTTTTTTGTTTCATAAGACAAGTGAACGAGAAACATCTTATGTAAGTAAAGATGTAAATTGTAATAAAAATGACAGGGTTATTTTAAAACATTTTAAGGACGTGAGAAGTCTAAAAAAATTATATAATTAATTTACGTAGAGAATGTGTGAAAAACGCGAATCAAAATAAGAAAGAAAACTCAATTTTCTTTATAAAAACATACATGTGACATATGACGGGGAGAGACGGCGTTTGTTTTGGGATTTTAGTGGATGAAGGAAGGAGTTAGTACGAGAACACTTTTAGTATTGGTGGGGTACGGATGGTGGAAATGACGCCCGGTTGGAGTTGAATTTTTACAGTGTACGTTGAGAGAGATTATGGATGTACTCGTCTGCGGTGCAGGTTGCTAAACAGTAATGGAGTGGAATCGAGAACCGAGATAATTGGAGTTGAAAAGGTTTTCCTGTTCCTCGCCCGGCAGTTGTCAAGACTCCGAAAGGAAAGTGGTTCCATTTTAATTTTTTCTTTACATCATACAGACATTTTTGGGATAGCCAAGTTGTGTTTTCATCAAAGAAAATTAAACGTTATTTCTAAAAGTAAGAAGTAATATGGCCATTGGAAAAGAAATGCGCGCTCGTGTGAATGAGTTTTTTTAATGTTAAGTGTGAATGAGTTGTAAATAGTTATGTATTTTTGAGTTTGTTTCTCTATGGTTTTAAGGATATATATTGTGACACACAAAACATGGCGGGTTGATTAATTGACGGCGAAAGTCAGGAAGTGGACGTAGAGCTAGAACATACGCGGTTGTTGGGGAGTTGCTATGGTGCGCCTTCGGCTTGTTTATAACAACTGAGCAGACACTGGGGTGCCGTAAATGCCGGATCGTGTGGCAATTATTAAGTTGTGGTATATAGATAATCATTACGCGAGAAATAGTAATTAATTCATTCTTGTAGATGTATTAATTGGAAAGACTTAAACTGTGAAGAGCGAAGCAGATGACCTCGGAAGACGTCGCGGAAGCCTGGGTTTGGTTCTAAGAAGTGCCATTCCACTACAACCAAGAGAGCTCTGGTATGGTAGCTGTGAACTGAGTTATAGGTCATGATCAAATATTACGGTTTGAAAAGAAAGTTAATAAAAAAAAGATTGTTCTCAGGAAGTAACGAGGGAAGTACTGGATCTAGAATAATATGTTATCTGTGTACATGAAATACAATGGATTATTATTGTGCAATCTAGCACGTTAGTTGTGCAGATAGGTATAGAATTACTTTCAGATTTCGCGCTTCGCACAGAGGGCGGATCCAGTGGCAATTTTGCTGATTGCAGGAAAGTGAATTGTTACCGAGCAGGAACCCACAAATAGGCTGAGCTAGCACGGAAACGGACTAATTTATATTGGTTCCGTTAATTACTTGGAATTGTTTCCTGGCGCTCAATGTTCATGTCACTTGTTTCGTTAAAAATGTTTCAATATGTGTGTGTGTGTGTTTCAGCAGCAAAGAGTGGCAAATACGCCAGGTAAAATAGTGTGAATAAAATACCACTGCACCTATATTGATGATGGCCATGATTTTGAAAAAAAAAATGTTTTTTATTTATTTGGGGAAATAGGGAAAGCGGATATTTCACAATCTACATAAAATACCCGTATCCTGTTGAGACGGTTTCGCAAAACCTTTTACATTTTTGTAAACGGTCAATGGTTCTACGTCACATGCTCAAGGTTGTTACATAATGACAGAAGGAAATTTAGGAATAATTTCTGCGGCACGCCCAATGTGGAGGCAAGTATAAATAAATTGAGAGAGAGAGAGATACCGTTGAAATATGTCTAGATTAAAATCAATTATTTTAATAAATGATAAGACTAACATGGTTCACATAATATGTGAGTTTTCGAGTTTAACCCACCGTAGGTCGAGGGGTGAGCGCAGCGCTCACTTTCAAATTTCTCGAGATACAATTTTGCATGTATATCTTCTAACGGTCTGTGGCGGCATCTAGCTGTTGTTTGGAATACTGAGAATGAAAGGAAAGTGATAACACGTCTGCTGGAAACACTCTGTCCGAGATAGAGTGTCGAATGTGTCAGTCTGCGTAAGAAGTGAGCGGCGCGCTCACCCTCGACCTACCGCGTGTCTTTTTTATTACATTTTATAATTAGATTATTTATTAAACATATAGTTTATCACTGCACTTTTTAAAATTACTTTTGACTTATGTTCTAATTTTAATTTTAGAAAAATGAATCGCTCCGAGGCACAAATTGCACAGTGGTTACTAGATGAAACTGATGAGGAAGTGGATATTGGATTACCTGATGAATTCGAATATTCAGAGGATTCGGACGTAGATGAGCCGAATAACACTGATCATGAAAGTGATAGTGAACAATCTGCTGGTGGAGATGAAATAGTTACCGAACATCGTGTGCAATATTTAGGAAAGAATGAAACTACAACGTGGAATGCTCACCCTCCACGTCAACAGACACGAAGGAGGCGCCGAAATATAATTCTACATCCACCTGGAGTCAAAGGAGATGCTGCAAAAAGTGCTGCCACTGTCTTTTAGGCTTGGAAAGCTTTTTCCCTGATGAAATAATTGAAGAAATAACGATGTACACAAATGACCGTCTCCGCAAGATTCGTGCTAATTATAAGAGGGAGCATGATGTAGTTGATACAAATCCTGTAGAAATAACAGCTGTTTTAGGTTTGTTGTATATGGCGGGTGTTCAAAAGTCATCGCACCAAATTGTGCAAGACTTGTGGAGTACGGATGGAACTGCCCCAGAAGTATTTTCGTTTTGTCATGAGCTATAGAAGATTTCTTTTATTGTTGAGAGCTCTTCGTTTTGATGATGATAGGACATGACATGAAAGGAAGGCACTAGATAAACTTGCACCTATTAGACAAAATTTCGAACATTTTGTCCAAAGATGTAAAGAAAGTTATACTATTGGAGAGTACTCTACAGTTGATGAAATGCTTGAGTCATTTCGAGGCAGATGCCGATTTAGACAATATATGCCTAAGACGCCCGCCAGGTATGGAATAAAAATATTTCATTGGTAGATAGTACAATGTTCTATACATCAAACATGGAAGTTTACGTGCCCAATCAGCCTGCAGGGTACTATTCGCTAGACACCAGACCAAGCTCAGTGGTAAAGAGGCTCACCGAATCTATAAGAAATTCAGGGCGCTATGTAACAGTGGATAATTGGTTTTCGTCCATTCCTCTTACAGTAGAATTGCTTCAAAACAATTTGACTGTTGTAGAAACTTTGAAAAAGAATAAAGCAGAGCTACCACCAGAAATTGTAAATACGAAGGCACGGCCAGTAAACAGCAGTTTGTTCGCTTTTCGGGATGAGTGCACTGTTGTTTCCTACGTTCCCCAAAAGAGTCGAAATGTTATTCTTGTGTCCAGTATGCACGACTCAGATGAAATAGATGAGAGTTCCGGTGAAAAAGAGAAACCTACCATTGTAACATTCTATAATCTAAAAAAGGAGGGGTGGATGTCGTTGATAAAATGAAGTCGCAGTACAGTGTTGCAAGAGTTTGCTGTCGGTGGCCTCTGAGAATTTTCTTCACACTTCTCGACGTGGGCGCGATAAACGCGCAGATAATTCACTATTGCAACATCAACGACAGAATGGCACGCAGGAAGTTCTTGAAACAACTGTCATTTGATTTGACAACGAACCACATGGTGGCAAGATCTTTGAAGGAAGGTATTCACAATGACTTACGCATTCGGATGAAGAAGTACCTTCGTTTACCAGAAACACAGAATTCACCTAATCCTGTTCCAACCAAAGAAAGAATCAAGTGTGCGTTTTGTCCCAAGAAAAAAAATCGGTTCACGACCGTGAGGTGTAAAAGAGCATATCTACATTTCTGCATTTCTATGCTATTCTGCATTTCTCTAATTTGTGGAGAACATACAGTAAGTTTATGTAATCAGTGTCATGGAGTAAATGAAGACAGTGAGAGCACAGATTGATGGAATAAATTGAATATTTAAAACTATAAAGTTATTATAATTTATTTGTGAATGTGATGAAATTTATTTCTCAATAATACTAAATTATTTTTTATTACCTGTCTTAACATATTTTTTTACTGTAATCAACCTGTTTGTTTTCTTTTTCAAAAACCTGACGACAATGTAATTAATTAAAAAATACATATGTGTGATATATAAACTAAATAAAAATGAAATATGAAAAGTATACTGTTGTTTAACTTGTAAAAGTAGTTTTATTCTCAAGTGAGCGCCGCGCTCACCCTCGACCTACAGCGTGACGCGAATGAGCTCGACCTATCGAGGGTTAAATAAAATAGTAATTTATTTTTATTACTTTCCCGTATACTATAAGTACATATAGTATAGGGAAAGTAAAGTAATGGTGCGCGAAAAAACGGCGGATTTTCGGCAGAAAAACTCTTATTACAGAGTAGTAACGAAAAAGTGGATAAATCCAGTTGCTAAATTAAGAAAAAAATCTCCTAACACGTGGTGCAGCCAAAATCCCTGTTTTGTGGGTCCTTGATATCGAAAAACCAATTGAAAGCAAAATGTCTGTCCGTCTGTCTATGAACAACGCTAGCGACTAAACCGCTCAGTCGATTTTCTCCAAAATTGATTCTCTCCAATCGATTTGAATTATCTCGTGGCCCCTTGGATTTCAAACCGATATTTTTACTTTGGGGGCTACTTTACATGAAGCACCCTGGACATTGAATCAACTTCACGCAATGAACAGGATTTTCATCATTTGACAATTTGTGAAAGAAAGTTGCCCATACTTCCTTTTTCATAACTTTCACATCTCCTTTAATGTTTCTCATGATTGCCATCTTGTAATAGTTCTGTAACAAGCCTATTTGAGTTTCTGTTAATCTACCCCTTCCTCCAAGTGGTTTGCCATTATCTAATTTCTTGCCTTTCATGTCATTTACTAATCTTTTGAGTCTCGCCCCCATTCTCTTCTGTACATGACCACATTTCAATTTTTCAACTTCTAAATCACCGTAAATTTTTGCTTCTTTAACTTTTTGAAATCCCTTTGGATCTCCATCACCTAAATATTGGGCATAACGAACTCTGGTTTCTTCAGATCTCTCAAATATTTTTTTCACTCCCTCACACTCCATGCCATCACTATATCCCTCATAGTTTTTAGAGCAATTATGTGTTGAGTTTTTGTTTGTAACACATTTGTGGAAATATTTAGAAAGACTCTCCACATCAATAACTTTCCCAGTGTCCAAAACAATAGCTGTCACAACACCATTTAGTGATGTATGGCCATGCTTTTGCCATGAGCCATCAAAAGCTGCAGCAATATTGCAGTTTGTATCAAAAATATCTATAGCTTCTTTTGCTGCATTTTGCATGGATTCTTTAGCTATTTTTTCTAGTCCTTCTAGAACAATGTCACAATAGAACAAAAACTTTGTGGGTGGAGGGGGAAGATCCATTATCGCACATATGGTCTGAGCCGCATTCCTGCCTTTGCCAATGCACCTCATAGCATAACTTAACCTAATATTTACATCATAACCTTTTTGCATTTTTTCAGATGTCATTCTTGATGCTCTCTCTTGGAAAATACCACATTTTAGAGACATTTTAGAAGCCAAGCCTTTTCTGGAGTTAGACTCTTCAAACAATTCAATGCAGTTAACACTATCACAAAATTTACACTTAACAAAAGATTTTATGAAATTAGACACTACACTAATGTTAACAATGATATAACCGCTATGTTCACTATTTATAAAAAAAATTGTCATGTTCATCTGCTAGATGAATCAACTTCTTTCCTGAGGACGACGGCGTGGATCTTGCTTCAGGAGTTCCCATTGTTTCCGTGGACACATCAGCTTTATTTTCATTCGTTTTCTTAGTAAAACGATTCCCATAAAACTTTCTTAAGCCAAATCTCTTTATTCTACCCATGTCGATAGAAAAATAACTATGACTTGGCAACAAAACGCGAAAAAAAACACACTACCCAACTCGCCAAACGCACATCAAACAAGTCGCCAAAACAACACAGCCACAATATTCAAACAAACAATTATACAAGTTCTATGAAAGAGACAAAAGAACATCGCAGCTTTACAGAGTAGCCAATATACTGTAAAGAAAATTCTCTTAGCAAAATATATCCCGAAATTATCTTACAAATGAAGGAAAACAGAATTGGAACAGAGAAAGTGGGCGTAACCTATTTAAAAGGATGTGCGCAGGGAGTTTTAAATTGCTATTTAAACTATTTAAAGAGGTCGAAAGGTCGGAAAAGTGTATATATTCTTGAAGAGGAAAGATTGAAGATTTTTTAGGAGGGAAAACCAAATATCACATTTTTTGTCAAAATTAACTACCATCTGCCCTTCTTTTGGTAGGCTAGTGACAATGTACTCTATTAGTGACAGAAAAATTGCAAAAATGTAATATTTTTTACTTGCCTTTCACGTATTTGACATTTATATTAGCAGCGATTTGTTGACATTATAAAATTAATGAGTACATGAGCTGAAAATAATGTACAGTAAAGTTTTTTGAAAACTCAACCGTTTTCTTTGATTACTAGCTCAAAATTTCGCATTTTAAGAAACGCTCAAATGCTGTTTTTTCATAAATGGCTCCAACTTTTTTCTTCAAGCTTTTGGAACGGATAGTACTAATTGCACTTTTTAATATGACGTAAAGTTCATTTTGATTATTTTTTGTTTTTTCTAAAATTACACAAATGTAATTTTTTGGAAGGTTTCTCAAATCTTTAATATGCACATTACCAGCAATTTGTAAACATCATTATATTTGTGAATGTAAGTGCTTCAAATGACTTTAAATGAAGTTTTTTGAAAAGTCAAAAATGTTGTGTGAAAAAGAGCTTCAAATTTCGCATTTTTAGTAGCGCTTAAACGCCATTTTCTTTAAAACGGATACAAATTTTTAAAAGAAAATTGCCTTTTAGGGCTAGTTTTTGTGTTCTTTAATATTCTAAAATTACTATTTCCATTCTACCATTTGGAAAACGAAAAATTGAGGAAATGTCAAAAAATGTACTTTGGGGGGCGATAGATGGTGGCTGGATTTCTCAATGAAATATATTAATCAAAAATACATCTTCAAATAAGGTCATATTTATTTTTATCGAGTAGTTTTTCTATAATTTCCTGTCAAACATAACAGCCCGATGCAAATTTATTGCGCTTCAGACAGCCGGATGCGTCGTAAATTAGAATCTGCAATTTTGTATATTATTTCTTTGTTCGTTTTTAAATTCGACGTTTTGTTATACTTTTACACATTAATCTTCAAAGAAATTATTTATTTTCAAATATTTGAAATAAAAATTGCTAGCTCATTAAGGGAGTATCGACAATGTAGGGAATGCAACAATTGAATTCCGTTCCGCTCTCACGAATTTCTGTGAATAACGCGTCAATGTTGCGACTTAATATAGCTGTAAGGTATCAGGTTTCTTTTTCCAATACAAGTTTACAAAACTTTTGTATTATATTTTTATGCAGTTGTAGAATTCACAGAGTTTTGACATCATTGCGATGGAAACAGTGAGTTGTTCGCTTCTTGGTTAAATTAGACGTTTTCATATAATAGCTAAGAAGTTAGTAGGGCAAGAAAGTGCAATATTTCAATCCTACAAAGCTGTTTCCAATAATAGTGGATAGTATATGCTGTTGTAGACTTACTACTTCATTATTTTCCTCTTCTCCTGCTGCCTTTGGTCTGGCAGCCAGCATAGGCAGCCCATAATGTGCGTCACTCAAGCAAAGGTTTGTTCCTCATTAAGAAAAGAAAATACCTTTGACAATGATGGTATTAACAATACTATCACTCTACTGCACACCTAAATACAAAATAACTATAATTCATGTACGAAGAACTTCGTTAATTATTTTTTAGTTTTCCCGTATCAGACGTATTTTCCTTTTTTTTAACTTTCAATTATTTCTAAGTTTCTTTAATTTTCAATTATTTTTTATTCAAATTAAAAACAGCTAAAATACTGAATATAGAGTTTTAAAAATTACTAACAGTTTGAAACCACGTTATAATTCTTTATCTGAAAAGTTTTCATATTTTCTAGAATATAATCAGAACTTTTTCGTATGAAGAAACGTCCTTAACATATACACCAAATACCGTAAAGAACAAAAAACTCACGCGTATCCAAATACTATCAGGCCATCGCGATCACATTAAAACTGGACACTTCTAGAGCATTGTGGTTACTGACCTTATCGTGTAATATGGCAAAAACGGAAGGTTCTTGACACCACGATTTTGTGTTTTAATCATTTTAGAATATGGAAAGTTGACAAAAATAAAAGGAAAATGAAACAGTTTAGGTAATGAAAAAATGGTTTCAAATATATTTTTTCATTAAATATTGGCATATTCAGGAGAAATACGTTTCGACATACGAATTAAAGACTTAAGAATGTAAAACCAAGACGAATGAACTTGGGCTATGTTGGTGTATCAATTTTAGTAAATATAAGTAAAAGAAGGTGTGAATAAAAGGATTGTAGAAATGTTTGAATTTCCGAGCTTGCAGTATGAATGTATTGTATTCTTGTTTGTTGTTAAGGAAGTTTCTGAACTTTTGAGGTGGCGATGAGTTGTGCATCCACTGCACGTTTTGTCGCTTGCTGTGTCGTTCATATTGATTGCATCACAATTCATCCACTGTCATTATAAGTTCCAAAAAAGCATTCCGCTTTTGCTCACATGGTGTCAGATGTTGCAAATTCATTTCAATAAGATATTTCTTAGACTAATTTAAGGTCACTTTTCAACTTCTAAGATCGTATAGCGACCACTGTAAGTAACACTGGGGATAACGGTAACGGTACACGGACACACACAAAAAATCCATGCCCCGGGCGGGATTCGAACACGAGACCCTTCAAGCACGAGAGTGCAACGGCTCTTCAGCCTTAGCGACCTTGGCTGCTCAGGCCGACTCATATGGAATTGTTCGTGCTCACTTCTCAGACTTTTTGCTCCCGGTTTGCGCCCACGTGAATGTATTGCAACGTGACGTAGAATATTAAGTTCGCAAATCCATGACTTAGGTTGAGATTTGGCGTCACTTCGCACACTGGGCACCTCCGACCTGTCCGAATGTTTGCTGCAAAAATTTCTTTGTTGATTACAATGTGAGTCTAAACAGAACACAGATCAGAGTCCTTTTCATTCGCCTTTTTGAAATCCATTTGCCCTCTCAGAGAAACGAGCAAAAACTATGCCTCCACTAAACCGTCTTATGCCAATGAATCTCAAAAGATGCAACGCTGTAGGCGGCTAAAAACCGCACTAAATTAGGCAGCGAGGACTAGGTCGACCTCGTTAGTGTGAATGTATCATTTGTCATTCAATTACGCTTCACTCATTGGGGCATACCGTTTGGCCAAACTCGAAAAATACAGATATTAATCAGAAGTGTAAAATTCAAAATTTCTCCTGAGTTGGCACTCTATGTTATTTCAAGTAGATGATTTCTCGTGTTAATTTGACTAAATTTAGGCAAGTTTTATTCGCTGAAATTATATGAACCGTTGACAGAAAAAGTGGTGAAAGTGAAATTTTGTAAGATTTGAGATAGATGCACTGGTGGGTTCTTTAACATCGATCCATCATGGGCAAAAATGGTGTGAATGTAACTTCAATATTCCTTTGCAGACGTACCCAACAAGTTTCTCATACCACTGCATGCAATTGTGGTGCAAGTCGACGAAACAACAGCTTCCACGGGCTCCAAATAACTTATTTTTTATCTCTACCCATTACAGAAGAAGCATCTAGAAAAAATATTAATCGATTTTTAGTAATACGTGCACAGGTCAAAATCGCAACTTAAACATTGCTCTCATTTGGATGAAAATAGTGACAAAGCCAATAATTTAAAAATTAGTATCCACACATTTCTTGTATAGGGACACTCATTAATGAAACATTATTCCAATTTGAGAACATAGAGCAAGCTGTCAAAAATAAAATTCATGTTCCCTCTGACCGCTAGAAAACCATCAGTTCAGCTCGAAAGAAGGATAGTAAGTGAAATAGCCCGAGCAGATTTTAAGTCTACTTTCCAGTTTAGATTGAAAAGGCATTTGTGAGAAAGATTTTAACGCAGAAGTCACAGTAAATTGGCTGCAAATACAGAGGATGCAGTTTCTTAGAGAAGAACCTAACTGTAGCCTGTAAATGTAGCAAAAAATTCATTATTGAACTTCTGCAATATATACCTCCAGTTCACCACAATTATTTCAACTCACTAAAACATTCCTAGTTGAGGAAGATATGGGACCTTTAAAAGAAGTTCAAGATGAGGTATGAGGAAGAGACTGCTGCCCCAACTAACTTATCAACGAAGTGAACTCTGCTGACTTATCCTTCACCAAAATGCTTATTCATAGTTGCTTAATGTAAAACTTGTAATAACAGTAAACAAACTTCAATTTAATTCTCGCAATAATAACTAATAATAATTTTCGTAGTGTCAAATATCAAAACATATTAAACAAATACCAATAGTAAGTTAAAAGTGCAACAGTTCGGTGGGTGGTTGTGTTTGCTTTCTTTAATATTTAATTAATAGATAAATATTTTTATTCTCCCTTGTCTTACGTTGGGCAGCCACTAAAACTGTTCTTGTTTTCTTACTTTGGTAATATTTATAAAAATATATAAATAATACGGCTCCTTCCGTTTCAATACCAATTTTAAACACTTAATTACTTACAACTGCACGAGCATGTGACCTACCACCCTGAACCATTTACAGAAAATTTATAAGAACTGTTAGCACATTTTTGGCGGCGCGGACAAATTCCTGCGACTTCCGCCCACCTGGGCACTCTTTGTGGTACTTCCCGCTAAATTATGGGAGTTCCATGCTACACCAGGGTGTCATGGGGGCGCCAACTCCAAAGTTCGCGCGTCCCACTTAAAAAAAATCAATCAATTAATGATTGAATTAAGACGTTAATTGATCATTGTTTCCCCGCGCCTCGATGCGTGTGGCGGTTCTCCCGCCGCCCGGCCAGTTGCAACCAGCTACCCTCGGCGCCGACTCCGATGACGTCACCGCCGCTACCACCACCATCACGCCGTCGCCGCCCGTATCTCCCCCCGCCTACGTCCGCCCCTCCACCTGCTAGCCGGCTGCCCGCCCCCCCTGCGCCCTGCCCGGGGTCTGAACCCGGGGCGAGGCCAGAGCCTGGGTGGACAGCGGGAGAGATGGCTGGTGGAGTGTGGACCAAGCGGAAAGGGCTATGGTGGACCTCGAGCGTGAAGCATCCACGGTGGTGAAAGGCATTTTCTTGATATCTGCATTTGAGACCCTCTACTAGACAGCTGTGTAATTTGGAGGAGCTGTGGCGCTGTGAGAGTGGACTGGGTGGGAAAATCCAGCCATGTGTGCCTCGTAACCTTTCAATACTTTCTGCAATGTTACATTAATTTGGTTTTTCTTGCTGTGTTAGTCAGGTAGCATCGCTTGGTCAGTGTGTGCCTTTAATTTTGTATTTTCGCAACAGTGCAAGAGTTTTGTGAAATTGTTAAAGTTTTTTTTTGTATTCTTTGACAGAACATGGAGTTCGAAGCCGCCTGTACAGGGTACGGTATTGATCAAAATTGCGGGTTATTAATACGTAGCAATAAAAATAAAAACACGAGAATTCTGATCTGAAAGCCACCATCAATTGGCACCTTGTTTTATTAATCGATTACGATGGTATCGTTGCCGCCTCTCACAAATGACATAGTTATCAAATCATATACAATGAAATACTCTTAAACGTAAACACTAAACTCTCAATAAAACATAAATATTCATCTTACGCTTACACTTCACATTCAAAATACCCATTCATACTGCGCGCGTTATTTTTAAACATGACCACTTTATAATTACAACTACTTTGAATTATCATTAGTTCCGTTTTATCATTCGTCAAAACACAACTTAGCCTTCTTACAAAACTGCGCCGACAGTCTGTCAAAAACAAATCAGAACACTTCCCTTTTCGAAGTTCGGCAACGCTAGGCAGTGCGTTATCAGTTACATCTGCATCTCTCCTTCAAAGTCCCATAGATCTAGATCACCACCATTTCTATCCACAATAACATCTCAGCATCCAGCCTAAACGCCTTCTCGACACACTCGAGTCGCGACACGTTCTCTACAAAACTGCGCACATCTGACACTCGAGTCCCGACACATTCTCTGCCGAAACTGCGCAGCATCTGAACGTCTAGCTCCCTGCATTCATCAGGAAAACTGTCTCTCTCATCTTTTGTCCCCGGTATTGTTCCGTGGCGAAAATTGCGTTTTGTCTCTTATTCTGTTACATATTTATGTACGGTTCTTAAATAAATTATCGGTGAAATATATCTGAGTTTTCCGCCTTCTTAAAAGCTTCAAAATTGTCTCAATTTAATTATTTTCCCGTGATTTGACCTCCTACTTACATGGTGTAAACCATTCACTTGTCTGTTGACGTCACTTAATGTTATTACAATTATCAATAATTTGCATTACCCTCGCGTTTATTGCTCATTGGCACATCACATCTTAAAATGTCTTTATTTACTTGTTGCTTGCTCGGATTTCACGAAATTTTAGGATGTTCGCGTAATAATATAAACCAATTCCTACGCCTCTGCGCCATCGTTTGTCATTATGACAATGCCATTATTTTTGCATACGGAAAATATTCATAAATTTGATTGTTCTTTTTAATGTCAATGTGAACCATCACAAAAGAATATCTTCTTAATACATTCATAATACTTTAGGTCATTTATTTCCATGTACTGAAGTTTCACGTTTTCCGTTTACAAGACATTTTCCGAAAAGCATGTCTTTTTACTTCCACCACTTTTGCTCTTAACGGCTCATATGTGAACATCTTGGAAACTGAGATTATTCAGTTAGGGTTTCATTGCGTTGGATACTGCGGATATCTAATGTTGCTGTCAATAAATGAATGTAAAGTAAATTCAAAAAGAAAATTTTCATTGTCGATTCTGCATCCATGTCAGTTGTGGACAAAATTGGAAATAGTCTGCTGATGATATGCATGTTGAGCAAATTTAATAAGAGCAAAAAATTTGAAGTAAATTTAATTGTAAGTGCAATATATTGTAAAATAACTTTTGTTTCCGATATTTCTTGAAATACCTGCTAATATTAATGGGCACCAGGTATGTTTAAAAAACAAAAGAAAATGATTTCAGGTTGTCATTAGGAATAACAGTCGACCTTAAGTGTGATTCTCTAGAAAAAGCAGTTTCCAATCATGACTGTTGAAGAATTTTGGTTAATCCTTAGCCTTGTGTATCCACAACTTGCTGCGAAAACAGGTTGTTGGTGCATTGTTCATCAACGTATCAGGGTTTTATACGCTGTATTGTACAAAATGAAAGTACTAAGCAAGTTCAAAAGTTTAAATTGATGTGAGGTGTGCATTACTTCCGTCAGAACGTGAGTTTTAAAGGAATGCAAGATCTCGCAATAACCATGTTATTAAGAAATATTATTAGATGATAGAATGAGAAATTTTAATTCCAATGAACGCACAATTTTTTTTGGAATGTTGGCCTAATAAAGCAAATTAGATTAATCATTTTTCCACTGTACACAAATTAGTATCAATCTTGGAACTAGTGTAATGAGTTAGAAACTGTAACTACGTTTGTGCTTAGAACTACATTTATACTTTGAAAATCTAGAGTGAATGCGGAATTACGAATTTTGTATTTGAATGTAATACATGTGATCGAGTTGAAGGTACATTCTTTATCTGATTCCAATCCTTTGTACATTTTCTAACTTAAAAAAATGACTTTACAAAAGCAAACTTCAGGTAAGTGGCGTGCATTCCATGTAATGAAGGGGATGAGTCATTCCCCTAAATAAAGCAGAGAAAAAATCCTTTCTATATTAGAAATATTCGTTGCTTATGGCTAGAGCAAAACTGTTCATTCAACTCAGATTCTGAGCTAAGTGAGGTTGAATCGTAACAATCGATGTTTTCAGAACGGAATGTAGATTAGTCTCGTGACGTCAGCAAAGCTTACAGAGTGCAGGCGTTTGACTTCGCCATGCCTCGTGAAAAGTCGGGTCGGTTCGTGGGTGCGCGTGAATGAGTATTTAAATGCGTTCTGTTGTGATCGACTGGTAGCAATTTCAATTCGAAAGAATTTATTATTTTGGCGTTTTGAGAGTGTTTGATATACGTACTAACTACATGATAATACAATGGAAGTATCAAGTACCCCTAATAATATCGAGAACGTGTACATTAAGTATTCTAAACTTACTAATTCTTCGCCTACCGTTCTGCAGTTCTCCCTTGCGGGAAGGCGAACTCACTCCGGCGTCTAGCGAGGAAAGTGTGGTCAACCCACGTTGACAGGCAAAGCCAACCGGCACCGCGCGACACCCATGAATCCCTCGCGATAATCTCCGTTTCCGGTGATACATTCGAAGTCGGCACGATCAACTTTCAGGAAAATAAAACATTACTGAAATTTCGAGGAATAACCACACAAGAACTGCAGACGGAAGTTTGGATCTTATTTCCTCTTGGTCTATGAGATAAATTCCACCAGGATTGTCGTTGAGCTATTAACCAAAATAATACATTTGCATTCAAAGCGAAAACAAGAAACACAATTTGCAAGAACCAACAAGACGTGAAATTTGTCCGAGGAATTTAAACCGCAGAGCATCCAGAGAATGTGAAAAGTGAAAGAAAACAGTAGAAAGGACATCACATCCATTGTTTGTAAAGATTATGAAAACTTTATTACTGAACTCTATAGATACATTGTAAAAACAACATTCACCATATATTAAAGTTTATGGACATATTTTTCATTTTATGAAAAAAATGCTTTAATGCATTGATGAATATTCTAAATTTGTGTTAATAATTTTAAATAAGAAAGTACTCGATAAATAAAGTTAAGTTATAAGTCACATAAATGCCGAATTATATTTTTTTATAATGTTAGAAGGCATTTAGACAACCAAATTTTCCCTGGAGTCTGTTTTCTCCTGGGCGACCAGTTACGTTCGTATGCAAGATGCGACCTCTCCCGGATTAATATTCACATTTTGTGAACATTCATATCATCTTTATCTGTATTACGTTTTTTATATCTTGGACTTCAAAAGTGCTTCCCCTACTGAAATTATCACCACACGCCACTGCTTCAGGGGCACATCATAAGCAACACCGGAATACAATATCGTTCCTAAAAATATTGGGAAATGCTTACTTAACTGAAAATTGTAAATATAGAGAATATTCTTTGAGGATTTCCCAAGTGTGTATTCCTCATAATATTTTTCTACATTTTTGAAACATTATTAATTCCTATCATTTTATGAACTTTCCAAAACTAATTTGTTTAAGTGAGTGATGAAATTCGTTGCGTATCTGATGCATTACAACGATTAATAACTTCAAAACATATATGACCGCGCTCAAGATAAGGTAATTAGAGTGCTTTAAAGGGGAACGAATACTAAATGATTCATCGCCAGGCAGTCTCTTGGTTCTAAATGCTAGTCATAATGAAATTTAAGTAAATCAGTAAAAATATTGATAAAATGGTTTTGTGTATAATAAAATATTAATAGATTATTAAGACCACTTTTGCATGCAAAGACTGACACACCTCCAATGCACGCTTGTTAAATTGGTAAAAGTCCTATTTTTAATTACTGAAGTTGAACATTTTTATTAATGTATTACATATGTTATACATATGTATTAATGTATACATATGTATTACATATATTATATTAGATAATGGATTACATCATCCAATAGAAACATTTAAAGTTCACCTGTTACAAGATTATAGCTCAAGACTTTTATACCAGAGTAGACTCAACCAGAAAACCCTTATTAATCCTATAAGTAACAATATAAATGAAGAATGGGCAAATATTAAGGAAATTATAACACAGGCAGCAGCAGAAGCAATAGGAGTAAGGAAAAAGAAGTTTTCGAAAAGAGGGCTAAGGTTCTGGAATGATAATATCAAGCAACTAATTAAAGGAAAAAAAGAAGCATACTTAAAGACCCTCTCATCTCCTGGGGATAAGAATCATAGAATGGAATATAAAAGAAAATCAGCTCTAGTTAAAAGAGAAGTCCGTAAACTAAAACGAGAAAGTTGGAAAAGATATGTTAGCGAAATTGAACACGACTTATTTGAAAAGCATATAAAGTTATAAAATACTTAAATAATCAAGAAAGAGATACAGTTCAATTGAATATAATTTCAGAAAGTAAATGGTTAAATTATTTTAAATCGTTATGGACCTCTGAAGAAGAAGAAGAGATAGGAATTAAAATAGATATATGTAATTCTATAGATCTGATCTCTATGGATGAGTTGAAAGCAGCCATTAACACAACAAAAAATAAAAAGTCACCTGGTACTGATAATCTAAACATGGAATTGATCAGATATGCATCGAATCAATTTATGCAGAGACTTCTAAACTTTATTAATATCTGCTGGTTCAGTGGATATGTGCCAGAAGAATGGAATGAAGCCCTAATTTACCCACTATATAAAAAAGGCGACAAATCTGAATGTTCAAATTGTAGGGGTATAAGCCTTCTAAATTCTTGTTACAAAATCTACGCAAAAATTATAAACCAAAGGTTAGTGCCTATTGTTGAAACTCAAATATCTGAAACACAACATGGATTTAGAAAAGGTAGATCATGTTCAGATTGTATTTTTGTATTGACACATCTTACTGAAAAGCGAAGAGAATTTAAACTACCAACATACTACGTCTTTATTGATTATGTAAAAGCATTCGACAGCCTTAAAAGAAGATTATTATGGGAAACCCTGAAAAATATTGGACTCCCTTCTCATCTTATTACAGCAATTCAATCATTATACAGAAGTTATAAAATCAAGATCCGAATGCTAAGAAATGGAACAGAATCAGCTTGTATAAACCAGGGAGTAAGACAGGGATGCCCGCTCTCGCCAACGCTTTTTAATATATATATGGACGTGATCATTAAAAAATGGTTGATGACTTTAAATGAGGTTTTTAAGATTAATAATGTCGAGATGCCAACATTACTTTTTGCCGACGACCAGCTTATCATAGGAAAATCTGAACATGAAACACAAATAGCAGTTCATAAGTTAAGTCAGATTGCAAATGAATATGGAATGAAAATCTCACCAAATAAAACCAAAGGGATGGCATTTAAGGGACTTGAACCTTTAAGAGCAAAAATAGTTATAGATGGCCAAATAATTGAACAAATTAGTGAATTTAAATATCTCGGATATCATTTTAATTATATTAAATCAAGAGATGTGGAAATAAAATTGAACAATTTCACATACTTCTGTGGAACATTACAACGAACTCTAAAGCATAATGTGCAAAAGGAAACTCTGCTTAGATTTTACAAAGTTATTGCCTTGCCATTACTGCTTTATGGAAGCGAGAGCTGGAAAAAATGGAAAGATCATGTCCTGAGAATGCCACAACAAAGGCTAAGTAAAATAATTCTTCAATATGCACCAAAAGGAAAAAGAAGTGTAGGAAGACCCTTAAAGAGATGGCATGAGCAATGAGACGGAACAGATCAAACGGTCTAATCCTTGTTGTCGATGATGATGATGATCATCCAATATTATATTTTTAAATCATTGCATATTTGTACATGATTTGCAAAATTTTAGTAATTCCGACTTATTTGCAGGGAAATCCTGACAATTTTATATCTTATTAAAATTGTTGAATAAAGTCTCCAAGTTTTTTCTTTAAACTTTTTGAATGTGTTAAGCACAATACACAAAATCACATGATATAGAACTATATTGATCGAATTTTTTTAATTTAAGAACATTACACCATTACTTATAATGGAATTTTTTGGAACACCTTGCCTGTTAGTATTCATATTACAGGCGCATTTTATAATGTAATAGATTTCGTGGGCAAATATGCTTTAAACGACACCTGTAGAAATCTCTCAAATTTTCAAGTGTGTTAAGATATCTCAAAATTTCATGTGTAAATAAAAAGAAAAAAGAGAAATTTCCATCCATTTGTGACTGTGGAATTTTATTACAATAGTGAAACTTTGGAATACCATGACCAAAATTAAGTTGGTGGTCATCATCATACAAATAAAATGAAATACAATGTAAAAACACATGAGTCAAGTCGTTATATTTTTTTCTATCAGTAATGTTCTCCGTGGCATCTGGGTATTACTTATAAAACATTACATTTTTACAATGACTTACACATACAATTATAGAAAAAATAATTATAAATTACACAAAATTATGTAAAAAGTATGCATGCTGTTTAAAACATAGGGGGCATAATTTCAGGTATGTAGTCCACATATGTTGACAAAAATTACATTATATCATGTGTTCGGACGTTCTTCATTTCCGAGTTATGGCCTTCACAACGCTGAAATTCATGGGAACATTTTTCTTTACGCAGGTCATCGTCAATTCAGAAGATGTACAAAGTGTTCACCTCCTCGTTGAATACATACCTCACACCAATTTCCCATTGACCTGCGAACAAGATCCCAAACTCCAGGAGTATTGCTTATTTCCTCGCAGGATGCCAAAATTCGATTCCGAATGGATTTCAAATAAGGCGCCGGAGACGAATACACCAATGATTTTAAATAGCCCCACAAGTAGAAATCGAGAGGGTTCAAATCAGGTGAACGTGGAGACCAAGAAATTGGGCCACCTCCACCTCGATCAGGAAACCTATCCAAGTACTATCGCGCCGTACGACTGAAGTGTGCAGGAGCGCTATCACCTAAGAAATGAGTCTGTTGACGACTGATCAATGGAGTGTCTTCACAAACATGAGATATGGTGTTTTCCAAGAAGTTTGTGTACGCCTGTCCCGTAAGTGTGTTAACAAGTATATGAGGTCTAACTAGTCGATCACCAATGACACCGGACCTCATGTTGAGGGAGAACCGCATCTGATGATGTGATGGAACAGTTGCACGTAGGTTTTCTTATGCCCATACATGTATATTGTGAAAATTTGTAATGCCATTTCGAGTGAACTGTGCTTCATCTGTAAATAATACTAAGGCAGAAAAGTTCGGATTTGCACATCACTGCTGCAAGAACCACCTACAGAACCTACCTCATGAAGGGTAATCGGCTGGTGAAAGGCCTGTACACGTTGCAAATGATCGGGATACAACTCACACTACTGCAACAGTCTACAGATAGTCGTATGACAAACTTTCACTTAACCTTCGTGTGCTGATAGAAGGAGTCGTGTCCACAGAATCCAAAATCTCCTCCTTTACAGCTGAAGTTGTAGATCTTGGGCGTCATCGCCCTCCCCCAAACCAAGGGAGTTAAATTTTCCTTGCTTGCACAGACGGCAGAGGGCTTGCACAGCACAGGTGGCCATGTCTTCCGATCAGGACATTGACGCTGTGGGTACCTCTCCTGTTAAGGAGAGGTTAAGAGCCAGTTAAGTTAAGAGCCAGCGCAGCATTGCCGTCCGCCTTACCGTACATGAAGTGCAACGCCAAACACAACACTGAATGTAACCTTCGCCTTGGCGTGAACTGTCCGAGTGAACTTTTAATGTCTCCTTTCACGACAACGACCTTTAAAAGGAAAAGCGTTCCGATGAATTTAAGTGTTGTGAAGGCCATAACTCCGAAATGAAACATTTCCGAATAAATGTTATAATGAACTATTTTGCCTGTCTTCATACGGGAATACACATTTGAAATTATGCCCCCTACTTTTGAAACAGCTGTATAGTTGTTTCTTGTATCAATAGCACAGGAAAATTGTTTGACCATTTAACACACGTTCTTACGAAACTTGTGGTTGGGACTACAGTGGGACCAAGATAATTCCGAGGAATGGTTATTGTCAATTTTTCGCTGTCATAACGCTGAATTAATAACTCTGTATTGTGAAGAAGACCTAGAAAAGGAATAAATGTTTCAAATGTGTTCATGTTAAGACAAAAATCTGAAAGAATATAGAGACTATAAAGGAATATATTTAGCATTTATCAGTGAAAATATCTAAAAACCAAAACATGTTATCTATTAATATTTATTTCATTCCCCAGTTTATTAAAGTTTTCTTTGTATTGATTTCAAAACAATAAAAATATTAAAACAAGCTATACGTTACTAGTATAATTGTCGATAATCTGATGTCTCTTTATCGCTCATCTCACATGATCCAGAAAGATTCCTGCACAACCGTAAAGACGCGAAACCGAGGCCAACACTCAAAATAGACGAAAGCGGCATACCAAGCAGAAGATAAAAACATATCAGCGAAGTGCAAGAAAAAACTTAAAAAAGTGTTAGGAGTAATTCTTAATTTTCATTTCAATATGAATCTCCTCTGAATACTCATAACTTTTCAGTCACGAAGCGCTGCTGATGGACTGTGAAGGCCATTTGATCATCCAAAGAGACGCAACTGTATTTGCACCCCGATTCAGTAACGGGATTCCCAATTTCGTCACGTAAGAACTACACGTACTTCGTCCCTTTTAACGTACTGAGCGTATTTTCGTTCCGGATGGTTATCTAATCGACTCACCACCACATGCACGACCTTATTAAACATTTAAAACAATTGCAAACTGCTACTTCCAGTTAAATAAAAAACGAGGAACTTTTTAGAAACTGATGTCATAGCTACGTTTAAAACACTGAAATAGAACTTATATTTTAACTTTATAATATAATAACTTTGTAATATAAACTTAATATTTTAACTTTAAACTCTATTGTTATTTCTTATTTTTAGTGTTGTCTCGTAAATGTTTGCACGTATGGAAGATTGTCGTTGTGGAACATCCCGCCTTTCGGTCCCCGAAAACCAACACGAAAACTTTCAGTATTCGCTAAGGACTCACTTGATTTTCAGAAATATCAGACACGAACTTAAGATTTACTACGAAATTTTCTTTTGGCGACTCGATTACCGTTGATTTCAACAAATTTTATGATAGGTGCTTCGAAAGCCGAAGAAACCGCTGAAGTCTATTTTGTTTTCGACACTTCGTAGCTGAATTAGAGCAAAATTGAGACACGCTTAAAATGTTTTCTATCAGTGAGAAATTATAGATACTCTGCTGTGGACGGCTTCAGTAGAATTGAATATGAATATTCACTGCGTTGCCAGAATTACAATAGAGGACTCATTTAGAAGTTGCTTTATCTACCAAGAAATTTACACTTCAAAACTTAGGTGAGAATAATATTAAAGAAGTCTGAAATGCTGACTTGCATGAATTATGCAAGAACAAAAATTAAACCAGTGAAAACTAAATTTTTACACAATACTAATGCAGAATTACGCCCAGCCGTCATCTTTCCGCTCCGACAGCGCTGCCAACCTGGTGCCCTCGTGCCGCAATTGCCTCCTCGCTGTCGTCTCGTAGCTCAGCATTACTTTCGTCCCGCCTACATCCCGCACCGCCCGCTCGTCCTGTTCTGCTCGGCCCCGGCCCGCGCCACACGGCAACGCCCAGCAACAATGAAGCTCAACTGGATGGGGAATTGCATTTAATCGAAGAGCCATCTTGTGCTGCAGCGCCATCTTGTGGAAAGTTACTACAAAGTGAACAGCATAAAAACCTTCTCCAAGGAAAAACACCTAATTTCACGGAGAATGATCAAAAGTGTTTATATAAGCCAAATTAACATCCATTTTTATACAGAATGTCCAGAGAGGAATCATCGGAACTGAAAACAAGCTCTTAAGTCAATTTTAAACATATTTTTATGTTAAATTGCTTTGAGATTTCAAATGTCTGTCACAATAAGCACTCAAAAGTTGGTTTCAAAAAATAATTTCTATGCAAAAATTTGCATTGAAAAACGCTCCAGAAACATGTAAAATGTTCATTATTTTAAAAAGAAACTAATATATTTGTTCACAAAGAAAAAATAACACAGAAATAAAAAGCAATTGAATTGTGTAAATTAGCTGCTTTTGTATTTTGGGGTCAATTTTTCTTTGTAAACAAATATATTAACTTATTTTGTAAATAATAAACAATTTATATGTTTCTGTACTCATTTATTCTTAGATAAAAACTTACATGTTTCTGGAGTGTTTATATGTTTCTGAAATTGATAGAAAATATTTTTTCAGACCAACTTTTGAGAGTTGAGCCATTCGAAATATCGAAGGACCTTGTTAGACAAAATATGCTTAAAATTGACTTAAGAGCTTGTCTTCTAAGTTTCGTCGTTTCTTCCCGGGACACCTGTATACAGAGTTCGGGCGCTCGGTCGGCCGGAGTGCGATGACAGCGCGCGAGGGAGCCCCGTGGGAGGGCGCGAAGGGGCGGAGCCGGCGGCGGTGGCGGCTTGGCAGAAGCACAGATAGAAACAGCCGGGGAACTTGAAAGCCTGCCAAGGGTGAGCAGACGCGGGATGGTCTCTGGCTGGTCATCGTCAGGCGCCGATATTAAAATGCCTTCGTGCAGGACGTAAGCGAACCGTTAAGGGAGATACGCCGCTTTATTACAATAACGTGCGAATTCACACGAATGCAATTTTTTCATACAATAGTGTAAACTGATGTATATGCTGCGTTCGTAGACCAGATATATCAAGGAGTTTCATACTCCATAAAAAAGTGACACATTCCAAAATTTGTGATTTTGCTAGGGGACTGTTTTATCATTAGCAGATACATTTTTTAGACGACCAAACAAAATAAGTTTTACTTTAAATACCAACTGTTTTGAAAATAACTTCACCAATGCTTACTGGCACAAAAGATATTTTTTTAACATATTTCCTCAGTAAACTCAAATTAAGACGATTTTTTATTTACAATGTTTATTATTATGTTTTTTGCACACCAACGATGTTTTATGGGGGAGATTTTTGTAGAATCTTTCGTCTTATTAAGCATTTATTGCAAAGGAATGTTACAATTGTTAGGCAAGTACTTATTTCTCAACATTACCTACTTTCTTGAATTATTGGTAACGTTTGTAATTTTCCAAACATTTAGCGTGCTTAACGAAAATGGAACTTGCGCCATAATTATAAACGCACTATCCGAAGAAAATGTTAAAAATTGAATGTTCTAGAAAAATATTGTCTTTTAATTTGCTTTTATTGTACGCCATATTACGCGAAAACTCACATAAAACATTTGGAGCTGTTTTTGAGAAAATCTTGTTCTTGTAATTTTTTAATATTGCACATATTGTACGCAATATTGCGCGAAAACTACTAAAATTTTCAAAAATTTATATGATCTTTTGTTTTTAAGGTCGCTTTCTAACAACTTGGTCATACAGCGACCACTGTGCTATTTTTTAACTGTAAGGGAAACTCTTAAGTTAATGAAAGTTCCATATGATTTTCAGACAGTCGTAATGTTTATTCAAAAATAAACATTGGGTACCTTTCGGAGACTAGATGTGTCTCCATTATTAAACTTTAAATAGAATGTAATATAACCTAGTTACTTGATGTCAAACATAACCTATAAGATGAAATAATAAAATTACAATTGTGTTAAAAACAACATATCAAAGCTTTAAATTTCTACAAACGTGCACTAATTTTTTATTATACTACACTAAATAAAGTAATGGCAAGTACGTAGTAAAAAAAATTCCATACTCACATAAAGCTGTAGAATTTAAAATTTATTTAAATAAATAAAATTCTAGAGCAAAATAATAGTCTCTATCTTCAGTATTGTATTTCTAGGATAACGCACATAAAATACTTTAACTTTCGAACATTTTTAAAATGTAGAGAATATATCAAAAATCGGTTTTGTGCAATTTTTAAAAGAGTACTTTATTCTACTCGAAATAAATTAAAGACATTTTTGAGAAAATTATGAAAATGTCGTTGAAGCTTCGTGTTAAGTATCTCCAAAAAATAAAATATCCGTTTCAAATTCAAGGGGCAGCAACATCAACCAGATCGACAAGAGAGAATCCATTTTGATGAAACTCCCGCCTATGGTTTAGCCGTTAGCATTGTTTGCTGACAGACAGAGAGATAGACAGACGCACGGGCAGACGTTTCGCCGAAAACAAATTTTACTTTCTCACCTTACTATGTGCTTACGTAGTAAATAGACAGTATTGTAATATCATGGCAAAAATCAACAATTTCTCAACCAAAAAACTATTTTGGGATTCTGGTTTCAAAAATTTGGATAAGTCAAGTTCCAAAATGTTGTACATTACTTCTTGGCTTGTGTAGTCAGTATCCACGTTTCATGGCTCGTCTACTGTACCGAGAAATTGATTGGCGGCAAAACGTCTCTGTCCGTTGAAATCAGAGCTACATCTCAATTTTCTTTATGTATATTTAATTATTATTAAGGTTTTGCACAAAGATTTTCTTCGTCATTAGATGGTGAGTAGAGTGTTGTCTTTAAGTTGTTGTAAATCTGAATACCTCCGTATATTTAGGTGGACGTTTAGTGTTTGGTTTCTGATGACTGAAAAAGCTTCTTAGCAATACCATGATGCCATCAACAGCGCACAGGGTCCTTTTAGACTTACTTCCATCGCTAAAATGTATCAATCTCGATGAAAATGCGCTTATTTTATTAGTTTTTAGTGCAAGGAGACCATCGTGTTTAGATAGAAAGGCAGTGCCAAGGCCGAGATTCGTGCGATGGAAATATGAATATGCCTTTTCGATATTTATACCACATTCTTGAAAAAAATTGGACTAATTGGAAGCTCGTGTACCAAACGTCGTGTAGAATACCTAGATACGTTTCTAATTGTTAATCAGATCGATCAAGGAATATCAATCTTGGAGAAATTTGTCTGAACAGTTTAGGAGCTTGCATTTACCACTGACGGACAGACAGACGCATGAGATTTCATACAACTCTCTTCTTTTCCTACTCCATGAAGGAAACTTTAAATGTGCAATTTTTTATTCTTTCGCAAATATTTCGAGAGTAAATCTACCAAAGTGAATTAAACGTCAATGAAAAAGCCCATAAAATTTTCTAGAAAGTGAAACTAAATGCACATGCATTTTCATTCGTTTCAATTTTGCAATTAGAATAACAATTGAAGGTATCTCACTGTAGCCTCACGGGTAAACGTTGTTGTCAGTGAATGTAAAATAAAATTTATTAAAAAAATACATTCCGTTCAGGTAAGTAGATTTTTGACAGTTTATAAAACAGTTAAGTAGGCCACATCGTACTGCGAAAAGTGTTCAGAGCCCAGATCCATGCATACGGACTAGAGCGACAGCTGTTCAAAGTGTCCATTCGGTGCGTCTAATATACGATGTTCCAAAATCGTCACTAAAATAATATTAGAAGAATTGATATCAATCGTGTCGAGACGCAGACGATATTCGAGTGAATTATCGCGTCAAACAGATATAACCAAATAGACCATATATACGAAATTCAAAGAGTGCGATTGTTTACTTTCATCATAGTTTTATTGAAACTAGCAACCTTCAGGATTGTAGGCAGGCCGGATTTACCTACAAGCAAAACAAGCAGTGGCTTGGGGGCTTTCATCCATAAGGGGTCTCGTGCTTTGGAAAAATATGCAAAACATCTTTTGTAAAATAAAATGTATTTTAATGTAATAAATATAATACATCTAAAATTTTATATAATAATTTATTATTTTTCTTATAAAAATCATTTGTACAGAAAGTACTTGTACAAAGGTAAGTTTTTTATTTAATCAAGACGAAGAGGGAGGATCACAATTTTGTGCTTGAGGACACCTCAATACTTATATCTGGTTCTTGTTGTAGGTTATTTAGAGTGGACACCCTCAACTGGTAGGCACAAAACTAGCAGATATGAAAGGCAGGTGGAAATGTTGATTCCCCCATGAGTAGCAGCACACATGTCGTTGCACTGTCATTAGACTACATCGATGTACTGTTCCCAATATTTACCCGTCCAACACATCTACCCACAACGATGCACAACCTTCACAATGACGCACAAAGAGTTATTCATCCTCAACAGTTACACCAGTACCACAGATAAAATGCAGGCACTTCGAACGATTTACCGTTGCATACGAAATGTTCTCGTTGGCTGCTTCAGAGTACCGTTCAAAAATCCCTATTCTGGAGTTTCCATCCATTGTCGGTGAGGCACTGTGTTCGAAAGACTGGAAGCAACATAATTGTCCTGTTTGAGCAGAGTAACTTACGTGTCACTCTCGTACCGATACAATATAAAAGGTTTCCAGTAAGCATCTGGACGACTATCGTTTATGATTATTCGATCTGCCCTTAATTGCTTCTATTCCGTCTAAATGAGAATCTCTTCTTGGAACCCCGTGAACGTAACACGATTTTACTCCGCGTTTTTCCAGTCCTCGCTCCGACTCAAAGTTGGCATCGCCCTAAAATTGAGAGATCATAAAACTGTTATGGATACATTAAACCATTCAAAGTTGGAGCTCGTGCCACTGGGCAGCGCGCGACGTTAGAGATCGCCAGGACAGCGGAAGCAGCCACTGGAAAGCGAGTCCCAGGCGAGACGCAATTAATGACGTAGTCGTCTGTATTGAAGTAGACACGGGCGCCGGCGTAGTCAGATTTGTTTTGTGAGTGCGCTCCAGAATGTTTATAGTTGTAGTAATTCTGCCTACGCCGTATATGCCCGCTACAGGATTTCTACTTTGACTTTGATGACTGGCTTCGAACTGGTAAATCTCCTGGTGACGACAGTGGTTTCGATTAGTGGTACACCTCTTGGTTATATTGTAAAAGTCATTGTTGTCAAACTCTAGAATTCTATAAAGTGCGAAATAAACAGTTTCTTTGTGTATTTTTTGGACATAAAAAACCTAGTTAAATTTCACATAATTTTCTCGTAGAGAAAGAATGGTTCACACAAAGTCACCACAGTGGCAGAAGAAAGCTATTTAATCTGAAGGCTGCGCTTAGTACCAGACTGCAGGTGAATTGACTTATTCAATGCTGTCCCCAGAAAACTCCTCTGTTTCGCAGAATTTGATCAACCTTTCCCTTTTATCTCACCACTTTGTGCGACAGGCAGTTGAAGTGTAAGATCTGTTACAATACTTTGTATGTAAAACAAACTCGACTCGTTCAACTTATTTTGTAAACATATCGTTAATTTACAAGAATATTTTCTGATTGCTTCACCTGTTAACTCCGTGTCAGAAGTTAAGTTCTCTAGTACTTCTTGAGGACATACATTCAAAACGTTTCACAGTCGACTCACGTATAAATGGAGTAAGTTTTAAACTTGTCGCCGGAAGATCGCCCCTGAATTTAATGGCTAGATCACAGCGTCTGAGAGGTACCAAGTGCGTTCTTTGTCTTACTCCTCGTCGTCTGAGAAGTAATAAGTCCGTCCAATGCCTAACTCCCCAGGCCGCGCTAGAGTCGCTCCGTCTCGCTCGAGGCGGACGAGCTGTTGGTGTTGGTGGGGGTGGTTGTGCGCGTGCTCCTGCGGGCTGCAGCGGCGTTGGTGGGGGCATGCCGACGAAGGGGAAGGCGGGCGCGTAGCGAACGCCAGGCCGCTCGCGCGCGCTCCCACCGCCCCACGGCCAGCCACAGCACCGCCCCCGCGCGCGCCACGTCCAGGAAGCTCCCCAGCGCGGAGAATATGTAAGACACGTCCTGGGCGTGCAAGTAGCCATAGGGTTTCGGAGACACGTGGGGACGGAACGCCCACACGGCCGCCTCCAGCCCCAGCTCCAGCACGCCCGCCGTCAGCAGCAGCTTCACGTACAGCAGCGCGCTGCGGACACGAATATTAGCATAGCTTAATCTCCACATGGCTTTGGAACACCTTTTACATCACAGACACGAACAATATCACAACTTAACCTCCACACAACTTTGGAACAACACCGTTCACAGCACGGATATGAAAAGTAGCATAGCTGAGGCACTATGCGCTCTAACTAGGTCCTGTAACATCTCTATCACGCCCACCGTCAGCAGCACCCTCACGTATAGCAGTGAGCTGTGGACAGAAACATTAGCCTAGCTTAACCTCCACACGGCTTTAGAACAATGCCCTTCACGGCTGGGACACGAACATTAGCACAACATAAACTCTACACAACGTTGGAACAACACCCTTCACAGCATGGATAGGAACAATAAGAAAGCTGAACAACTATGCTTAGCTCCTGCTACTTCTTCTCTATTACGCTCGCCGTCAGCAGCAGCTTCACTTACAGCAGCACGCTGCGGACACATGTCGCGTAGCTAATGTTCCTGTGCATGTGTCCGCAGCGCACCCATTACGCCCCGTAACCCGCTCGTAACATCTGTTCTAGACTCCTGTTATTGCACCAGAATCACGTACAGGAAAGTGCGTCACATTGGCCAAGTTTAGGATCTACGCTCTTCACAACACGGACCAGAAAATTAGAATAGCTTAAGCTCTATGATCAGTAGCCAGATCTCTAACATCGTCTTTAGAATTCCCGTTGCCAGTCGCAGCTGCACGTTCATTAGCGAGGTAGGCACACGTAATTAGCACAGGTTAGGTATGCGCAATGCTCTCTGACCAATCCCTCTGAATACCGGCTCTAGCACTCCCGACGTCCGTAGCAACTCCGTAGAATGTCCGTAAAGACACAGGCATGCGCACACATATACACACTTAGAAACAACAGCTTGCATTTCAGATCACACCCTCTATGATAGTCTCCATCAGTCAACGGGGGTGTCATTTATACCAGAATGCTGAATACTCTCATAATAAGTAACAAAGAATTCTGACGTTGATTAATTTGTTCACGCTGTATTTAACAATTTAATCCCTCTGTAACAATTCACATGCACAGCGCAATTACCTGTAAACGCAATTTACACTTCAGAGTATTACTAATATTTTTTAGAATTCGTCCTAGCCAGATTTTATATAATTACAGCGTAGGCAAATTAGACAAATCGACTAAAATATTCGGAAGTTTTGAAACTTGACATGATTGTTTGTTGGTACCTACTGCATAAACAATAAAAATTCTGAATGTAGGAAGTAAGCCGTGTGAAGGTGCTTTTTTGCCATTTTTTAATATCTCCAGAAGTGTCAATCCCACAAAGAATTTTATTTTATAAAATGAAAGTAATTTCCTACACACAAGTTCCTAAAACATTTGGTTGTAAAATTAACCATTTTACATTTATAGGATTGAAAATTTCTTGTTTTTGTGGACAAGGCCCTAGTTACCACCCTCGTAAAAATGATGAGAAATATACTATTTTACAATTTTATAAATGAAAGAACAATTGGAAATCTGCAATTATAATAGTTTTCTTATCAACAATCTACAGAAAATTGGATATTTGATAAAGGTCATTGATCGTGAATGAACAATAATATTGAAATTAAAATGTGCTTTTATATCTCCTATCAACGTAATTTCTTCGAAACGAATTGTCTTAACACAGGTTAAGTGTATACGTTTATATATTTCAATGAATTTTCTTTCTTGTTTATCAAACCGTTTCGTTTCATGAATGTTGTTCAAAAGTATTTCCATATTTGAACTAGCGATATCTGTTCTGTATGTCTGTTCTGTTCTGTATGTCTGCAAATTTCTGTATGTCGGAGCAAGCTTCTAAAAAAAATCTACAATTGAATATTTAATATCACACTCTTATCACGTACTACATTGCAGCCCAGCATTCAGCGCCGAACCGCCGTGGCGACAACATCGCTCGCTCCGGCCTAGTCAGTGCAGTTACGTAGTGAACTTCATAAGCGTGTAACAGTGAAATACTCGTGTAGTGAAGTGAAGTACAAACAGCAATTATACAGTGCGCCATAAACCGACAGTAGTTTATCAGTTATAATTAACGATGAGCCCCATTCAGCCAGCTGTGACCTAGGTCGCAGCATTGCAGGAGCCACGGCAACTCTATACGGCAGCGAGAGTGCCATTGACAGTGCCAGCAGCAGCCCCACTGCCAGCAGCAGTGCCCAGCAGATTCAACAACAACAGCAAGTGTTCGGTGCCCATCCTAGCTGCCAAAATCTACAGTTTGCCTTAAATACGCAGAACGGACAGCTTGCAAATGTTCAAGGTACCTATTGCAGCTCGCAACATATCGGGGACGGAAACCTCCAGGTTGGTAACCTCAGCTCAGTAAATGATGCAGTTAGCGGCCAAGGAGACATTTCCGACAATAACAGTGAGTCGTTACTAAATATTAACAGTGCTAAAAGATCTCATAACTCAGGCGAAATAGACCTTCCTCCAAATAAGAAACCATCCACTACAGAATCAACTCAATATAATAGACCAATTGGAAACAGATTTTCTCCGCTAGGGAAACTATCACACCAAGACAAAAGATTTGAGTTTGCCAATGTCACTTCGCCTCAAGAAGACGAAAATCTAAGAATCCCTCCCATTTTTGTAAATAATATCCATAATATCTCGGAATTCAATAAAGAGATCAAAAACAAACTCACAAACCTATTTACAACAGATTATAATGGCAACAGAATTAATCTAATGTTCAAATAAATAGCAGACTTCAGAAAAGCTCTCAAATATCTTATTGAATCCAAGAGACAGTACCACACTTACAAAGATCCGGCAAATAAAAAAATTTCTGTCGTCTTCAAAAATATTCACCCGACAATCACAGCACAGGAAATAATCGAAGACCTACAACACAATTACCCGTCCATCATCAGTGTAACAAGACTTCATAAAAACAACGTGCCCATTCCTGTAATTGCCGCAGACTTTAATGATAGTCAAAATATTGAACAAGTGCTACTAATTAATCAGATCTGTAACATTAGTGTCAAACCAGAGAGAAGAAGAAGACCAAAAGGACCAGAACAGTGTATGCGTTGCTTGGACTTTGGACACACGAAGAATAATTGTAACAATTCAATCGCGTGTATTTTCTGTTTAAAGGATCACTATTCTGTTAATTGCCCTCAGAAAGACCTACCTCTGACCTGTAGACATTGCAAAGGATCGCACAGAGCTGATCCAAGATCTATAGAATGCCCATATAAAAAACTAATAGAATCCCCCTCAAATAACCCAAATTCAGGCAATAATAAAGGTAAATCAAAAACAATCCTCCCCCAATATTCACATCACAAAACTTCCCTAATCTTCCCAATGTAATAATATTCCAAACTTCACTTTTGCTCCAAACCCTCCCCAAAATACAAATCAAAACAACCAACCCAACAATAACCGATCCACACAACCTCCTTTTATGAATAATTCCAATAATAACTCTTTCATACATTACATTATTAACTCAATTACCTGCTTTTTAGTTAATATTATTAATAATATCATCCCAACAATAGTCAGCAATTTACAGGCATCTCTCTCAGCCTTTTTAATTACAATAATGCAACATTACTATAAAGATAATAAAAACCTACTCAACTGGAATGCCAACTGCATCAACAATAAAAAATTAGAACTAATCTACTTTATAAAGGATAAACAAATCAATCTAGCATGCATAACTGAAGCACATCTACACCCAGATAACTCATTTAATATAGAAGGCTATAATGTTGTCAGAACTTACAGAGTAAATGCAACGGAGGCGGGGTATTAATTCTAATAAAAAAATCTATACCATATATCCAAACCAATCTTCCACATACCCCAGGCCTTGAAACTATATCAATTAAATTCCCTTTAAATAATAGATTACTAACATTAATAGCTGCTTACAAACCTCCGAAAACAAAAATTCCCGATACAAATATTTCTTTGCTGTTCTAGATGAATTCGCCCTCTGCTGCTTGGAGAACTAAATACTAAAAATATCCTTTGAGGATGCAGAAATACCAATACTGCAGGCGACCAACTCAGTAAAATAATTACAGACCTCAAACTTCAGTTAATTATACCAGCAGAAATCACTCATACCCCATAGATCATAATAAACACCCAGATATTTTAGACGTTACAATTTCCAACACTCGAACCATTTTTCACTCAGCTCCCTTTTTTGAGCTAGACTCAGACCATCTGCCAACCATCATCTCAACTCAACAAATCACACCCTCTCAAACACCAACCCTCTCACTAAACACACAAAATATCCATTGAAAAAAATTTAAAAGCATTATTTAATAAAAAACATCTCAGTTAAAATCTCCCGTAGAAATAGAACAATCTATAGCTCTCTTAAACATTATAATAATTAATACAATCAACACTCTTAATAATAATACTTATCCCCACACCATCAAGGATCTTAATAAAAAACTTCCAAAAAACATACGATAATTAACGCTAGAAACAAAACAAGAAGAATTTGGTGCATCACAAGAAACCCACAAGTTAAGATAGAGCTAAATTTATTGACCAACATAGTAAAAAAAATCATTAAGGGAACATAAAGAAACAGTTTACAATTATTTAATCTAATCTCTAAGCACAAATAACAACATGTGGCAATTCACGAAAAATATCTTTAAAAAAGAAAGTAATAATACATACCCCCACTAACAACTCCAACGGGCAAGAAATTCGCTTCTTATGAGAAGGCTGAAGCATTAGCCGATCACTTCGCCAAATCATTCACTCCGAATACCACCCCACCACTTGATTCAAACACTCTCGAAATAGTAGCAGCCCCCAACTATAATGTACCATACAAAATCAACTATAATTCCCCAAATGAAGTCATCAATTTAATTAAGAATTTGCCACTCATGCACCCTGGTTTATCTCAAACCCTCAACTGCACAAAGAATTGAATTTACCCCCTATAGTTCACCATATTGCGCTCCTATCAAACAATTTCTTCTCAAAAATAAACTCTGTAACCCAAGCAACCCATTACGACTTAGCCACCACCTACCAGCTCCCAACCACAATAAAAAATAGATACCCATTAGATTCATTCCTCAGCAAATTTTCAGATCTGAATTAATCCCATAGGTGCTCTGTGAGTTTCCTATTCATGTGTAGTTAGATATAATTTTAAGGTTAGCATTTAAGTTAAATACAAGTCGTAAAAATACATATGATGTAGTATATATAATACTGAACTATGTATATCCATTCATGAATAAATGTATATTAAAAAAATTGCAGCCCAGCCTCGTACAAGTTATGATTCTAATTTGTAACCTTATATTCAATCATTTACTGTAGCAATGAGATTCAGCAACATGGCTGTTGCAAGATTGCGCGATTCCGCCGCACCGCCTCGCCAGCAATTCGATGAATTTCACCTTATACGCTTCCTGAGGCGGCGTGCAGCGGCCTCGCAAAATTCTTGGAACCGGGATGCAATTCATTCGACTAACGTTATAAACATCGGACACCTTACCAAAAACTCTTAATTTGTTTATCATGTGCTCATGTATCTTCTTTAATTATAAAGTAGCTTAGATTACATTTCTAACTTACAATAAATGAAAGCTAGCTTTGTATGGGTGTATAGAACTGGCAACCGCGAAGAGATTTCGCCCCTCCAACCATGTCAAATAAACTCACCAGTGAGCTATCTCGGTCAACAGAGCAGACATACGTCTCTCTTGCTCCTACTCCTACAATTGTTAATTGTGTTAACTTCACATTACAATCTCTGAAATGTGTGTGCAACATTCACTTTCAATTAACATGTTTTATTAACTGTAACCAACTGCTCAGTGTACAAACTACGATCAGCCATGTTACGTAATTTATGCAATTGCGCACGCTTCGAACTTTTTAACCTAGTGAACAATGTGGTGTTTGCAAAAATAGCAGAGAGAGAGAGAGAGAGAGATGGACAGAGAGAGAGAGAAGAGATACACGTGGGCGTAAGCGCAGTACCTCTGGATCAAGCCAGGCTCCTGCTTCAGGAACAGGGCATCACGGCGCAATTCGCGGATGCGGCAAATTGTCATCACCAGGCACACGGCGTTGACCGCCACTAGCGCCCCGCACGGCAGGTAATAGTAGTACATAGCGCCCAGTTTTCGGCTCTCCACACGACGACCTGCGTCCAAAACATGCAACAACAGTAATTGAAATCGTTGAATTTTTTTAATCAGCCACATCATGTCATGAATCATCTAGAACATTTTGAAAGTCTGAAAATGCTGAAAATTGGACAGTATAAACAATACGTTTCACTAACCACCTGTTAAAAACTAGTGGTGCTACAACAGCACATACTTTTCCGTATTAATGGAAAAGTATTAAGTATGTAAAAGTATTTCCGTATTATAGGATTAAAATACTGCACTTTCTGCCCTGCTAGCTATTATTTTAAAACGTCCAATTCAACCAAGAAGCGAAGAACACTTTTTCCATCTCAGTGTTGTCAAAACTATGTGAATTCTACAATTGCATAAAATTAAATACAAAAGATTTGTAAACTTGTATTGGAAAAATATAACCTTATACCATTCAGCTACATCAAGTCACAAAAATGACGCGTAATTTACAGAAATTCCCGACGGCGGAACGGAATTCAATCGTTGCATTCGCTGTATTGTCGATACTACCTTAAAGAGCTAGCAGTTTTTATTTAAAATATTTCAAAACAAATAATTTCTAAAAGATTAATGTTTAAATGTATAACAAAATGCCGAATGTAAAAACGAACAAAGAAATAATACATAAATTTGCAAATTCTAATTGACAACGCATCCGGCTGTCTGAAGAGAAGTAAATTTAGAGCGAGCTATTATGTTTGTCATGGAATTATAGAAAAACTACTCGTATTTTCAAACTATTAAGCATGACCTTATTTGAAGATGTATTTTTGATAAATACGTTTCATTGAGAAAACCAACTCCCATCTACCGCCACCCAAAATATTTTTTTGATATTTTCACAATTTTTCGACTTTCTCATGGTAGAACGAAAATATTAATTACTTTCCCGTATACGTACGTATACACGGAGTGATATACGTACTATAGGGAAAGTTATGTAATGCTACGCGAAAAAATGGTCAATTTTCGGCGGAAAAAAATTCATTGCCGGGCCGTGTTAACGAAAAAGTGGATAAAACCAGTTGCTAAATTAAGAAAAAAAATCCCCTAACACGTGGTGTAGCCAGAATCCCTCTTTTGTAGGTCTTTGATACCGAAAAACCAATTGAAAGGTAAACGTCCGTCTGTCCGTCTGTCCGATTGTCCGTCTATCCGCCCGTCTGTGAACACTGCTAGCGCCTAAACCATACATACGATTTCTTTCAAAATGGATATTCCCCGATCGATCTGATTCTAGTCGAAGCTTTGAGATTTTGAAAAAGATTCTTCAAAATTAGGGGGTACTTTACATGAATCTCCTCGGACATTTTCAAAATTTTCTCAAAAACGGCTCCAATTTTTTTCTTTAAATTTCTTGTATGAATAGAGAAAATACACTTATTAACATGGCATGGGTCCGATTTTCACGGATAACTCTGAATTTTCGAAAATTGTGAATGTTTGAATTTTTTCGGTGTCTTCCTCCAACTGCATAATTGAAGATATTTTTCCATCAAATAAAATGTGCTCTCCAAAGTGAGTTCTTTGTTTAAGGTCATGTACATTGTTCTGAAAATTTTAGTAGTTTTCACGCAATATTGCGTGCAATATGTGCAATTTTAAAAAATTACAAAAAGTACATTTTCTCAAAAACAGCTCCACCTTTTTTTCCTTAAACTTTTGGTAGGGATAGTGGTAAATATACCCTATGAGATGACATAAACGCCATATTGCTGTATTCTTTTTTTTTTTCAAAATTTGCAAAAATGATTTTTTTTACTTGTCTCTCACGTCGTTAATATTTATACTAGCGGTATATTGTTCACATTATTATATTTATGTGTACATGTGCTTTAAATAATGTCATGTAAAGTTTATTGAAAACACAACCGTTTTCTGTGAATACTAGCTCAAACCAGCATTTTCAGAAACGCTCAAATGCCATTTTCTCATATATGGCTGCAAATTTTTTCTTCAAACTTTTGGAACGGATAGTGCTAATTGCACTCTTTAATATGAAGTAATATTTATTTTCAGTATTTTTTTTGTTTTTTCAAAAATTACACATATGTAATTTTTTTAAACGATCTCTCACATCTTTTATATTCACATTACCAGCAATTTGTAAACATTATTATATTTGTGAGTGTACGTGCTTCAAATTACTTCAATTAAAGTATTTTGAAAACTCAAAAATTTTCAGTGAAAATGACCTTCAAATTTCGCATTTTTAGTAGCGCTAAAACGCAATTTTCTTTAAAACGGCACATAATTTTTAAAAGAAAATTGCCATTTAGAGCTAGGTTTTTGTGTTCTTTAATATTCTAAAATTAATATTTTCGTTCTACCAATAGGACACCGAAAAAATTAAGAAAATGACAAAAAAATGTACTTTTGGCGGTGATAGATAGTAGCTGGCAAGAAAGAGTAATTGGCAATTCCGAATAGCTAGCGAAGACCCAAGGAAATAGAAAACTAATACGGGAAAGTCTATGCAATTCTGTAGCGCCACTTGTTTAAGAATATTAAATAACAATAAAATTTCGTCCAAAATGCAATCTTCTTTGAAAAAATTGTAGCTGTTTTTATGAAAATGATGTTTAAGCGCTAATATAATTGGGAAATTTAAAGCTCTTTTTCACAGAAAATTTTTGAGTTTTCAAAAAACTTAATTTGAAGCACTTACATTCACAAATATAAAAATGTTCACAAATTGTTGGTAATGTGCATATTAAAGATTTGAGAAACATTTCAAAAAAATATATTTGTGTAATTTACGAAAAAGACAAAAAAACAAAAATAAAATTTACGGCATATTTAAGAGTGCAATTAGTATTAAAGAGTGCAATATCTGTAGGAAAAGTTTGAAGGAATAATTTGATACTATTTATGAAAAAATGGCGTTTGTGTGTTTCACAGAAAACAGTTGAGTTCTAGAGAAACTTTACTTGATATTATTTAAAGCACATGTACTCATAATGTCAAGAAATCTCTAATATAAATATTAACAACGTGAGGGGTAAGTCAAAAAAAATTACATTTTTGCAATTTTTGAAAAAACAAAATAATAGAGCAATATGGCGTTTGTGTCGTCAAATAGAGTACATCTATTACCCTACCAAAAGTTTAAAGAAAAAATTTAGAACTGTTCTTGAGAAAATCTTATGTTATTTTCTTACATTACACATATTGCACGTAATATTGCGCGAAAAATACTAAAATTTTCAAAAAACAAATTACATGACCTTAAAGAAATAACTCACCGTGAACAACAAATTTTATTTGAAGGAAAAAATTTCTATCTCCAATTTTATAGTTGAAGGAACACGCCGAATAAAATTCAAACTTTTGCAATTTTTGAAAATTGAGAGTTATCCATTAAAATCGGAACTATGCCTCCTTAATAAGTGTATTTTACTTTATTCTTACTAGAAGTTTAAAGATAAAACTTGGAACTTTTTGTGAGAACATTTTGAAAATGTCGGGGGGTTTCAGGTAAAATACCCCCCCAAATTAAAATATCGGTTTCAAATTCAAGGGGCCAGGAGATCAGCTAGATCTACCGGAGAGTATCAATTTTGGAGAAAATCAGCTGAGCGGTTTAGTCGCAAGCTTTGTTCACAGACGGACGGACGGACAAACGGACGGACAGACGGACGGATAGATGGACGGGCAGACGGATGGACAGACGGACGGTTAGGCGGACAGACGGACGGACAGACACAGACAGAGGACAGACAGACGGACGGCGAGACGGACGGATAGACAGACAGACGGATGGACAGACGGACAGACGAAGAAACGTTTCGTTTTCAATTGGGTTTTCTGTACCAAGGACCCACAAAACAGGGATTCTGGCTGCATCACGTGTTATGAGTTTTTTTCTTCTTAATTTAGCAACTGAAGTTATCCACTTTTTCATTACCTGGGCCCTGTAATAAAGAGATTTTCTGCTGAAAATCCGCCGGTTTCCGCGCAGCATTACGTAACTTTCCCTATACTAAATGTATAGTATACGGGAAAGTAATAAATGAAAGTACCCCATTTAATTAAAACCGTCTCATAATGCTCCATATTTTCGTCTCATATGCTCCATATTATTAGCTAAGCACCGCGAAATGCTGCCGCCTAATTATAGTTTTTAGACAACGCGTTTGACGTCTGTGTGTTTAGGGGAAAAAAGGGGGGTGAAGGAGAAAAACTCAAAAGACAGTGAGAGAGAGAGAGAGAGAATGTATTCCTTTATTTTTCCAGAACACAGTAGAAGTGGGCAAAAAAGGAGGCGAAGGAGAAAAGCTGAAAGACAGGGAGAGAGAATGTATTCCTTTACTTTTTTCAGAACACAGTAGAAGTCCCCACGCAACAACAGAACCAAGGACGAGGAGGAGAAGACAAAGGAACAGAGAGAGAGGGAGAGAGAATGCATTCCTTATTTTATTCAGAACCAGAATCTCATTGAAATCGTTTTGGCACCGAGTAACATAAGCACAATAATAGTGGAATAAAGTTATTTTAATGGCATGTAGACCTCTTTTGGAGTCTCATTATAACAGGGTAAACCGGATTTCCACGATGCATAAGATAAGGCGACAGCGAATTATTACGGCCTTAGAGATTTGGAGTTACCGTCACTGAAAAACAACACAATCTTTCAGCGATTACTTCTATTGGTGGGTAAATAGCGTTAAGCTTCTTAATTTTTTAAGAAAATTTCAAATGGATGAGCTTTGATTCAAAGTAATTATTACGATAGAGAGGTAAGTGACATTTTATTTTGCCAGTAGGAAATGTACCCAAGAATGATAACCGCGTGCCCCAATCCTACGAGCAAACTAAAATAACTTTTACCACGTGCTTCATACACTACCTTTCATATCCTTACTGACTTACATTTTCTTTTAAATATGCAATCACTTAATTGGGTACCATAACACATTAAAATCAGATGTAACTAATCAGTTTCTTTGTAATTTTTTTTAAAAATTGCACATATTGCACGCAATATTGCGCAAAAACTACAAAAATTTTCAAAAATGTACATGACCTTAAAGAAAGAATTCACTATGGATAACAAAATTTATTTGAAGGAAAAGTCTCTATCTGCAATTTTGTAGTTGGAGGAAGACACCGAATAAATTCAAACTTTTGCACTTTTCGGAAATTCAGAGTTACCCGTGAAAATCCGACCTATGTGGTCTTAATAAGGGCATTTTACTCTATTCTCATGAGAAATTTAGAGGTAAAATTTGTAGCTGTTTTCGAGAAAATTTCGAAAATGCCCGGTGGGCTTTATGTACAGTACCCCACAAAATTAATGAATATTTTTCAAAATCGTAGAGCTTCGACTCAGGTCTAATGGACAGAGGCTTCTTCAATTTGGAAAAAATCCTACGCATAGTTTAGGCGCGTGTTGTTCACATGCACGGACGGATGGACAGACAGACAGACGGACGAAGAGACGGCGGACACATAGACAATGGACGGACGGATGAACAGACAGTCGGACGGAAGAACAAACGGCGGACACCTAGACGAACAGACACGCAGACGGACAGACAGTGGAAAAAATGATCGAAAACCTGGCCATAAGTCTAAATATCGATCAATTCGTACCAAATTTGGTATGAATACTTAGTTAATCTTTAGAAATAAGGATCTAATGCCAGATTGAAAAAATTCAAAATGGCGGCTTATTAGGAAATTATTTTACATACATTTATATTTGTTTACAGAATTGTTCGTTCCAATTGACAACTACTACAATTAGTTTATTAAATTCTTAATGCACAATTATAAGTTAACAAATATATGTAAGAATATATTAAAATAATATAAATAAAAAATGAAATGCTTTGAATAATTGTTAATATTTACTTTTGTTTCTCACGGAAAATGAACGTGAAGTTCACAGCATACATAAACGGAAAAGAAAACGTTAGAGATATTACAAACTAAAAAATTAAAAAACATATGTACAAAAATTTTTCAAAAACAATATTTAAGAAGAGGGAACAAACATGTTACTCTTACAGCAAGGGTTACAAAATTACCAAAAGAAATCATCCGTACAATCCATGTTTTCATCATCTCCTAATGATTCAGGCAGAGGACAATCGAGAAGTTTGATAGCATCAGGCGAGAGTCCGCTTGTATGCTCTTGGGGAAGTTTTCTTTGGCTGGTAATCAGGGGATCTGATGATACCATCTGATGTTGGATAACATCTCTGTTTAGCCTTCTGCACATCCATATCCAGCATAGCTAGGATATAGTTTGCATTTGCCTTCTTTCATTGACTCTCTTATCACATTGTATTGTGATTTAGACAGCTTGGCTTGGACTACTATTGAAAGAGCCTTGTCTTCTGAAATAGTTTCCTCTTTTTCCCTTTTAAATGCCCGTTGATATTTCAATGCCCTTGTTGGAGTGGTTAATGTAACATTTTTAACTATTTTCGCAGCATCTGTTTTTCCTACAGATCGTAAACTCATCTGCGTCCCATACGACAGTTCTTCCGGTGAATATACTTCTCTCATTTCTCTACCTTTAGTACGTTCACTGGTAATAGTAAAATCTATTTTTGGACGACCCGTAGTAGCAGTAGTTGACGATCGAGGACCAACACTCTTATAAAAAGATATATTTACATTAAGCCACTTTTCATTTCTTGTGAAGAATATATTTAATTTTCTGCTCACGGCTTGCCATTTGTCTTTAAATTTAAAGACTAACTTCGGAAAATCTTGCTTCGTTTCAGATGTAGCTCTAACACTGCAGCCATTCATTTTTGATAACTCAACCTCTATGAATAATATTTTTTCAGAAGAATTAGCTTCATTTCCAACATTTTGAAGCAATAGAAATATTTCCCTGCGCGTATAAAATATAACATCATAATGTGATCCTGGAAAGAGAAAAAAGTTAAAAAAATTATTTAGTTGAAAAGTTAATAATTCAAAATAACAAAATATTTTCTAAAATAATTTGCGCCATGTATTGTATTATAATGTCATTCAGTCTGTTGGCAATCTAAAAATATTGCTTGGGGTATGAAGTTAGCATTGCCCAAACAAAACTTTTGATCGATTTTAAGTTTTTTATGTTAAGAAATTACTCAATATTTATATTTATGGTTCACAAAATAATCTTGTATAGGCAACTCTTACTTTAAAATTGCATTAAAATTATATCTACAGGACGCGATCTCAGCACTTTCAGAAATACACTATACCGGTTGCGCCACGGTAATAATAGAAAACTTAGCAGTCTATAAGGTGTGATATACGCTTTCCTCTGCAAATTTCAACAGCGCTTTCTTATTTTAACGCACGTTATATAATATTAATAATGATAATGGTAATATGTATGTTTTTTTATGGCGAGGCTCAGGCCACAGAGTCAGCTCTTGCGCCTGATTCCAGCGGACAGTCGGAATTATCATGACAACTTTCATTACGAATTTAAATAAAATCTTACAAGAAGTGACGTATAATCTACGCCGTATTTAGACAACAATAGACGAACCTCCACAAAACTCCGATAACATCAGTGAGAAAGTTTGTATGACAATTAGGTTATTGTATTGTGTCAATGAAATATTAGTCGTGTTAAAATTCCCGTTCTCATTTTACATTATTTCTCATAAAAACTAAATCCGCAGATATTCGCAGCTAATCTTTTGCAGATAACTTCTTGACATATTAAAGTATTATATACAACAAAAACACGGCGGGATCTCGTGAGAAGTATAACTTTTACTCTAAACGAAGATTAAGGTTTTAAAACTTTAACACTAAAAATCCAACACTTTCAGTCAGTCATTGTAAGCAAACAAATTACACATTTATAATAATTTTATATGCAAACGTATAGTACATACCTCCAGAAACACTGTCCATGTTGTCTAACATCGTTTCGTTTCTATGCACGGAAGTTATTGGTGCTGAAACGGAAGGCACGTGGCGTGCTCTCAAGCGCAGCACGGGAGACACAAAATAAGGGTATGTTTGTGATAACAGTGTCATGCACCTAATAGAGTTACAGTATTCATTTTAACGGTATTTAAAGCAGAATTTAATCTATTTTCTATCCCCACAAAGCAAACGCCGGTTTTCCGAAATTCGAGTTTTCGACTTTTGGCCAGGTTTTGGCGAAAATTTTCCACTGTGAGACGGACCGACCGACAGACGGACAGCGGACACAGAGACGGACGGACGGAGAGACGGTCAGACGGAGAGACGGACGGACGGAGAGACGGACAGACAGTCAGACGGACAGATGGACAGACGGACGGATGGACGGACGGACGGTCGGACAGTAGGACGGACAGACGGACAGACGGACAGACGGACAGACGGACGGACCGACGGACGGACACACGGACGGACACACGGACGGACACACGGACGGACACACGGACAGACAGACGGACGGACAGACGGACGGACAGACGGACGGACAGACGGACGGACAGACGGTCGGATAGACGGACAGACGGACGGACAGACGGACGGACAGACGGACGGACAGACGGACGGACAGACGGTCGGATAGACGGACAGACGGACGGACAGACGGACGGACAGACGGACAGACGGACGGACAGACGGTCGGACAGACGGACGGACAGACGGACGGACAGACGGACAGACGGACGGACAGACGGACGGACAGACGGACGGACAGACGGACGGACAGACGGTCGGATAGACGGACAGACGGACGGACAGACGGACGGACAGACGGACGTTTTGCTTTCAATTGGTGTTTCGGTATATGGGACCCACAAAACAGGGAAACACCACACGTTAGGAGATATTCTTTTTATTAATTTAGCAACTTGATTTATCCACTTTTTCATTTTGACTGCCCGGCAACGAATTGTTTTCTGCCATAAATTCGCCATTTTTTGGAACAAAAGAAGAGAGACACAAAGACGAAATGCCAAGACGACGACGACGACGTTGGAGAAGACGAATGAGAAAGTGACGAAGACGGGGAAGAAGAAGAAGGCGAAGAAGACGAAGACGAAGAAGACAAAGACGAAGATGAAGAAGACGAATGCGAAGAAGACGAATGCGAAGAAGACGAAGAGGAAGAAGATTAAGAAGATTATGACGAAGACGAAGAAGACGAAGACGAAAAAGACGAAAAAGAAGATGAAGACGAAGAAGAAGATGAAGACGAAGACGACGAAGAAGAAGAAGACGAAGACGGAGGCCAAGAAGAAGACGGAGGCCAAGAAGAAGACGGAGGCCAAGAAGAAGACGAAGAAGAATACTAAGACGAAGAAGATTAAGACAAAGATGAAGAAGAAGACAAAGAAGACGAAGAAAACGAAGACGAGGTAGGCGAAGAAGACGAAGAAGATAAAGAACACGAAGAAGACGAAGACAAAGAAGGCAAAGACGAAGGAGAAGAAGATGAAGACAAAAACGAAGAAGACAAAGACGAAGAAGACAAAGACGAAAAATACAAAGAAGACGAAGAAGATAAGTCACGGAAAATGAATTTTGTTTAAGGCCTATTGAGTTGCCCGTTTTAGACTGCTGGCGGTGCACATCTCCGAGACGAGCGTAGCTGTGTCATCGAGCCGGTCGCTGCATCTGGGCTCCGGGGATAAGTGTTATGTCTTCAAAGAATATTGAGAAGAATAATTTTTATATGAGAAATGAAGATAAGCCAAGTAACCAGGGCCGTGTTAACGCTCGGGCCCGTAAGGCCCTAAATGTTCTTAAAAAATCGAATATTATTTTTAAATAAAATAAAAAATCTATAAAATAAATATGTATGATTAGACCATACACTAAAACTGGCATAACGGAGTGATGTATCGCGCATCATTGGATAATATTTATAATATGGGATGTTGCTGGTTGATGCGTTTCAATTTTAAATTCAATAAAAATTCAATTTAAATTCAATATAATTCAATAAAAAAAGCTGACTTTTTGAATGTAATTATAAATATATGTTTAAATATTTTTGTGTGAATAATGTTGAAATGAATTACTAAGAAATGCTTTCAAACTATTAAAAGAAACAAAATACAATGTGAATTGATAGAATGTTTTGAATATTTCAGCGTCGAATTTCGGGGGGGATAGATCTATTGAAAGTACGAATAGGGTCCCCCCAAATAAACTTAGGCCCAAGGGCCCCAATGCTGATATAACGGCCCTGCAAGTGACCCGGAGGTGCAACAAAGAAATGCGTGTTTGCGATCAACGTCATGTTGTTTTCAAATTGATTTTTAAAATATGTAATACGACAAACTGAAAGGACAACATTCCGAAATAACTCTTGACAAAATCAATTTTATGAAACCATTACATTACCGAAGTTCAGGAAAACCAATATCACAAAATGATAGCAAAATGTAAGTGTTCAGCAACGCTGACAAAACACCTAAACTGAATAAAAAGAACTCTGAACCGAAGAAAAAAAAAGAAAAATCAAACAACTGAAGAAAGTTTAAAGCGTCGGTGACGCCACATTCAGCTAGTAAATAATGTAATGTTGGTGGGTTATTAGCCCAATTTTACTTTTCTCACTCAAATTTCAAAGGACGCTATTAAATGTTCAAGCCTGAAATTTCTTTGTGAACATTAACTTTGCTCGGGGAGTTCGCTTTTAGGTACCCACTCTGTGTTGACAAATTCAAAATTGTACTAAAACATTGTTTCATTAAATAGTAAACATTATTAAAGAAACTTTCATTAAAAAGACCGAAAACGTTGTTAAAGTAACCATAGTTGTATTTATTTAGCAATATCAGAGAAAGAAATATTTTATCCCAAAATTGTGAAAATATTGTAGTTTGTCTGTAAAAGGGCAGTGCACGCGGTAAAATAACAAACAAACCTGCAAAAACGACTTCTGAATCTCAAAAACTGTTTCATCTACAAAGTTATAACAAAAAATCCTTCAAAAAATTGATTTTATATATGTGGAACTCGGCATACAAAATTTCATCAAAATATGAGATGATCGCGCTGGGAGCGCTAGTCCATGTGACATGAATGACCCCATAGAAAAACAACTAGTAAGAGAAAGGTTGCATGGCTTGTTACTGTCGCCCATACAAATTACATGATATAAAGAAAGTATTGTAATGCATCTGAAAAGAAAGGGGATTTTTCGAGAGAAAAAATCGTTTTGTGTGCCCCTGATCCTGAAAGAGTGGATAATTCTTGTTTTTATGTGTAACGATTTACTTCCTGTTACACGTTGCGTGGTCATAATCCACGTTTGCGGTGTCCTTACCAAAAAGTTTAAGGCAAAACGTCCGTCCGTCTGTAAATCACGCTAGCGGCTGAACCAGACGTAGGATTTTTACCAAAATTGATATTCTCCGATCGATCTAGTTGATAACGCAGGTCCATTAATTCGTAATAGATAGGGCATTTTGAGGGCATTTGACATGAAACTTCAAGAACATTTTCTAAAAAATGACTTCAAATAATGGTTTCTATTTTCTCTGATAGAGCAAAATATCCTTATAAAAGTGCTGGTTGTCTGTTTTTTGTTGAACTCTATATTTTCGAATATTTCAAAAGTTATTTTTTCTCATAATCTTCCTACGATTTTATTGTTGTAGATAGAAATGTTTTTTTCATAAAATTTGTTCTTTAATATTAGATCTTTAAAAAGGTCATGTTCAGTTTTTCAAAACGAGAGTAGTTGTCGCGTAATTTTGACAGTAATAAAGGTAATTTGAAAAACAAGATTTTTCTCAAAAAGGCTACAATGGTTTTTAGGATATTGCGATGATGTACGCTTATAAAAATTTCGCAGATACGGGTTTTATTGGTCTCTTTGAATTTTAAAAATTGCAGAAGCTACAAGTAATGTGAGAAAGGTTGGGTTGTTCTAACACCACATAATATCATAAAATGGAATGTTTCACATCATAATCAAATGGAATGTTTCATATCATGATCAAATGGGATGTTTCATATCATAATCAAATTGAATGTTTCATATCATTATTAAATCGAATGTTTATAATTATGATAAAGAACAAGAAAAGTGGATTTTTCATTTAAAAATCCGATGAACGCCAGCTCACCTAAAGCCTTCTGCCATGTTGACGGAGATAACGTTCAGCCAGAAGGCGCCGGCCACAAGGAAGTAGTAGATGACGTAAGCTGTGAAAAGTAATGCAGAGATCTTGCCATCATATACGTTCCGCATTCACAATATACCAACATTTATTTTAGTTGCTTAGCCCCCGAAGTACTACATTTCACATATTAAAATAATGCTTATTTATCCTTGTTTAACATTACTGCCTTACAAATTCTTACATAAAACATATAGAACCTACTATATTAATATTTCGTATGAACAATATATATGTAATATATTTAAATGTATACAAAACATATACATAATTTTTGTTTTTCACGCCCTAATCTGTAGGATGAGATCTTCTTGCACATTTATTACATTTTTGCTGCTTCGGCTCAATATTACCCCACCTGCTCAAAGACGTACCCAATCTAAATAAAGCAAAGTAGGGTTAATTAAACCATTTATAACTCAAGAACGACAGAACCAATTTTAATTATCTCCGATTTGTTGCATTCATCTCCGCTCCGAATAGCAGAATAACTATTTAAATATCGGAAAACTTCACGAAAAAAATTATTCAGAACATTTATCAAATATATACAAATCAATGTTTGTTGGTTAGTGCTTAATACGCTGCCCTACCGTGCATTCGATTGCGATAAAATTTTGTCAACTTATTGCTTGCACTTGCAGGAAGAACGTAGGCATAGTACAAGTATTGTATCTCCACTAGATGGTGCCACAGCACAAGATGGCGCTTCAGTTAAATGCAGTTCCCCATTCACGTGAGCCTCAATGCTGGGTGTTGAAGTGTGCTGTGGGGCGAGGTGGAGGAGAACAGGAGGAGCAGGCGGCGCAAGTTGATGAAAGGAAAGGGAAAAAGACAAAGAGAGAGGGAAAAGGGAAAGGGGAAAATGAGAAAGGGGAAGAGAGGGGGAAATAGAGGGGGGAAATAGAGGGGGAAATAAAGGGGAAATAAAGAGAGGGAAAATAGAGAGATGGGAAAATAGAGAGAGGAAAATGGAGAGAGCGGGAGAGGATTGGAGAGGGAAAAATAGTGAGGGAAAGTAGAGAGGGAGGGCAATAGAGAAAGAGAAGGAAAATAGAGGGAATATAAAGCGAGAGGGAAAACAGAGAGAGGGAAAATAAAGAAAGAGAAGGAAAACAGAGAGCGGGAAAAGAAAGAGAGGGGAAAAAGAGAGTCAGAGTGTGGGAGGACAGAGACACAGAGGGGAAGAATGCACAGAAGGGAAGAAGATACACAGAGAGAAAGAAGACACACAGACGGAGAAAAGAGACACAGACGGGGAATAGAGACACACGGAGAAAAGAGACATACAGGGGGAAAAGAGACACAGGTACGAAAAAAGATAGAAGCTCAATGGACACAGAGCGGGAAAAGAGACACAGATGGAAAAAGAGTGGGGAAAATTAAAGGGAAAATACAGAGGGGGAGAGACAGAAGAGGGAAAAGGCAGAGGGGAAGAAACACAAGAGAAAAAGAGAGTGGTGGAAAAAAGAGAGAGGGGGAGAGGAATATTTTCTCAATATTTTTTTCTGCGGCAGCTATGTGCCGGGTACAAGCTAGTAATTAAAGACAATTTCAAAGCTTTTAAGAAGGAAGGACACTTGGATGAATTTCACCGATAATTCATTCAAGAGCCGTGCGCGAATACATAACGGAATGAGATCGAAAACGCAATTTTCGCCATTGAAAAATACTGAGGACAAATGGCGAGAGAGACAGTGCGTTGTTTCAAAAAATTTCCTGGCTAGTGCAGGGAATTAGGCATTCATGCGGTGCGCAGTTTTCGTAGAGAACGTCTTGGGGCTCGAGTGGGTCGAGAGGAGGTGAAGATGAGATTTTAACTGTGATTGTAAATGGAATGATGGAGTTGCAGATTTACGGGACCTTTTGGGCAAAAAGGCAGCTGTAATTGGTGACGTATTACTCAACGTTGCCGAGCTTCAAAAGGGAAATGATATGATTTTGCTTTCGCTTGACTGGCGGCGCAGTTTTATGAGAAGGCCAAGTTTGTTTTTGATGATTCATAAAAGTATTTAATGACCATTTAAACTAAATGTAATTACAAAATGGCCACGCTTAAAAATAAATAAGCGCAGTATGAATGGGTATTGGAATGGTAAGGTGTGTGTGTGTGTGTGTGAAAGATTATATTTCGTTTGAAGTTGAGTGGTTATTGTATATTAAGGGTATTTAATTTATATGTTGATAACGTTGTTATTTGTAAGAGGCGAAACGAATCCATAGCAGCTAATGAATAAATTAACACCCCAAGCGAGAAATTCTGTGCCATTCTGTAGCACCACTAAATATTCTTGGATGTGAGTTATCAGTTAGTACAAACTGTTTTCTTAAGCAGGCCAAGAATTAAATGTAAAATAATTTTAAAAACATAAATTTTGGATTTAGGTTTCTCTCCACAATGAACATGATTAAGTAAGGAATGAAAGTATAATTGATTCAAATTTCAAGTGTTTCAATTTTTAAGGGAGACTTTGTATTAAAGATGGGAATGTAACAAAAGAATTTTAATGTTTGTTTTACTATAATATTTAGATGGTCTGTTCATGGAAGTCTTTTATCTAAAACTGAGTCAGTGCAAATGAAGTGTTTAAAGGGTGATTTGATAGAAAACTAGTGATGTTACAGAGTGGCTCAGACTTTCCCGTAATAGTTTTATATTTCCTTGGGTCTTCAGCTAGCTATTCGGACTTGACACATACGATTGCCAGCTGCCGTCTATCGCCGCCCAAAGTATATTTTTTGGCCTTTTCTGATTTTTCCGGTTTACAAAGAATAGAACAAAAAATATTTTAATAATTTTCAAGAACAGTAAAACCTCGTACTAAATGACATTTTTCTGTAAAAAATTTGGAGCAATTTTGAAGAAAATGGCATTTAAGCGCTACTGTAAATACGAAAATTGAAGCTCGGTTTCACAGGAATCTTTTATGATTTCGAAAAACTTAATTCGAAGCAATGTGAGGTACTTTAACTCACAAATAAAATAATCTTTACAAATTGCTTGAAATGTGCTTATTATCGATGTGAGAGACCTTCCGAAAAAATTATATTTGTGTAATTTTTGACAAAACAAAAAAAAATCCGCAAAATGACACATTCATACTGGCTGAAAATAATGCGCATATTGAGTATTGAGGGCGTTATTAGTGCTATAACAAGTGAAGCAAGTCAGTGTCCTTGAGTTCTCTCCAACATTTTCATTCTATTACTTTACTGTTCTTCGATATATTGAATTAGTTATTGTAAGTCTTCAAACGCATCGTCTCTGAACACTTACCCGCAGCTGACATGGACTATACTGTTGGGTATTTTCGGAATTGATACTACTCAGGAAAACAAATGTTTACCATTTTTTATGCCCATGCAATACTCATTACAGATTTTCAAATTAGTCACAATAGTCACATATATTCCTCAACTTTAACTCCTAACCAAAAGTACTAAGTTAACTCTTTTTGTTCTAATCGCAGGAAGACAGAGAAATGTCCCACTTCACCCAACATAATTTGCCATTTTCAGCTGTCACTTTTAACATATTTAAAAATTATTTAAATATAAAATAGATTGTAAAATAACTTTGTTCACAATTTAAAATATTGGAGTCGCCCATGCGGAACCAACCATACAAAAGTTAATCTTATTTTACGTTACTTGGCGGAGTAAATGTGAAAAGAAGAAGTGTAAATATGATTAGATAGGAAATTGTCAAGTTTTCATTTTGCCAGACACTCATCCCAGATTATTTTATATTTCATAATCGTAAAACTGCACTCTGAAAAATTTCAGCCCTTTGAAAACCTATCGTCTTCCTTCAGGTTTCAATCCTGGAACTTGGGTTATGAAAAGCAGTGTACTAATCCTCTTTCCAGAAGGGCAAAAATTTATTCTATTGTAAATGTAGTACTTGCGTAGTCAAGGGAGTAATTGCATCTTCTCCATATCCTCTCTACACACTATTCTTATAAAAATGAAGACTTACGATTCTCTCTAAATATTATTCTTTCTAGAGAGCCAGGACAAAAAACATCAAAAGTATATTGCTTCTGGACGGAAAATCGCCTACGGGCGTGCATCAAAGATATTTAAGACCAAAAACCTAGAAGTTCGCAGATTATGACTGTTGGATTATGATGCGCACTTGCAACCCTCAAAATACAACTCGCCACAACACACTTCACCATCGTGCACAACTCGGAAACGATCCGTCCTAGAACCTTAAAACCAGTGGTTTGTGTCCTTGTCTGGACCGAAAATATTTTCTGAATCTAATCTACAAAATTATTGGCCGCTCTATTCCATTTTAGCATGGTTGTATGGTTCTGTTATTCTGCAGTATGGATTGACAGAAAGGTTGAAAGTTGGATTCCATTCTGAAGCTATTTTCACTTATTATTTATATAAAATTATTTGAAAACAATTATTTAAAAAGTTAGGTTTTTTAGACTTGACTTTTTTTTGCGACTACTTTTGGGGTCCTTTAGTTCACTTTGTGTGGTTTTCGCACTTCCGCATACTCTAGATCTTCAGAATTTTCCCTTTCATCCGGCAGGGGAGAACGTTACCTCTTAAATGTTTGCATTTTGTTAATGATGCATAATGAAAGTTACCACTTAAATAATGAATGAAAGACGAATGTTGTCTGGTATCAAATATTTATTTTAAGGCTTAAGATCTTTTCGATAGCATGACTATCATCCTCAGAGCTATCTGAAAATTACATAAAACAAATTTGAAAAGAAGATTGTATAAATTATTTACAAAAATAGTTTAAGTACAAAATTGTTGATGATACGTAAGCAAAGTGGATCGTTACCTTGCAGCGTCTGGGCGGGAAACGAAGATCTGTAATTTTCAGATAACTCTGAGGATGATAGTCATGCTATCGAAAAAATCTTCTTCTTCTTCTTCGGCATTTCCCCTTCAGGAGTTTAACGTTTTCGACCTCCACAGATATCGGTTTTCCCAATCACCAGGTCTTAAACTTCTGTCCTCCATGGCTTTTTTGATGTACTTTTCCCATTCTAAAATTGGCCTTCCTCTCTTCCTTCTTCTTGATGGTTGGCATTCCAAAATTTTCTTTGGCCATCTTTCTTCTGGCATCCTCTGGACGTGTCCATACCATTGGTGTGCTTTATTTTCTAATATTTTAGTAATTGAACAAATTACCTGCATCTGCTTCCATACATCCTCATTTCGGACTATATCATTTGAAAACATCTCCTCATATAGTCCATTTACACCGTTAGTATTTTGTCTCTGATTTTTTTTTGTTTGGGGCCACATTTCTCCTCCATACAGGACTATATTTTCTACCACAGTATGAAATATTCTTTTCTTTATTTCTTGTCGGATACTGCTATTCCATATCACACTGTGTAGAGCTTTTGTTGCTTTCTTCCCCATTATTATTCTCGAGTTAATATCCATATCGCATGTGCCAGTGTTACTTATTATTGAGCCAAGGTATTTAAAGTTGTTACAGGATTTAATTTTATCACCATCTATTGTTATGTCCATTAAAGTTCTTCCAATACACATGCATTCGGTTTTATAAAAATTTATATCTAAACCCCATCTGTTATATTCTTCTTTAAGTTTCCTTAGCATATATTCATTGTCCTCTTTATCTTGAGTGATTAATATTTGATAATCCGCATATAGGAGAGAGTGAAGCTTGTCGTCTCCAATTTCAATTCCCATGTCCGAACACTTTTTGTACCATGTATGCCGAGCTTTCTCAAGATCAATATTAAAAAATCTTAAGCCTTAAAATAAATATTTGATGCCAGACAACATCCGTCTTTCATTCGTTATTGAAAAAGGTATCTACATCACCAACAGTTATACTAATACCATTTAAATGTTTGCATTTCCTGTTTAATTTTCTGTTCAACTAGTGTGGGGACATGATGTAAAGGTTTTTTGAGAGAACATTCGTGAGAACATCCGAGAGAACATTCGGGAGAACATTCGGAAGAACATTCGGAAGAACATTCGGGAGAATATTCGTAAGAACATTCTGGAGAAAATGCGGGAGAATATTCGGGAGAACATTCGGCACAACATTCGAGAGAACATTTGAGTGATCATGTGGGAACATGTCACGCACAGAACAAGGCCTAGAAGTTAGAAATTAGGTTCTACTATGAAGTAACTTCCACTTTTAAAAAAAGTATTCATTAAGTGCCGCGTTTTCGTCTGGGAATAACTGGTATATCTAATTATATGATTAAGTATAAATTAAAGAAATATTGTTTCAACGAATTCCAATGAGTTCCGTTTGACACAGACCTCTTGCTACAAAACTGCTAGAAAAATAAAACTGAAGATTACGTATGGTGGGTTAAATAAAAAAATACAATGTAGTTAACAACACATTACAAGATAAAAAGGAAATATATTGAGTGTGACAGGTGATGTCTGTCTCATACTTACGAAAGTCTATTTACGGATAATGAGAAAATGAATTTGGAGAAAATCTAATGTGGGAGCAAGCAAGCTTAATGTATATATTATTATTTTCCTAAGTGTATTGTCTAAGGAAGCTTTCGCACGTAGTTCATATTTTGTATCATGTTATGTTCAACTAGTTTTACTAAGACTCGCCAGGATACGACACCTCCCGGTTGCATCCTCTTCGCCGCGCGCAAGCGGCCCCCTGCAGGTCTGGACATGTCTGAGCGCTCCGCCCCCATTACCCAACGGCTCCCCGCACCCCCGCCAATCACGTGACCCCCGTTCTCACGTTCGTTCAACGAACAAAATAAATTAGTTGGCTTGCATACTTCTCCGCGGACAGATGTTGTGCCGTGCTCCGCGGTGTTTTGTGCCGCTCCTGTGAACATTGCATCACATTGTCTCGCAGTTTATCAACCTCTCGTCTCGTATCACAATTCCTAAGTGTCGAACGGAGGAACTATGTCTTAATTAGTGAATAATTTAACCAATTGTGCAATTCGCGACAACGTACATACGCGTTGTTCACGTGGTCTGCTGTACAAGTTCACTATGTGAATGCATGACCGAACTTATCAACTGTTCTGTTTAAATTAATCAGTTTATCGCCTCTACGCTGTATGTAGCTGTCTTCTGTGGCCGCCTTGCATTGACACGTGCCACCAAACAAGTTTATCCCCTTCAAGCTGTGCGTCGCAGTGGCACGTGGCCTGGCTACTTCAATTAACACGAGGGACATCCATCTTAGCAGCATCAGGCGCTGTATCCAGCTCAATCACTGCAATCTTCAGCCTTTCACTGGCCAGGATTCATTACCCACCCGTAACCAGCCATTATCAACTTCAACGGCAAATGTATTTTACCAACAGGTGGTATTTACCCAGATTTTCAAGTGTGTTTCTGACTGTCCGCATCAGCAACATTGCAAACAACTTAATTGCTTAATCAATAGTAGTTATCATATTGTTAATTGTATTTTTGCTCTTTAATAATTAATATATTATTAAATTTATTTACCCGTTTATTCTACCAATTACATTAGAATTAACCATTCTCCATGCAGTCCTGGGCCTGCATTAAATGCCTAGGTGGTCCTCCGGAATTAGAATAAGGAACTAGAATATAAGTAAAATTAACTTTAAGCCGAGTTCCAAGAGGAATGTTTGGGATGGTTCAAAATGTAACTACCAAAACTCCACTATCCTCGAATCACCCCAATCACCTAAGACTGATCGCCTCCTTCCTCCCGACTCTTCCACTCCACCTTTTCTACCCAGGAAGGCGAAGGCAAACCCAAACCTCACCGAAGCCGTCGCAGTCCTTGTTCCAGTCGTGCGTGAAGAACCAGGCGGCCTGCAGGGCGTTGGCGGCCATGAGGCAGGCGGCGTGGCAGGCGAGCGCGCGCCCGTGCGTGGTGCTGCGAAGCGCGCGTTGGGCCACGACGGCGACTATCGCCACCGCCAGCAGCGCCGCCGCCACCACGTGCAGCGGCCGCACCTGCGCACACCGCCCATTCTGTACACTTTATCTCAGGGCATCGGGATATTTACCCTTTCGCTCCCTCAGACATGCATTCAAAGCCCAGGGCGAAGACTGCCTCAGTGCTCATGTGCAGAGGCCGCACCTGCGCACACCACCCATTCTGTACACTTTGCCTCAGGGTAGCGATATATTAATTAACCGTTTCGTTGCCACGGACGTACATTGCTGTTACAAGACGGAAATAACTGTACGTGCAGCGGCCGCACCTGCGCACACCACGCATTCTATACACTTCGCCTCAGTGCATCGGGATATTAACCCTTTTGCTCCCTCAGAAATGCGTTCAAAGCCCAGGGCGAAGACGGCCTCAGTGCTCATGTGCAACGGCCGCACCTGCGCACACCACCCATTCTATACACTTCGTTTCAATACATCGAGATATTAACCCTTTCGCTCCCACGGACATACAATCCTTTCCCAGGGCATAGACGGCCTCAGTCCTCATGTGCAGCGACCGCACCTGCACACACCACCCATTCTATACACTTCCTCTCAGGGCATCGATTTATTTATTAACCCTTTCGCTCCCAAGGACATACATTTGTGACCCAGGACAGCTATAACCGTACGGTCAGCGGTCATACCAGCACACGCCATCCATTCCACACACATCTCAGTGCATCGAAATATTAATGATTTGCGATAGATAGAAACGTCAATCGGAAGCCCTTAGTAATATTAAAGGTAAAGTGGCAAAAGAACAACACGAAATTATTATATAAAAGAGCTCGTGCAAGGACTGTGATTTAAAATACGTAAGCCAGACAAAACGGAAACTCGGTGGTATAAAAATAAGAGAACACAAGAAAAACACTAGATAATTACAAAATAAACAAAATTTCCATACACAACTAAATTTCATGCATTTATAATAATTTACTTCTGAGAACCAATAGACATGTATCGATATTTGAAAGTTACCTGCGCTGATCTCGTTCAACCGCCAGCGTCTTTTCTCGGTAGCCCTCGTCACCCTCCCCATCTACCTTCCCTCCTCTCTTCCCGGCCTTGCCCTCTCATGTGACTGCCATTTCTCCTCCCTCTAGTCTACAAACCCCTCCCATTCATAACTTAAACGTGGACCTGCACAGCTTTTCCTGGATTTATATCGTTCCATAATGAAAATGTTTGACTAGTTTCTTTTTGAAATGGCTTTTCTACATTAATTATTCTAAGTTACATACGTGAGGCTAGTGATCGGAAATACTCGGTACAAATTCATGTGTGCAGTGCTCCTAGTCCTGGACTTTTATAACACCACTTACAAGAAATTTACACACATCCATTTTATTTTCTCCCTACCGCTTACGCAGTAGAGAGGAAGTTCTGTAATACTGCGGGAAAAAGCGGCGAATTTTCGGCAGAAAAACGAATTGCCGGGCCCTGGTTACAAAACTAGTGGTGCTAAATCAGCATGTACTTTCTCGCTTTTAATATTGGTCATGTAATACTATTTATATCACAATTTCTCTCCGAATTAACACGTTTCGATCATAATTTTTTGTAAAACCCATTTAAAATCGTAGAACATTTGGTGCAAAAATTAAATAGTTTCAAGCAATAGATTTTTGTTCAAAACTGTAAATGATAATATATAACTGGCCTTAAATTCATCGTATAACGTGTCTTCACTAGGGATGTGTCGATCGCGAACAAACTAGTTCAGTTGAACTATTCTTGTAAAGGAACGGTACGATACGGAACGACCAATTTGTGAACTGTAGTTCATCTGTCACGGGTCATCGTTCGTAGTTCGCCGGTCGCCGTTCGTAGTTCATTTAGTTCAGACAGGTCGCTCTCTTAGTTCGCCGGTCATCGTTCATTAGTTCAGTAGTTCAATTAGTTCTCTCCCGTATTTCAGCTGTCACAGTGCGCATGAACACACTGTGCAGGTTTCAACATACGGTGGTCGGAAGTCACGTGAATTTGGGGATACTGGCTGCTTGGATGCGTCGTGGTAACGTACCTTTGCGTGCTGTTTGTATTGCTGGAATTTCATTTTGATAACTTCATTTTGATCTGGATTATCAATGACAGAATGCCTAGCATAGAGTAATAACAGCAACTTTGATTAATGATTCCCATGGAGTTATTTCTTTTATAAATAAAATATTCTTTATTTGTAGTCCTATGTAATTGTACTTGTAAAACGGGTTTAATGAAATGCACAGTTGAATGTGATAAGATAGACAAAAATATGAATTTTCATGTACTAGCAAATAGAGTAGAATTCACTTTTCTGTTGTAAGGAACATTTTAGGGTAGTTTAATAAATGAGAACATTGCAGTAGAATGAAGCATGTTAGATACTTATCAAAAGAAATCGTTTAATACGAGACGTATGTTCTTGTAAATGCCATCTAGCTGCCCCAAATTCACGTGACACGGGCACGAGAGAACCTACAAAAAGAAGTTACTTTTGGGGTAAGCAAAGCGTGCTCAGAGTTAAATTTTTAGCACTAGCGCTAAAAGTGACATTTCATTATATATTCAGATAAAACTGTGAATATAACAATGGAACTAAAATACTTTCGTCTGATCGCATGAGCAACTTAATACAACGTAGATTTGATTTATATATTTGAATTAAAATATAATGAAACTCAAAAAGGCTGTCAATGACACACGTGGCAAAAATAATTTTATTCACTCGGCCCGTGGCTTATCGGCCTCATGTTGCAACATTTCACGCAAAATAAAATGAAACATTTACCACTTGTATCATAAACATCTAATTCTATATCTCTGTCTACAATAAAGGCAAATTCTGCGCATTGTTAACAGGACATGAAATAGGCCATGTTTTATATCCATTAAAACACGGTTTCCAAGACAACTGTGTTGTTACCGTGAAAAAGTACTTAATGGGAATATAACGAAATATTCCTTAGTAATGCTCTCTAACTTATTGCTATTTCCCGGGATATCAAACACCTTATTGCAATATAAAATTACAAACTTTTCCACATATTTTTATATTATAATTTTTATACAGATGTAGAAAAATGGTCTTATTTTATGAGCTACGTAGGTGTTTTATTCATGGTCTCGGTTGATTTTTTGACCTCGACCTAGGGTGTCAGCAAAAATTTCAACTTCAACGCTGTAAAAACACGTACGTCCAGGGTTGTCAGATCCCTTCTGGGAAAATCCGCCAAATAACCTAGTGGGGAAGAAAGGTAACCGGTGAATAAAGCTCGACTCTGACACTGTGGCTGATAATTTGAAAATAGCTGCACGTTCACAAGAAGTTTAAAAATAAATACTCTTGTGTATAAAGCTTACCTATTAAGCCTAGCGTTATGACTTAAATACTTGTTCAATTCCTAGAAAAAGGGGCAAAATGTATGTTAAAAAAATGGGCTCTGACATTTTCATAATAGCTGCATAGTGTTCAAAACTCAAACATTTGTGCATAGGTCATTTCTTTCAGAAGCCATAAATACTTGTACAATTTGTGGGAAAATGCAATATTGACGATTTAAGTAAGCAAAAAAAGAATGTTAACTCTCAGAAATGAAGCATACTAAAATCAGCTATCAAAATTTGAAGTAAAGAAGTTATTTGTTAGATCTAAGTTAAATGTATTACCTTCCTTCAATCTACTTTCTTTTATAAGAACATCAGTAGCTTACGTTCGCGAAGCGCCGTAAATTTGGAGCAGGCAACTTTGCTAGTAGCCAAATTATACGATATTTATATTTTAAAAAATTTCGATTCATTAAAATCGATTGACTGCGAAACGCCTGACTGCCTGTCCGCCTGTCTGTGAACGACGCTAGCGGCTAAAACGTTCAGCCGATTTTCTCCAATATTTGCATTCGCCTATCGATCTGACTGATGTTGCGGCCACACGAATTTCAAAGTGATATTTTAATTCTTTTTGGAGGAGGGAACTTTGCCCCTGTGTGGCGTCATAACAGTTGCCTTGTACAAAATTAGTTACGGGCATTTCAGAGACTTGAAACGCTTCGCAAAACGGGCTATATTTGGGCGACGAGGTAACATCCGGACGTGAGCTGCCATTGGGGCAGCCTTGTGGAACCCCGTGGACATGCGGGCCGGAGAAATGCGGCTGTCGGAAGCGGCAATATGATGCAGTGCCGGAGCCAGGCCAGAAAGTATATAAGACGGCCCAGACGAAAACTCCGTCTTCTGTTTCATGGGCTCGTCCGTAGGTCGTCGTGGGTGGTGCGGCTCGTGGCACGTCGATGTGCTGGCTACGGAGGCAAGGGGATGAAGCTCGCCGCGCGTGCGTCGTGCGTGAAGCCAGCGGTCATGGTGACTGGATAAGTTCCATCAAGTAACGGTCGATTATAATATCCATTATAAAATTTGTAAATAGGGATTTCAGGTGTCGGTGCACATTGTGAATAAATATTCAGTATTTTACTACCGTTCACGACTGTGTGTTTTTGTTACGGCCCCGGTCATTACGCCACAACTGGGACATTTTTCAAATTTTCAAAAAACTCCAACGTTTTATTACATTTTGCTGTTGGATAATGTGAAGGATGTTTAAGAGAATGATGAAGGTCTCGTTTTCGCTAAAACCCTGATTTTTCGAAAATTGCAAAAGTTTAAAATTGTTTCGGAGTCTTCCTCTACAATATTTAAGATATAGAGTTATCCCTTAATGAAATATGGCACTTAAAAATAGATTTTAAAGAAGATCATGTACAATTTTTCGAAAATTTGAGTGCTTTTTGCGTACTTCTGCGTGAAATTACGCGTGTGCTGTTTTTGTACCACAAGTTGATATACATCAATAAACTTTAAAAAATAAATGGATTGTTAATAATAACTCCTGGATAATTCCCCCTTCAAGTTGAATAAAATAAATGGCTACAGTTTCCAAAAGCGGGTTATATACGCTGATAGCATTACAGTCACGGGCTTAATTCTCATATTTGATCATCTATCTTCTTAAAATTATTTCATAAAGATAATTAATTGACTACTCTAAGCACGCATGTCATCTTTATAAATCACACCGATCTCTCATCTCGTATAAACTATATTGTATTCCTATGTCAAAACAAAAAACTGCCTTCTTTGATATTAATCGCATAACGTTGCTATTAATAGAACTATTTTCTACATAAGTAATATGGAATACTCGTTCTATCAAAAAAATGTAATGTTTGGAAATATAATTTATTTCCTCGCAGCTTATTCTTCATAAGATGTCTCATTTCGCTTCTATATATTTTACATCGACGGCGTAATTTGTCATGAAGTATACACTCAACGTGTTCATGGGTCGCCTTAGAAACATATACATCTCATATAACATTATGTTTCGTTGGGTTTTATTATTGTTTTGCGACTAATTATGGCACGATATCAACGGTGAGTGATATTAATATCGGAACCTCAAGTTATCCTTATTCATGAAGAGTATAAAAATGTTTTTGCCATTTCTAGCCTACCTGTCTGAAGAGTTCCGCGTTGGGTGGCACCTCGCAAAAGGCAAGGACGTCTCGCACAGAGCCACCATCGCTAGCGCGCAAGAGGTCCTTGCAGTAGAAACGTAGAACGAAGCGGTCATGGAAGCCCACTCCAACCAGCGTCTCTATAACTCTCTCTGATGCTTCTTCTACTAGCGTGAACGTCAGGCCCAAGCACTTCGTGACTGGTTGTCCCACGTATATGCGGTCGGCGTTGAGTTCATCTGCCAGGGAGGAGTTCTCAGGGGTCCAGTCTTCCGAGGCGTCCGCTTTACAGCGGATTTTTGGGGACCCTAAAGATCCTCGTTCTTCGTGCAGCATCAGACCCTGGTGGCAGCACTTCTTCACTTTGACGACCTCGGTACGATCGAACTGATAGACGGCGAGTACTTGCTGCGCCAGCTCCCCGGCCAGGGCGTCGAAGCAGAAGTCGCTGGCGCATGCCACGTACTCTCGGCCGGAGGGTCTGCGCAGGGGCACACACGCGACTGGCGGTCGGTCGGGTATGTGCATCACTTGTGTTCGCTCTGCCGGGAACACCATCTGCGAAGGCCAGTCGTCCCAATTGTGGCGGTACCACACAGGCACCGCCCGGCCTTGGGCAACCAGCGCACGTGGCAGCCAGTAGGCCGAGGGGTCAACGGGAGACAGCAGCTCTGAGGAACGCGCATTCACCTCCGTTTCTGCCCGCACCACGCAATCCATATCACGTAGCTCCAGCTGCTGGCCGCGCCGGCAGCACTTGCTCACGTGCGCCACTCGCGCCAACAGCACGCGCGCAGGCAGCCCTGAGTCCGCCTCAGTCGCGTCGAAACAGAAGGAGGTGCTGGCGCCGACCACGCCCTCGTCTGTGCATAAGAATGGAAACAATAATGTATCGGAATTCAACAATAACAACCCAAACATTTGCATGATTATGCCATACGAGACACTGTGTGCAAAGGAATAAGGTTCTGTTCAGGAAGTGAGAACCTCCATTCTACCACAACCTTGCACAACCCACACTTTTAGGTCTTTTAGGTTTTGATTGTCGCAAAAATCCAAAGGGGCGGGAAGGAATCTTTCCTTGAAACCCACGTTTGCTTACGTATATGGCGAAAGCGCCATCTCCGTTTTTGAGATTTAATTATTTGTAAGCTAAGTTCCATTGAGAGGAAAAATAATAACTTTCGGTGAAAATTTGAGGCATGCATTACACTAGACAACAAAAAATGTTTTTTGTCAGATACAGAAAGAAAACATGGTGATCTTCATGATTTCGAATCTGGTGAATCCGAAAATGCAAATTTGTACGCCCCATCACCTCCAATCGAGAGTTACAACACTGAATTAATTTCATTAAAAAATGAATGATTTGAAAAATAGAAAAGAATGACTAAGGATGAATTTACAAACAGTAATTGTAAGTGTATACATGTTTCTATCTTATGTTCTATCTTAAGTTCTCTTTACATGTTTCTATCATGTCTTCTATCTTAAGTTCTCTATACAGTGTATCCACAGTATATACACAGTTCCTCCATTTTGCAAAATAGTTAATTAAGTGTTTGATGGTGCAGGCCTAGATTTCTTTGATTAAAACTTTTATGGAATGCACAAGATTCTCGCATCAAAAACCAACAATAGTCTCTTAATATTGAAGGGTTCCATTTGCCTTTATAGCGATTTCTATCCGCAGTATGTCCTGGGGGAACCTTTCTCCATGTTCATCAATTATTTCCCCCATGTTGGGAGTGAAAAAAAATCCAAATGGCTGTGGAGGAAGTGCATTTTTTGGAACATTCTGCATACAAGGTTTTTGTAGTTTCCTAAAAGATTTCCTATAAATAAGTCACTGTACTCTGCTCTAGTATTCCCAAGGAAACCATGAACAACTTTCTTTAAGGAACGCCAGGCCGCAAGTTCTAAGAGACGCAACTTTGCTTCGCAGTCTCTGTCATTATTTAACTTTCTGATCTGTGCATCATTAATTTCTGGAAACACTGAATGTAAATGCTTGAAGCCGTCACTTTTGTCCAATCCCTTAACAAAGGTTTCCCGTAACATAAGACCTAGCTTAATATGCGATGGAAGAAAAACATTTTGAGGGTCAACCAGTGGAATGTGTTTCACATTGTCTCGGCCAGGAACAAATTATTTTCGTTGAGGCTAGTGTTCAACTACATAATGCTTGTCTATTGCTCGACTATTCCAAATACAAAGGAAACAATTATATTTTGTGAAGCCACTCTGAAGACCAAGCAATAAACCAATGACTTTCAAGTCGCCACATACTTTCCACTTGTGTTCCTTAAACTTATTTACTTGGAGTACCTCTGACAAATTTTCGTAAGTTTCTTTCATAGTCACAGAATAATTAACAGGTACAGATGGCAACTTCTTACCCTTATGTAAAAGCACAGCTTTAAGGCTTCTTTTTGACATATCGATGAACAAGCGCCACTCCTTGTCATGGTAAGATATGTTTAGTGCCTTTATTAAACCTGATTCATTTACACAAGCGCAAATGTTCTCCGCCGAACTGTAATAAGTCTCCAATTCATTATTGCGTTCTCGGAAATAGGTAACCTTTGTTTCCTCATGAAGAACGTTCACTTCCTTAAGACGTGAATCTAAAAGTTCTGAATGATCTCTGGATAAGGATAAATCGCGTACCAAGTCATTTAATTCCGCCTGTTTTATTAAATGTGGGTTTTCTTCTGGAAACTGTTCTTCCTCACTTGATTGACAATGTGCATCGTCCGAGTTAGTCGACATTGAGTAATCTTCAGGTATTTCTCCCCATGTGGATGGAGCTGTGGGCACTAGTAAGTCTTGTTCATGGGGTATAGGTCGTATTGCTGAAGGTACATTGGGGTATACTATATGTTTTTTATTCTTGGACGAAAAGCCCGCAACATTCATCATACTGCAACCGTCCTTCCTACTTGCCCTCACGTTATGGGCGCCAGTGCAACCATATTCTCCTTTTTAATATCCAATGCAACCGGATATATTACCATACCCCTCCTCTTTCAATTAATCAATATTATTATTATATGACGACGTTGCACAAATTTATGTCGGATCGTAGGTCGTGGTCGGCCCCGTACTGGAAATACCTGTAAACAGCGTTCAATATTGCAACATACACAGGACTGCTAAATACTGAAATGAGAACACATTATTTTTCAAAAAGGAAAGAAAGAACTTTAATCCTTTTCTCTCTTGTTATACTCTCAACAACAATGTAACAATGCGTGAAATATAAATTCACTCGAGCTTGGCAACATTGTTATAGCTCAAATACCCTTACATGAAATTAATATTAATCAGCTGATTCCAAATTACTGTATATTCAGGAATTCCTTTTACCCAAAAAAAAACAACCAATGTCATTAACAATTTTTTCTCGTACGTACGTATTTGCAAATGTAACAATGAAAAAAAAAGAAAAACAAGACTAAATTTTACATTGCTAGTTAACAACAATTGCGTGTGTTCTGTTTTTTAAAATTTCGATATTTCCACCGATCTTGTCGGAGTTTATTTAATTTACTTGAATGTGCGCAAAACGAATATCTGATTTAATAATTACGCCGCGATTGCGACACTTTCCTGTTGTGCGTTCGTCGAGACAGCGCCGTTGCCAGTTCGGTCGTCCTACGCGTGCCCACGTACACGCGCCGACGTACTCGCACTCCCCACTCTTGCGTATGCTGGTTTCTTCAAAAAATTCCCCGGGAATTCCAGAAATTGCCCCATCACGTCGAAGCACAAAGTCACAAAATTAATAAACAACTTCTTCTCTCTTCCAATACGCTCACTGCATCAAGAGATGTTCGCGCTATCCGTTCACATGTCCATTGCACGGTACCGATTCGCTGCCAAAATGTCTAAGTCCAAATCTTTTTAAAAAATCTCGAGTTCGTCCAACGTGGACACGATGTTGCTATCACCACTGACTAGGCAGAACTCCTCTTAAAATCATGTCGATTTAACATGTTACCTCGCAAGAGAAAAAATGCCGGCGAACTCCATTCTTGCCTTTTCATTGTTGTTTTCTTAATTTTTCTAAAATGTCCAAAATCATTTATTTTGACATGCTTGTGCGTTTATTTACTAACGTCTTTTCCCAATGTTAAGGTTTTCTTGCCCAAACAGATATTTTCGATCTTTTTTACATCGAAAATGCGAAATTTCTCCGTCGACATTACACACCAATTCGTCGCTTGTTTTTGGTATTATTAATTCGTAATATTTCTTTATTTCAGAAATTCAATGTTCTATAAACCCTTTGGATCATCTATAATTTTTTCATTAAATTTATACAACGACGATTCACACGCCTCTCGTTGCCTAATTAAAATTTCTTCATAAAATTTTGACATTTTAAGTTATTATATCTGACACGTCACTGGGGGCTTTTTCTCTAAAATTTTATATTCTAATTTTAAATGAACCCGTCGTCCGATCGTGTTCAAACAAAGACCACAATGTTTGTTTATTTATTTTCCAGCTAATTGTACGGTCAGATTTCTTTCCAAAACTACCGAATCCATTGTGTTTTCCAAAACCGTCGAAATATACCTTCCGCGGAACGCTGTTCTTCTGTCTCGCTAGTATCGATTCATGTACACGTTGTTTTTATTGACTATAGTTTAATAAATATTTATTCCTTGTCCACAATTGTTTTGGGGGAATGTATCATAAATGAAACCATTACAATACAGAAGTAGCAACCTTCTGTGTGATTCTTAGGCTCACGCCAAAACATGGGTATTGTAAAAGGTAAGTACTCTTTCTTACCTTCCAACCATTGGGTCAGTTTAGAATTACATCTTGGGCACGTTATGTGGGGCGCCTACTTCTTATCCTGATCTCCCATATGACATTTGAAATACAGCCCATACCTGTCTTGAGAAGTTTAGAAATCGGCCGTCGTTTTATTGTTGTGAATTCACCACATACACAACAAAATGTAACAGAATGATTAATACACTCACGTGGGAATTACTTCATGGCTGCCTAAGCCTTGAATTTGGAAGACTTTTATTTGTGTAGAAATTAACCCAACACTTGTTACCGTCACCGCAAGAAAAAAATTTAAAAAATCACGATAACACATTATGCAGATGAGAAAATAATTAAGTCCAATATAGAAGTAATTTATTCATTATAAAAGAATGAGTTTATATCAAACGTAATAATTTCCAAATATTACGTACGTTACAAATATTACGTTAAGCACAGTCAAATACGGCTTAAATGAGCATTAATATCTCAATGAGTACTCACTGTTAAAATATTTTTGGTCCATGACTTGTAATCCTAACGTGATAGATAAATTAGGATTTCATATTTTACATTACCTACTGACGAAACGGACAGAGTCGTCGAGACGGATGGAGCCGCCGAGAGGGACAGAGTCGTCGAGACGGACAGAGCCGCCGAGACGGACAGTACCGCCGAGACGGACAGAGCAGCCGAGGGGGACAGTACCGACGAAACGGACAGAGCCGACGAGGCGGACAGAGCCGCCACGACGGACAGAGTGGCCGAGACAGACAGAGTCGCCGAGACGGACAGAGTCGCCGAGATGGACAGGGTCACCGAGTCGGACAGAGTCGCCGAGACAGACAGAGTTGTCGAGACGGACAGAGTCGCCGAGACGGACAGTCTCGCCGAGATCGACAGAGCCGCCGGGACGGACAGAGCCGCCCAGGCGGACAGTAACGACGAGGCGGACAGAGCCGACGAGGCGGACAGAGCCGCCAAGAGGGACAGAGTCGCCGAGACGGACAGAGCCGCCAAGGCGGACAGTACCGACCAGGCAGACAGAGCCGACAAGGCGGACAGAGCCGACGAGGTAGACAGAGCCGCCAAGAAAGATAGAGTCGCCGAGACGGACAGAGTCGACGAGACGGACAGAGTCGCCGAGACGGACAGTCGCCGAGACGGACAGAGTCGCCGAGACGGACAGAGTCGCCGAGACGGACAGAGTCGCCGAGATGGACAGAGTCGCCGAGATTGACAGAGCCGCCGAGAAGGACAGAGCCGCCGAGACGGACAGAGTCGCCGAGACGGACAGAGTCGCCGAGATCGACAGAGCCGCCTAGACGGACAGAGCCGAAGAGGCGGACAGTACGGACAAAGCGGACAGACCCGAAGAGGCGGACAGAGCCGACAAGGCGGACAGAGCAGCCAAGACGGACAGAGTAACCGAGACGGGCAGCGTCGCCGAGACGGACAGAGTCGCCGAGACGGACAGTCGCCGAGACGGACAGTGTCGCCGAGACGGACAGAGTCTCCGAGACGGACAGAGTCGCCGAGACGGACAGCGTCGCTGAGACGGACAGAGTCGCCGAGATGGACAGGGTCGCCGAGACGGACAGAGTCGCCGAGACAGACAAAGTCGCCGAGACAGAGTCGCCGAGACGGACAGCGTCGCTGAGACGGACAGAGTCGCCGAGATGGACATGGTCGCCGAGACAGACAGAGACGCCGAGACAGAGTTGTCGAGACGGACAGAGTCGCCGAGACGGACAGTACCGCCGAGACGGACAGAGCAGCCGAGGGGGACAGTACCGACGAAACGGACAGAGCCGACGAGGCGGACAGAGCCGCCACGACGGACAGAGTGGCCGAGACAGACAGAGTCGCCGAGACGGACAGAGTCGCCGAGATGGACAGGGTCACCGAGTCGGACAGAGTCGCCGAGACAGACAGAGTTGTCGAGACGGACAGAGTCGCCGAGACGGACAGTCTCGCCGAGATCGACAGAGCCGCCGGGACGGACAGAGCCGCCGAGACGGACAGAGCCGCCCAGGCGGACAGTAACGACGAGGCGGACAGAGCCGACGAGGCGGACAGAGCCGACGAGGCGGACAGAGCCGCCGAGATGGACATGGTCGCCGAGACGGACAGAGACGCCGAGACAGAGTTGTCGAGACGGACAGAGTCGCCGAGACGGACAGAGTCGCCGAGATCGACAGAGCCGCCGGGACGGACAGAGCCGCCGAGACGGACAGAGCCGCCGAGGCGGACAGTAACGACGAGGCGGACAGAGCCGACGAGGCGGACAGAGCCGACGAGGTGGACAGAGCCGCCAAGAGGGACAGAGCCGCCGAGACGGACAGAGTCGCCGAGACGGACAGAGTCTCCGAGACGGACAGAGGCCGAGATCGACAGAGCCGCCAAGACGGACAGAGCCGAAGAGGCGGACAGTACCGACAAAGCGGACAGACCCGAAGAGGCGGACAGAGCCGCCAAGACGGACAGAGTAACCGAGATGTACAGTGTCGCCGAGACGGACAGTCGCCGAAACGGACAGAGTCGCCGAGACGGACAGCGTCGCTGAGACGGACAGTACCGATGATGTGGACAGTGCCGCCGAGACGGACAGTGTCGCCGAGATGGTCAGAGTCGCCGAGACGGACAAAGTCATCGAGATACCGGGGTCAAGACAGACATACGTTACGGCTGCAGACGATTTTTCAGTATGAAGGACTTAAAAATAAAGGACTCTGACTTCACAACATGTTAGAGGATGTCATTTACTACACTGAGATACAGAGAGAGATAAGGGTTATCTGCTTTTTAATTTCCTGTATACGTACATATATACGAAGTAATATACGTAGTACAGGGAAAGTTATGATGCTGCGCGAAAAAATGGCGAATTTTCGGCAGAAAGAATTCGTTGCCGGGCCGTGATAACGAAAAAGTGTCTGTCTGTCTGTCTATCCGTCCGGTTATGTGAACAACACTAGTGCCTGAACTATGCATAAGATTTTTTCCAAATTGGAGAAACCGCTGTTAATGTGGCCTGAGTCGAAGCTCTGAGATTTTGAAAAACATTCATTAACTTTTAGTCGTACTTTACATGAAGCCCCCGAACATTTTCAAATTTTACTTTAAACTTTTTCAAAAATTGCAAAAGTGTATTTTTTTACTTGTGTCTCACGTCGTTAATATTTGCATTATCGGCAATTTTGATTAATATTATATTGTAACGGTACTGGGGTTGTCTACCTGTACTACTCTCTGCTCACTCTTTGTTCTACACTATCTGTTTACTATTTACTATCTAGCTATTATCATACACTTGTACAACATCACGTTGTGCTGCCAATGTAACGGTAATGGAGTCTCACTTCCCCCATATCTATCTTTAACAAATACTATTGCACTTCTAACAATGTTAGCCCCCTGTTGCTTTTCGTCACATAAATTTATATTTGTGGGATGTGACCGGCTCCATACGAAAGCCCCAAACATAGCCTCCGTTGTAGTGCTTCCAGGATCTCAACTAATTAAATAAAACCACATTGATGTGAGAGAAAACTGCAATGGTTAGCAATTATGTCTTCCTTCATTTATTCATTAATAAATTCACTCTTATATCCTGTTGCGTTCATCTACGTTACACATATCAACATAGACATAAACACATCAATAAACACACACACAAACACAGAATAAAGACAAAACCAATAACAAAGTACACACTGAATGTTACGTTAACTTTGGATGCGTACGCTCCTTTAAATACTTATACTGGCCATTCATTTACTCATTATTAATATGACAATCTTGGCCTTGACCAATTTGTTCTATCTTCTTCCAAACAATAACCAAGAAATTATTTAACTTCCCTGTTTGTCGGCCTCCGCGCTCTCCAACCATCAACACCAGATTTCGTTGTTCCGAGCGAGCAGCTTGGCCCCTACCAGTCCGGATCGATCGCTTATGACGCCGACACACTGTCCGGTTCTCATCACCAATGCACGACTCGACCATTGACATACCGCGCACTCGCATACGCAAACAATACGCAATGTTCCAATTCAGTTCTTCGCGGCAACAAATACGCTAGTGTTTAAATGTCGATTTAAATGTTCATGCGATGTAGTTGTCGCGCTACTTCTTATCGCGCTAAGTTCTTCAAAAATCCCGAACAGTTTTGTATTACTGGTTTTGCCGCACAATGCAATAATTCACTAACATCGCTGCATAAAAACTTTAACAGCTCATCTTGCTCGAAGAGGTAAACATGAATCAAGAAACTGTGTTCCAGAAGCACTGATTGCTGATGTCAAAGAGCACATCAAAAGTTCTCCGGCATGTGAAAGTCATTATGCTAGGGAGGATAATTCTAAAAATAAGTATTTGAATCCTCATCTGAATGTTGCAAAAATGTTTAGTTTATATTTAGCGTTTACGCACGCTAGTGGCAGGAAGTCCGCCCGCGCCGCTCTGACGCGGTGGGCCGGTCGCCCCCACCTCCGCGCGCCCGCCGTTGCACTTTCTCCGATAATCTCGCCGCACCTAGGCACTGGCCGGCTGCCGCCCCTGTCCGACGCGGAGTTCTTCAGAACACTCTTTCGCGGTAGTCGGCAAAGACGAAATGTCTTCCAAAGGGCGCCCGCCGCCAGCGGTCGTAGGGACGGCCGCATGTCGCGCGCCGCGCCAGCCGCTGCCGACCGAATGCGCCCCTCGGGGCAGTTGAACCTTTTTTTCCGCATTGGGTACTTTGCCTCTATACCCAGCGCCGCCGACCCACCCCTTCGGCGAGACTGGGCGCTTCAGAGCCTCTTCGGCATGCGCGGCTTATCGCTGCCCTTCTTCTAAGCAGCCGCACCTCGCGCGCCCCCGCCCTTTGTCTCGGGGCCCAAGTCCGGCAGCCACCCAAGGGCCCCCCCCTCTCCATCTCACACCATCCCCTTCCGCCACGCCTCGCGGTGGCCACCCACCACCGCGAGGTCGGGGGGGGGGGAACGGTTGCCTATATATTGTCGGGAACCATCGCACCCAAAAAGATTCGCTTGCCAGACATCGCTCAGATGACAGAGCGTCATTTGCATTCAGGGCCGCTGCCATGAGCAAAGAACTTTCCGCGGCAGTCATGTGAAGTGCTCATCCCTTACGCTGTCTAGTCGACACTTGCGCCTTGCCATGCTGTGATGCTGAATCTTCACGCCACAACGGCATTGATTTAGGGCTACAGGCTGCCCAACTCACAACTAATTAGGGCTAAGGCTTTCCATCAAAGTGCGCCACACTGGCATGCATTTTAACGACATCACTCGCACATTGTGGCGCTTAGTGAGCGGCGGCACGGCGTTAGACCACGGCGGCATACACGCCGCTTCATCGTGTCCGGGAACTCTGAACATCGTATCCGTTGGTACTGTATGTCATCCCAGACGCATCGCCGCAGGCACATCGAGCTCCAGCAGTGACGGTACGGGCCAGTCGTACGTGAACAGTAGCATCCGCATACCAGGTACCTGTTCTTGACCCCAGCAGTGCCGAGCTATTTAAAGACATTCGAACACACTCCAGTAATTGTTTAAATATTTAGTATAATTCATTTATTGTATTATTTTCTGTTCTGTTCATTTTGCATCTTCAGTAATAAGCTTTGTTGTTTTACGTATATTCATTAATTTTAAGACTTAGAATTAGGATTTTTATTAATATTTCACTGCTCGGGCCCGGCAAGCATTTTGTATATAGTATAATAGTTTCATATTGTTTGTTTTCCTCTCTTTCGTAGATCATAAGTTTTATCTCTTCCAAGAGGCAATATCACTTTCATTTTAACTATCAGATAATTAAATTAATATTATCCTATCAGTTTGCGGTTTTCTATCTTTCGGCCGACCCTTAATTTCCTCTTTCGAGGTGGTCCTCCATCATCCCTCTTTTTAGTAGCCCTCTGGCTACATCACCTGTGCAACCGGTGGCCGATATGTGTGTGTGCTGTGTGTCAACATAGCCAGCAGTGTAGTCATGCTGTTGGCCCATCATCGTGCGTGGCGCCGTGTGAGAGGTGGGTACCAGGTGAGTGCCGTATCGGCAGGCGCTCACAGGGCACGGACGCGCGGTGCGCATACATTCGGTCTACACTATTGATATACGCATTTTTGAATCTGTACAAAGCATAATTTTCCATGCATTATGTTCCTAAGTAATTTTTGTTGAACATTTGCAAGTCACCTTTGAAACTTCGCTATGCTTACCGAACATTATAACGATCCTCAGGTCTCCTCTGCAATTCACATAAAAGCATTCGCCCTCGAACCTGTCCAACGCGTAAATTCAAATGCATTTTTCGCTATAATACTTCATGATCATTAGACATCGGATGTTTAAGCACTAAAAAATCGTGTTTTAGGCGCCTAAAAAGGCAAGAATAATGTCAATATAATGTCAAGAATAAGGAGAAAAAAGTCACTGTTGTAAGTTACGTACACAATAAAATGAGTTGTTTGTAATTTTTGTCTGTACTATTTTGTAAACTTAAATGCACAAAACAAGTACATACATTTATTGTAAAGCAAAATGTACATATTTACAACTCTGTTATATTTTATTCTTGCGAAAGTTTCCATTGCAGTATATTACAGTAACTTTTCAACGATCACAATTTCAAATTTGCGATGATTGGGAGACAAAATGAGTTTGAATGCGGAGAAGGATCTCTCAACATTTATTGATGTGACTGTCATTTATTTTTGAAGTTCAACATTAGCATCACAGAAACTTTCTGAGAATTTACATTTACTTCCACTTAAAATTTCTGTGCCCTCTGTTTTCAATCGAGCATGTTCTCAAAACATGGCAGATATTTATGAAATAGGGAAATGGAAAAAAACTCTGTTGGTATACTTTTAGGATTTCTCTTACACTTTAGAATACAAAGACGTGAATTGAAATTTCGGAATGAATGATCACGTTGGACCATGGCCGGCCTTCTGGTATCTGAGCATTGTTTATAAAAATAATATATAAAGGGCAGAAAAGTTCAATAATTCTAAAAAAGGTATTTACGCAAAAAAGACATTTATGCTAATAAAAGCAAAAATAAGCATTACAAAACTTCGTCATATGTCACTACTCGTGCACATATGTTATCAACGTTTAAATAAGTTCGCTAGAATAAAATAGACATTTCCCTAAACATCCGATATCTATTCACCATCATCCTAAAGGATAAAAAGTGCCTATCATTGCCGTAATAGTTTCTTCCACAAATGAGCCATTCCAAGTCAAATCGTACAAGAGTTGACACTACTTTTTTAAAATGTACAGTATTTTTTTCTAAAATCTGAACATCCAAAAAAGAGACGTGTTTTTACTTTCCCGTATACGTACGTATACACGGAGTGATACACGTAGTATAGGGAAAGTTACGTAATGCTGCGCGAAAAAATGGCCAATTTTCGGCGGAAAAAAATTAATTGCCGGGCCGTGAAAACGAATAAGTGGATAAAACCAGTTGCTAAATTAAGAAAAAAAATCCTCTATCTCGTGGTGTGGTCAAAATCCATGATTTGTTGCTTCTTTATACTTAAAAATCGATTGACGGCATTCCATCCGTCTGTCCGTCTGTCCGTCTGTCCGTCTATGGTCAACGCTAGCGCCTAAACCGTTCGGTCGATTTTCTTCAAAATTGATATTCCCCAGTCGATCTGATTCTAGTCAAAGCTTTGTGATTTTGAAAAAGATTCTTTAAAATCTGGGGGTACTTTATATTAAGCCCCCCGGGGATTTTCAACATTTTCTCAAAATCGGCTCCAAATTTTTTCTTTAAATTTCTTGTATGAATAGAGGAAAATACACTTTTTAACATGGCATAGGTCCGATTTTCACGTACAGCTCTGAATTTTCGAAAATTGTGAAAGTTTGAATTTTTTTCGGCGTCTTTCTCCAACTACAAAATTGAAGATAGAGATTTTTTCTTCAAATAAAATTTGTTCTGCATATTAAGTTCTTTAATAAAGGTCATGTAAATGTTTTTCACAATTTTGGTAGTTTTCGTGCAATATTGCGTGCAATATGTGCAATTTTAAAAAATTACAAAAACAAAATTTTCTCAAAAACGCCTCCAAATTTTTTCTTTAAACTTTTGATAGGGATAGTGGTAAATGTACTCTATCAATGACATAAAAGCCATTTTGGTCTATCGGTTGGTTTTTTTCAAAAATTACAAAAATGTAAATTTTTTTACTTGTCTCTCACGCCGGTAAAGTTTACATTATCGGTGATTTTTTACATTATTATATTTACGAGTATATATGCTTTAAATAATGTCAAGTAAAGTTTCTCGAAAACACTACCGTTTTCTGTGAAAAGTAGCTCAAATTTCGGCATTTTCAGAAATGCTCAAACGTCATTTTCTCGTATATGGCTGCAATTTTTTTCTTGAAACTTTTGTAACGGATAGTGCTAATTACACTCATTAGTATAGCGTGAAGTTTATTTTGAGTTTTTTTTCTGTTTTTTTTCAAAAATTATATAAATGTAAATTTTTTGAAAGATCTCTCACATCTTTAATATGCACATTATCCGCAATTTGTAAACATGATTATATTTGTGAGTGTAAGTGCTTCAAATAACTTCAAATAAAGTATTTTGAAAATTCAAAAATTTTCTGTGAAAATGAGCTTCGAATTTCGCATTTTTAGTAGTGCTAAAACGCCATTTTCTCTTACACTGCACATAATTTTTAAAAGAAAATTGCCATTTACGGCTAGGTTTTTGTGTTCTTTAATATTCTAAAATTAATGTTTCTGTTCTACCAATAGGAAACCGAAAAATTAAGAAAATGACAAAAAAATGTACTTTTGGCGATGATAGATGGTAGCTGGCAAGAAAGAGTATGTGGCAATTCCGAATAGCTAGCGAAGACCCAGGAAAATAGAAAACTAATACGGGAAAGTCTGTGCCATTCTGTAGCACCACTAGTTTTATTTGCCTGAAAACTGATTATTTGTGTAGTTATGCCTATATTAAAGTTTGGTATTTATGGGTACTTCACAAAATATGATCAATTGTTTCTCCGAATATACTAATTATAAAAATGTCTGGTTTGTTTGATTTAATACTTTGAAATGTGTATTTTATTCCTCTGTAAATAAATTTAAAAAAATATTTTTCATTTAAAATATTTATTTTAAAATGTTCATTTAAAAAAGTAAAATTTCTGTATAATATCGATGAGATAAAAATTTGAAAACAATATAGGCGCGTCTCTTGTTCAATTTTCTATAAAATACAACAAGAAAAAAGTGGTCACTCTACACATACAATTCTCAAAAAATCAATTGTAAGTATGAGGGCGCACTCTGTCTGCGTCCACAATTGGTGCACGAAATGTGTTTGGTCAGTCTTTCATGCAAGTGTTGAAAAACTAAAAAAATAATGGCTGTCTGCCTGATTGGGGTTTCAAGGTTTATTAGTATTTCAGATGTTCACTCTGCCCCCAGAATGTATGATATTGTGTCATACATGTTTGTGTGGGTAACATCGTGGGTGACTTGTGGGTCATCTATGTTCTTGTGACTGAGAGCGAAACGAATTGAAATACGAGCCATTCCACGTCAAATCGCACACGACTATTTTTTAAATGTATGTTATTTTAAAAAAATGAATGAAACAAATGTATGGCATTCAATCTGGACATCAAAAAATGAGGCACGTGCTTATTTCTTAACCTAAAAATTGATTATTTGTGTAGTTATGTCAATTTTAAATTCTGGAATTTACGCGTACTTTGCAAAATATGATTGATAGTTGCTCCGAATGTATTTAACATTTTCTTCGTCTGTTTCACTTACTATTTTGATATGTGTCCTCTGTAAATTAGTTTCTCAAAAAATAAATATTTTATTAACTAATTGTAATTATTTAAAAAATTAAAATTTCTGTATGAACTCAGATAAAAATTTGAAAAAACATAGACGTATTTCTTGTTCAGTTTTCTACAAAACACAACTAGAAAACTAGTGATGCACAGAATGGCACAGACTTTCCCGTATTAGTTTTCTATTTCCTTGGGTCTGAGCTAGCTATTCGGGATTTCCACATACTCTCGCCAGCTGCCTCTATCGCCGCCCAAAGCACATGTTTTTGACATTTTCTTAATTTTTCGCTTTCCTAATGGAGTACGGAAATATTAATTTTTACGATATTAAAGAACAGTATTACCTCGTAAACGGCAATATTCTTTAACAAATTTGTAGCCGTTTTTAAGAAAATGACGTTTAAGCCCTACGAAAAACGCGAAACTTGAAGCTCTTTTTCACAGAAAAGTTTTTAGTTTTCAAAAAACTTCATTTGAATTAATTTGAAGCACTTACATTCACAAATATAATAATGTTTACAAATTGCTGGTAATGATTTGAGAGAAAATTTAAAAAAAATTATATTTATGTAATTTTTGAAAAAACAAAAAAATATCCCAAAATGAACTTTATGTCATATTAAAGAGTGCAATTAGCACTAATCGTTCCAAAAGTTTAAAGAAAAAATTGGAGCCATTTATCAAAAAATGACGTTTGAGCATTTCTGAAAATGCGGATTTTTGAGCTAGTTTTCACAGAAAAACGGTTGAGTTCTCGAGAAACTTTACTTTCAATTTCAAAATGTCAATTAAAACATGAGTCAAGAATCCCTTATTTAATAATCAAATTCAGTCGTGAAGTTTCACCACCTTAAGAAGAACTAAAATTTCTGCTTCATCCAAAGAAACCGACTGCCACGCAAGAAACGCGTCTATTGCAGCAGTCTATTACACACTGTTTGGTAAAATATTAATATCTTTTAAAGTTACTGAGATCCTTCTTCGGTATTTTCTGGAGTTATCATCAATACTCTACTGCATTTATAAATATTTTTTAAAATAATTTAACTCATCGAGTTCACAAAAATATTCAATTTTCAGAATTTAATTTTTTTAACTGAACGATCAAGAAATTAAATATTTTGCAAAATCTTAAAAATTAAACATATTTTAAGTTTCTAATTAAATTTGAACGGAATTATAATTAGTTTATTCAAATATATGATATTTTTAATTTAGTGATGCGCGTCAATTTTAGCAAATTTTATTATGAAACATTTCCGAAAATAATAAAGTTAGAAAAAAATTAAAATACACGTGTTAACTCATTTGATCCATATAACAAATAGAAAAAAAATAGAAAATAATTAAAAATATGAAGGTCAAATTTTGCTAGTTTTTGTGCGATTTGATGTGGAATGGCTAAAATAAAATGCGCCATTCTCATTTGATCCACGAAACGTAATGCTCTCGTTCTTATCACTCGTTATTTGCTTTCGTTCACCGATTCGCAACGAAAGAGTCGATTCGTTTCAAGAGAAACGATTTACCTTTTTGTAAACCAATTTGTGTACCCTACCTGTACGCACCCACACCGCCTGTGCCCACTGCTCGTGTGGTCTGGGAAACAGCAACTTCCACGCGGTGGGGTCGTCTGCGTTTACCAGCGTTCCCTCGGTGCCCGGCATCTCCCACAGCATGTTGTAGTAAATATCAGCCGCCGGTACAGTGTCACGGAGGTGCGCGGGCACCCAGAGGGTGGAGTTGAGCGGATGCAGGAATTCCGTGTCGGGATAGCGGTCCGGTTGGCGCCGTACACCCGGCGGCTGGCACTGCAGGCGCCCGTTCAGTCGTGCGCCTTTCGCGCAGCACTTGTCCAGAGCCACACTCTCCAGCCAGGTTGCGACGACGAACGGACGGCGGGGGTCGCGCGTCACGTCGAAACACATCTGGGGAAGCAACACATAACATGCAGATCATCTGTGTGTCTATAACTAAATTGTACGGAAAATAAAATTATCTTAGAAGTGTCAATACCAATAACGATCATTGCCATAATATTTCAGGATCTCCGGTGACAATACTTACACAAAATCACAAATTATCGAAACAGATATTCCAATAATGAAGTTGTTTCAACATTACATGGATACCTGATGTTTTCAGATAGTACCTGTGATATTGTCAATTCCGCAAATCGATACCGAAACAAGCTATATTTAGCGCTATTCCAAAGAATCGCAAAAAGTTTAGCACACCTGTTGACGGGCCACCGTGCGCACGTCCACGTTGCCGAAGGGCTCCAGCACGAAGCGACGCGCCTCTGCATCAATGGCCAGGAGGCGCCGCCCCAGCTGCTCCTCCGCGTCCAACCACACCAACTCCACATAGGCCCCGTACCCTACTGTCCTCCAGTGCCGCAGCCAGTAGTTGGGTTTGAACCCCATCTCTAGGCCCGGTTCCGCGCGCAACCATTCCGGCAGCCAGATTGGCGAGCGGGAGTGTTTCGTAGAATCTCTTTGCTCTTTTGGCTCCTTCAGACACTCTTCCTCGGCTATGTCGATGTACTCATCCTCGGCGCAGCATTTTACCACCAATAGGCCGTGGCCGTCACCGTCACCCGTGCACAGCGCCGCGCAGCACAGCAACATCGCCAGCGCAGCGGAGACAATCATGGCGAGCGGACGGGGGCGAACGCACGGGCGGCGATGGGGGCGGGTGACGCGCGGCGCTGCGATATGCAGCCCGCTTGGCCGCCGACGCAGTACTGATGCGAGCGCCGCCAACTGCCGCTGCCGCTGCCGCCACGAACGCCAAGGTCCCCGGCAGAGTGCGCTCGGAACTCGTTCTTCCGCACATAAAAGCGACGTTATGTCTTTTGGCACTTGGAGCTATTAAGCTGGTAATTGATTCGGTTGAATTGGTCGTTATACTCTATTTTTTGGGCAATGACTTATTAACAGACCTCTCAAGCTGAAACGCATTCTCATTACGATCTGGACAATCTCATCCTCAGTGCTATTTGCTGAAAGTGTGAGACTCCGCATGGTAGTTCGTATTGAGACATCTCACATGGACATGGTAAAACCAAAGATTCCGAATATTTTATTGGTGAAAATGCATTATTCGTGGTGACAAATGACGCTGCGGAGGCGTAAAAACCATTTTTGGTATTCATTACGCCAAAATTGACAAATCAGCAAAATCAAAGCAGATCGATAAAAATTTTAAAAAAATAAAATATTAGGGTTACGAAAAACAAGTTAACATTGAGTTTCGAAAACATACTTGTGATAAAATTATGATAATTTTATTTTTTGTTTCGTAAGACAAGTGAACGGGAACCACCGTATGTAAGTAAGGACGAAAATTGTAATAAAAATGACAAAACAAGGAAATTTTAAAACATTTTAAGTATGTGAGAAATCTATGAAATGTGTGAAAAACACGTGTCAGAATGTGAAAGAAAATGAAATTTTCTTTGTAAAAAACATACTTTGACAAATTACGGGGAAAGGGGTGATTGTTTTGGGACGTTTAGGGGATGAAGGTAGGAGTTAGAACGCTTTTAGACTTGGTGTGGTGCGGATGGTCGAAATAACGCCCTGTTGGAGTTGAATTTGTAACAGTGTACATGTAAACAGTGTATTATGAGAGAGATTATGGATGTCCACGTCCGCGGTGCAGATTGCTAAAGAGTAATGGAGTGGTATCGAGAACCGAGATAATTGGAGTTAAAAATGATTTCCTGTTCCTCGCCCAGCAGTTGTCAAGACTCGGAAAGGAAAGTATTTCCATTTTTATTTTTTTTTTGTTTATATCATACAGACATTTGTGGGAAGGCCACGTTGTGTTTTTGGTAAAGAAAAGAAAACGTTATTTCTCAACGTAAAAAGTAATGTGGCCATTGAAAAAGAAATGCGCGTTTATGTGAATGTGTTTGTTGAATGTTAAGTGTGAAGGCGTTGTAAATATTTTTGTCTTTTTGTGTTTGTTTCTCTATGGTTTTAAGTGTGTGTATGTGTGTGTGTGTGTATATATGTGTATATATATATATATATATATATATATATATATAGTGACCGTACTTACCTTTATAGGTTGTCAGGGATACACATATAATAAATTTTTGTTGTTTATTAGGGTCAAGGAATTCTTTAAGGGGGATACTATTGGTCAGCGTGTCTGAATTTGATTGATCTATGAGTAACACAAAACAGGATTTATTAAGAATGACGCAATTGACATTACACTGCAATGATTACTGATCATTAATGAATAGCTAATTAACCGATTACATTACATTTATCTGATTGTTTCTCATTGTTATACAGTCCTTACTACCTTTTATGCTAATTCCCTCTCTCTGTAACCACATATCGTACACTCTCATCACAGATAATGTTAATTTTCCTTATATTATTCTAATGAGCATCCTGAATCTGCGGACACCACATCCGACCCCACCCAATATTTACTTGTGACTCTCGTTAACTTATCTGATGTACTCCGTTGTTGTTGCCTTCCGCTCGATGCCGCTCGCGGCGTCTCGTTTTCCGATGCCCGCTGCCGTAAGATGACCTTGGCACCCGCCGTCGCTCTGCGTCCGCACACGTGTTCACCAACGTTCCGTAATCCCACGCCGGCGCTGTCTCGCCGCCAACTCCTTTTTCCAAATATTGGAATTGCGGTTTCTGCTCGTAGAACTTCACAATACTGTACCGCACCCGCGCAACTGCACCGACTGGTTGGTGATTACTAGATGAAAGCTTTCTCTCCTCGATTGCCTTAATCCCTTTTCGTGTCAAATTATTCTTTCTTCGTATTTCTTCCGTCCCACTAGACCCTCTGAAATTGTTATTATCACCATCAATGTTCTAATTCTCACGTCACCATGCCACGATCGCAGTATCACCCACGTGTCCACACAGTTTTGCACTTCCCTCATCAATTTCTGTTCTTATGTTTCTCCGAATACATTTATGATAATCATCAGTCACTTTCCTCAACTAACTCGTAATACTTCTCATTCCTATTGTCCACCTTGCTTCGATCACCGCCGATTTCTATCATATCGTCTCCGCATCACTTTTCCGTCGCCATCTCCCGTCCTTGCCTCACAACCGTTCGCTTCCAACTGACCTTCCGCTCGACGCCGTTCGATCGGATCCGTCGTTCAGTGCGTTCGTTCACCGACCCGTTTGATTTATCCCGCGATCGATTCATTGTCCACGCGCCAATTTTGAATGTCGTTATTTGCGTAATGATGGTGTTTTGACCATACGGTCAATATATATATATATATATATATATATATATATATATATATTGTGACGTACCGACTGCTCGGGGTCAATCGTGACTTACCCGTGAAGTGGCACGATACAATAAATTTGTTTGTTTCAGGCAGGGCTCGGGATCTTTTTCGCGAATGTGGACCCTGGGATGTTCGGGGTACAATAAATACATACAGTTTATTATACAACGACAGTTTGATGTTTATTCATCTCATATCACTATTACACTTTCGAACACTGATCCCCTATGCAATGATTACTATGTTTTGGTACCAAAACTTAATACTTTCAATGCTAGCATCATACCTGTTACCACCTGGATCACGTCGCTTCGTTGGGGCCCGGCGCCGATGGTGGCGGCGGCTTCGGCTCCCGTCGCGTGGTCCCGGAGTCGTTCGGCCCCCAGCCGGAGATGAGTAGGCAAGTGTTCGCCCCTCAGGCTGCTCCACGCGTATATTCTACACTAGTGCATCTAATTAACTTATGCTTGTCCTGATAGTCTGAACTCCAGATTTGGGTTGTAACTGATTATGCTAAACACTTTACACTATATTACTCTCTGAATCACCGGTGAAATATCGGTAACCTATACCCACGTGTTCTTGTTCTCCTCACGCGTCATCATACAGTTTCATTATGGAAAGTTCCTATACACTGAAAACCCGTCAGACACTGCTTGATCGGTCTCGCAAATGATCACTGGTTCAGTCACTGTCTTGTGTACTACACATTCTCTCTTTCCCCAAAACCTACGTTCGCGATGCATGTGCTCACGCTACAGGCGGGTTTCACACTCTTCGGTTTACCATACACTCTATCCGTTGACTTCCCAATGCTGTTCGGTCTGCATCACACTTCTTTAACGGTCCGAAATGTAATACTATGCAAGTCTATTAAGTTATTCAGCACTTAGGGTACTTTTCCCCAAATAACTCGCACCGCTCGCGCACCACCTCCGTCCGCTAGCGTGGCTTCCGCTCGTCTCCCCTTCTCAACCGACTTCTCGCTGTCCTCCCCTCGTGTCTCGCGCTCCACGTGACGCCCCCCTTCCCCTCCGTGTTGCCATGCTGCCTAGTTATGCTCGCGCCGTTTGTATGTTCTCTGGTTGTTTAAGTTGAAATGTATCGCGTTTCTATTTAGAGGCGCGGTGCGTTTCAATATATATATATATATATATATATATATATATATATATAGATGTGTGTGTGTGTGCGTGTGTGTGTGTGTTTGTGTTTGTTTGTTTGTTTGTATCAGCAGTGAGAAGCGGACACTATGCCAGCTAAAATGGCACAGTTGCGCCTTATTGATGGTGGCAGTGATTTTGAAAAAAAATCATTCTTATTTATTTGGGGAAATAGGGAAAGCGCCAGGCTACGGAAAGATATCGCACAATCGACCATAAATACCCGTATCCTGTTGACGCGGCTTTGCAAGCCCACGCTCTAATAATTTTTTGTAAAATCTCCAGGATTCAACATCAAATTCTCATGGTTGATATATAAATAATAACAAAAGGAAACCAGCAAGAATTTCTGCGGCACGCCCACCGTGGAGGCAATTATAAATAAATAAATTGAGAGAGAGAGATCCCGTTGTAAAATGCCTATATTAAAATCAATTATTATAATAAATGATAAGACTAACGTGCTTTAAATACAATGTAAGTTTTCGAGTTTAAATAGAATTGTATTTTTCTTCTTCTTCTGCTGTGTTTGCTCTTCGCAGCCAACATAGGTAACCTATAATATACTTCATTAAGCAAACTCAAGCAAAGGTTTATTCATCATTAATAAAACAAGATACCTTTTCCTTTTACAACAATAGTATTAACAATACCATCACTCTATTGCACACCTAACTAAAAATGAACAATACTTTATGTCCAAAAGGCATCGTTAATTATTTTTGAGTTTTCCCGTATCAGACTATTTTCTTTTTCTAACTTTCAATTATATTTACTACAATTAAAAACAGCTTGAATACTGGATACAGAGTTTTAAAAATTACTAACAATACTAAAGCAGGTTACAATGCTTTATCTGACAAGTTTTCATATTTTCTAGAATAAAATCAGAAACTTTTCGTATGAAGTAACCTGTTCAACAAATACACCAAATACCGTAAAGAATCGCATATCCAAATACTATCAGGCTATCGCGATATCCTTAAAACTGGACACTTTTAGAGAATAGTGGTTACTGAGCTCATCGTGTAGTATGGTGGAAACGGAAGATTCTTGACACCACGATTTTGTATGATTTAATCATTTTTGAATATGAAAAGTTGACAAAAATAAAGGGAGAATAAAAATGTTTAGATAATGAAAAAAATGATTTCAAATAACAATTTTTCAATAACTATTGGCAAATTCAGGAGAAATATGTTTCGAAATACGAATTAGACTTAAGAATGTAAAACTAAGACGAATGAACTTGGGCGACGTTGATGCATTAATTTTAGTAAATATATGTAAAAGAAGGTGTAAATAAAAGGATTGTAGAAATGTTTGAATTTCCGAACTTGCAGTATGAATGTATTGCAACCGTACTATCCCCCTTTCTTCAGTTAATCAATATTAATAAATATTGTTATGTGGCGGCTATGCGATACCACACGGTACGACCGTGACAATTACTATGACACCTAATCTATTCACCCTGATCTCAACTATAATTGCCACAGTAACCGTTTTCCTAATAATATTTACTCAGATTCTCCTATCGAGTGGCCTCGAATTATGATGCTGCCGCCACACAAATCCTTTATTTCTATCAAATCTCTACGGTTATTATATTACGAGGCTGCATAAATTATTTTTAGGTCATAGGTCGTGGCTGGCCCCGTACGGGAAATACCTGTAAACAACGTTCGCTATTGCAGCATGCACAGGTTTTTCTAATACGGAAATAACAACACCTTTTGTCATAAAAGAAAGAAAGAACTTTAAACCTCGCTCTCTTTCAATTATTTTCTCATTTAACATGGAGCGCTACCGTCCTCTGTTGCCTTCCCTCTATAACAATGCAACAATGTATAATGACATAAATGTACTCATGCTTGGCAACATCGTTATCACTTAAATACCATCACATTCAAATGAAACTAATAATCATCAGCTGATTTCTAATTATTTATGCGTTCAGGAATTCCTTTTACCAAAAAATAATGTTATTAAAAAAATGTTCCCTCGTATGTACGTAATTATAAATTTAACAATAAGAAAATGAGACTAAAATTTTGCATCGGTTTGTTCGGCAACAATTGCATGCATTGTTCTTTTAAAATTTCAATATTTTTCCACTGGTCTTGTCAAAGTTTATTTTAATTTACTTGAGTATTCTTGAAAAACAAATATTTAGTTTGATAATTACGCCACAAATGCGACACTTTCCTTTTGCTGAATTCCGCCGAGACAGCGCCGTTGCCAGCTCGGTCGTCAATTGCGTGCCCACTTGCACGTGCCGATGTATTCGCACGCACCAATCCCGCGTCTGCCGACTTTCTTCATAAGATGTTCTCCACGAAGTCCAAAATTGATCGATCAACTTCGAAGCACAGAGTCAAAATAAAATGAAAAAAAACTTCTTCTCTCTTCGATCATTCACTGCATCAATAGCTGTTTTCAATACTCGTTCGGATGTCCATTGCACTGCACCACTTCATCACAAAAAATGTCTAAGTCTAATTTCTCAAAATCTCGAATTCATCCAATATGGATTCGACGTTACTGTCGCCCATGACTAGAAAGAAGTGTTCTTAAAATCATGTCGATTCACCACGTCATCTCGTAATAGAAAAATGCCGGCGAATTTCATTCTTGCATTTTCATTGTTGTTTTCCCAATTTTTCTAAAATGCACAATATAAGTTATTCTGACATGCCTATGTCGAAACTATACACCAATTCGTCACTTGTTTTGATATTATTAATTTGTAATATTTCTTCAGCTCGGAAATTTAACGTGTTATAAGTCTTTTCGATATGCTATAATTTTTATTAAATTCAGACAACGACGATTTACAACGCCTCCCGTTGCCTAATTAAGATTTCTTTATAAAATTTTTATATTTAAGTTATTGCATCTGACACGTCACTGGGACTTTTCTCCAATCTTCATATTCTAAATTTAAATGAACCCGTCGTCCGATCGTGTTCAAACAAAGACTACAATGTTTATTTATTTGCTTTCCAATTAACTGTACGGTCAGATTCCCGTCGTCCGATCGTGTTCAAACAAAGACTACAATGTTAATTTATTTGTTTTCCAATTAACTGTAAGGTCAGATTTAATTTCAAAATTACTGAATCCAATGTGTTTCCAAAATCGTCGAAATATGGCACTTTTCAAGTTGATTCGACTTGATAGAGTTACCACAGGAAAATATGTAATTACATAATTATCCGGGCCCTAATCATTAGCTGATCGTGGAGCGAGCGCGGCGCGAGTTGAAAGGGGCGCGACTTGAGAAAACTAATGCGCGCGGTGGCCGTGGAGAGAGCGTGGCGAGCTGTGACGCAGGCGTTCATAGGAGAGAGAGATGACGCGTCGTCAACCCCTCCGAGGGGAGGGACGAAAGGTCGCATAAAAATACCGGACCGCAAAGGATCAAATGTCTTCTGTTACCGAATACCGTCCGAGTGACATAGTAGTATTGAGATAGACGATTTATTAGATAGGAGTATTTAGCGTCAAAGACGCATTAGTTAGGCACGAGGTGCGAAAGTTGGTGATAGCAAAAGTGGTTCGAGGAAGTAGGCAAGTGACGCATTGTTAAGAAACGTTTAATTTCTTATGAGAGGAAGGTGAATCGCTGACCGGCGCTGAATAGTTAAATTGAGTGGTGCGTCGTACACACCCGGACTGAGTCTAACACGCAACATCATTAACCAATTGCATCGTGCACGGACTGTCGCATGAGGGTGATTGCGGAGTAGGCGAAAGAAGAACGAAGAACACGCGTTCGCGGGGGATACCGCGGCGAGGGAAGACTGAAGAGGACGTGGTCGCGAGGGTCCCGGATCAGGCGCGGTTGAAGAAAGAAGCCCGGAAACGCTTTTCAACTTCTAAGATCTTATAGCGACCACTATAAGTAACACTGGAGATAACGGTAACAGTACACGGACACACACAAACATCCATGCCCCGGGCGGGATTCGAACACGAGACCCTTCAAGCACGAGGGAACAACGGCTCTTTAGCCTTAGCGACCTTGACTGTCCAGGCCGACTCATATGGAATTGTTCGTGATCACCTCTCAGACTTTTTGCTCCCGGTTTGCGCCCACTTGAATGTGTTGCAACGTGACGTAGAATATTAAGTTTGCAAATCCATGACTGATGTTGACATTTGGCGCCACTTCGCACACTGGGCACCTCCGACCTGTCCGAATGTTTGCTGCAAAAATTTCTTTGTTGATTGCAATGTGGGGCTAAACAGAACACAGATCAGAGTCCTTTTCATTCGCCTTTTTGGAATCCATTTGCCCTCTCAGAGAAACGAGCAAAAACCATTCCTCCACTACACCGTTTTATGGCAACGAATCTCAAAAGATGCAACGCCTTAGGCGGATAAAAACTGCACTAAATTAGGCAGCGAGGACTAGGTCGACTTCGTTAGTGTGAATGTATCATTTGTCACTCACTTACGCTTCACTCATTGGGGCATACCGTTTGGCGAAACTCGAAAAATACAGATATTAATCAGTAGAGTAAAATTCAAAATTTCTCCGGAGTCGGCATTCTATCTCATTTCTAGTAGACGATTTCTCGTTTTAATTTGACTAATTTTAGGCAAGTTTTATTCGCTGAAATTATATGAACTGTTGAGAACAAAAGTGGTGGAAGTGAAATTTTGGAAGATTTGAGATAGATACACTGGTAGGTTGTAACTTCAATATTTCTTTGCAGACGTACCCAAGAAGTTTCTCATACCACTGCATGCAATTGTGGTGCAAGTCGACGAAACAACAGATTCCACGGTCTCCCAAGAAATAACTTATTGTTTATCTCTACCCATTACAGAAGAATCATCTCGAAAAAACATTAATCGATTTTCGGGTCATTGCATATTAAATCAACACAGTTTTAATTAAAATTTTACCGCACCATTTTAGATTCAGATGAAATTTGACACATAGGTAGTATGAATGAAGAATGAGAAAACTACAAATTTTGAGTAAAATATTTCCACCCGTTTGTAAAATACAGCCATGTAAAATTTTGCAAAATTGGGTTCCCGAAATTTTTTAAATTGAAGTAGAACCTCGCCAACTTAAGATAGAGAGCTGAAACAGGTGTCATTTTTCAGTTTTCTTAATGCCCTTTTATATGATATGCAACTCAATAGGGGTAGAGTTCAAACCGTTTTTCAAATTTGAATTTAAAATTTTGATTTTGAGTTTTTTCAAAATGCTCATCTTAAAAAAATTTAAAAAATTCTAAAATAATCCTTATATGTTTCCAAACAGATGATGCAAGTTTAAAAATGGGACTGCAATGGGTTCATATGGTAATCATTGCTTAAAATGCACAATATTTACTTACTCTAGATTTTACTGATTAAAAATGCATTTTATTTCAAATTATCAGCCCTAATATATATAAATGATTAATTTAGTGGAATACATTATCGTTTCTAAAAATATTGGGAAATGCTTACTTAACTGAAAATTGTAAATATAGAGTATATTGTCTGAGGATTTTGCAAGTGTATATTCCTCATCAAAGTTTTCAACATTTGTGAAAACGTTTTAATTTCTATCATTTTATGAACTTTCCACAACTAATTTGGTTAAGTGAGTGACGAAATTCGTTGCGTATCTGATGCATTACAACGATTAATAACTTCAAAACATATATGTCCGCGCTAAAGATAAGATAATTAGAGTGCTTTAAAGGGGAACGAATACTAAATGATTAAACGCCAGGCAGTCTCTTGGCTCGAAATACAAGTCATAATGAAATTTAAGTAAATCAGTAAAAATATTAATAAAATGGTTTTGTGTATAATAAAATATTAATAGATTATTAAGACCACTTTTGCATGCTAAGACTCTGACCGACCTACGGTGCACGCTTGTTATATAGGTAAAGATACAATTTTTAATTACTAAAGTTGAACATTTTATTAATGCATTATATCATCCAATATTATATTTTTAAATCATTGCATATTTGTACATGATTTACAATATTTTAGTAATTTCTACTTATGATCATCATTATCATCACCATCATCATCATCTTCCTTTAACGGATTAGGCATATTGACTGTTTCAGCCTCTTTCCATCTCATTCTTAACCTTCCAATATTTCTTTATCCTCGCAGCTTATGATTCAGGGCTTGCACTGGAGGTCTGTCTTGCGGCATATTTCCAATATGTGACTCCTATTGCTGTATATACTACTTAATTTTGTCATGTACAAATCATTGTGTCATGTCAATTTCGAATTATTTGCAAGGAAATCCTGACAATATTTATATCTTAAGAAAATTTTTGGATGAAGTCTCCAAATTTTTTCTTTAAACGTTTTGAATGTGTTATGCAGAATAAACAATATCACATCTCATGGCACCATATTGATCGAAACTTTTTAATTTAGAACATTGCACCATTACTTATAATGGAATTTTTTGGAACATCCTGCCTGTTAATATTCATATTACAGGCGCATTTTATAATGTGGTGGCATGTAACGACGCCCTAAGAAATTAGTAACAAATGCTTCTTTTTTTGTACTCGCTGGCACGCGCACGTGCGCCCAACCGCGCCTCCCCCCACCCGCCTCTTCGCCGCCGTGGTCACATTCTTCTGGCGCCCCCTCGGCTACTTCGGGAGAGAAATTTACAACCTTTCGCCGGTTCGACCGCGCCGGGCCCCCTCGCAGTGAATACCCCCTCTGTATTCCATCCCCACCCTCCCCTAAGCGAGCTTCCCCGCTAGCGCGTTCCTCGTCGCCACGCCTGTCTCACGAATTCGAATAAGTCCTATCCCTTGCCATGGGTCAACGTCCGTTAAGCTGGCAAAGCCATTTTCAAAAAACACATTTTCTCTATACCCAGAATTTTGTGCTATTTTTGTGCTTTCCAAATATCCAAAAATTAATTTTTTTGCTCCAACGGTTTTTCCAAAAATGGGTGGCTTTGCTGGCTTAATGTTAAGCTGGCAAAGCCAATTAGCCAAAACAAATTTTCTTTATACACAAAATATTGTGCTATTTTTGTGCTTTTCAAATATATAAACATTAATTTTTTTGCTCTTACCGTTTTTCGAAAATTTAAAAAAACGAATTTTCGAAATGCCCGGCAGGCGCAACAACTACGCGTAAGAAAACTACTCGTAGAAAAAGAACTATCCATCAAAATTAGATTTTCTTGACACAAAAATAACCACAAAACAATTCTCTATCCAACAATGTTGTTTCGAAATATTCAACATTTAATATTCCCTATAAATAATAATAATTCTTTACACTACTGTCAAGAAACAACACAATTCAAGTCATACAATTCCTCATAAAAACTAAACTACTCAATATTTCGCAATGTCCTTTCCCAACAAACAGAACCAAACATTGTTCTAACAAAGTACACACACGCTCATTTTTTTGCTCTCAACGTTTTTTGCAAAATTCAACAAAACCACTCACGAGTCACCCGGAACAACGCACTCTCGCAGGATAAGAAAATCACTCATCAAGGCAAAACTCTAATTCAAAATCAATTTATCCTCACATAACATCAACCACAATACAATACAATATACAACAATATTGTTTTTAACTTTTTTATTTTCGATACTATCGAAGAAAAAATTGTACATCCTTTAACTGGGTACCCAAAAACACACCAATGGAGGCACATCAATCCTACTAAATACTAAAATACTCAACACATCGCATTGGCCTTCCCCAACAAACAAAATCAAACTTCATTCTAATAAACTACACTTACAATGATTTTTTTGCTCTAACCGTTTTTTGAAAAATTGAACAAAATGACACGTATGTGGCGCAAGATAGGGCAACTCCGCCAAGAACAAAAACAATCTTCGAAGGAAATATATCATTCAAAAATAAAATGTCTTATCACAGAATCAACAACAATACAATGCACTATGCAAAAGTATTGATTTCAAATCTTTGACTTTCGATACTATCTATAAAAAAATCTAAATCATTACACTGAAAATAAACAAAAAAGACGCATGGAGGCAAACAAATCCTAATAAATACTAAACTACTCAACCAATTGCATTGTCCATTTCCAAGAATAACAATTAAATGTTGTTCTAATAAACTACACCAACAATGATTTTTTTGCTCTCATGGATTTTTTGAAAATTAAACTCAACTTCGTATGTGTGCACCGGAGTGGCGGGATCTCGGGATAACAAAAACGACGGAAGTAGGAACACATGTTCTAATAAATACTAAACTACTCGACCAATTGCATTGTCCTTTTCCAAGAATAACAATGAAATGTTGTTCTAATAAACTACACCAACAATGATTTTTTTGCTCTCATGGATTTTTTGAAAATTAAAGTCAACTTCGTATGAGTGCACGGGAGTGGCGGAACCTCCAGATAACAAAAGCGACGGAAGGAGGAACACATGTCCTAATAAATACTAAACTACTCGACAAATCGCATTGTCCTTTTCTAAGAATAACAATTAAATGTTGTTCTAATAAACTACGCCAACAATGATGTTTTTTCTCTCATCGTACTTTTGAAAATTAAACTCAACTTCGTATGTGTGCACGGGAGTGGCGGGACCTCGGGATAACAAAAGCGACGGAAGGAGGAACACATGTTTTAATAAATACTAAACTACTCGACCAATTGCATTGTCCTTTTCCAAGAATAACAATGAAATGTTGTTCTAATAAACTACACCAACAATGATTTTTTTGCTCTCATCGTTCTTTTGAAAATTAAACTCAACTTCGTATGTGCGCACTGGAGTGGCGGGACCTCGGGATAACAAAAGCGACGGAAGGAGGAACACATGTTTTAATAAATACTAAACTACTCGACAAATCACATTGTCCTTTTCCAAGAATAACAACTAAATGTTGTTCTAATAAACTACACCAACAGTGATTTTTTTTCTCTCATCGTTCTTTTGAAAATTAAACTCAACTTCGTATGTGTGCACCGTAGTGGCGCGTCCTCGGGATAACAAAAACGACGGAAGGAGGAACACATGTCCTAATAAATACTAAACTACTCGACCAATTGCATTGTCCTTTTCCAAGAATAACAACTAAATGTTGTTCTAAGAAACTACATCAACAATGATTTTTTTGCTCTCATCGTTCTTTTGAAAATTGAACTCAACCTCCTATGTGTGCAACAGAGTTGCGGGACCTCGGGAAAACAAAAATGACGGAAGGAGGCACACATGTCCTAATAAATACTAAACTACTCGACAAATCGCATTGTCCTTTTCTAAGAATAACAATGAAATGTTGTTCTAATAAACTACACCAACAATGATTTTTTTGCTCTCATGGATTTTTTGAAAATTAAAGTCAACTTCGTATGAGTGCACGGGAGTGGCGGAACCTCCAGATAACAAAAGCGACGGAAGGAGGAACACATGTCCTAATAAATACTAAACTACTCGACAAATCGCATTGTCCTTTTCTAAGAATAACAATTAAATGTTGTTCTAATAAACTACGCCAACAATGATGTTTTTTCTCTCATCGTACTTTTGAAAATTAAACTCAACTTCGTATGTGTGCACGGGAGTGGCGGGACCTCGGGATAACAAAAGCGACGGAAGGAGGAACACATGTTTAATAAATACTAAACTACTCGACCAATTGCATTGTCCTTTTCCAAGAATAACAATGAAATGTTGTTCTAATAAACTACACCAACAATGATTTTTTTGCTCTCATCGTTCTTTTGAAAATTAAACTCAACTTCGTATGAGTGCACGGGAGTGGCGGAACCTCCGGATAACAAAAGCGACGGAAGGAGGAACACATGTCCTACTAAATATTAAACTACCTGACCAATTGCATTGTCCTTTTCCAAGAATAACAACTAAATGGTGTTCTAAAAAACTACATCAACAATGATTTTTTTGCTCTCATCGTTCTTTTGAGAATTGAACTCAACCTCCTATGTGTGCAACAGAGTGGCGGGACCTCGGGATAACAAAATGACGGAAGGAGGCACACATGTCCTAATAAATACTAAACTACTCGACAAATCGCATTGTCCTTTTCTAAGAATAACAATGAAATGTTGTTCTAAGAAACTAAACCAACAATGATTTTTTTGCTCTCATCGTTCTTTTGAAAATTAAACTCAACTTTGTATGAGTGCACGGGAGTGGCGGTACCTCCGGATAACAAAAGCGGAGGGAGGAACACATGTCCTAATAAATACTAAACTACTCGACGAATTGCATTGTCCTTTTCCAAGAATAACAATGAAATGTTGTTCTAATAAACTACACCAACAATGATTTTTTTGCTCTCATGGATTTTTTGAAAATTAAACTCAACTTCGTGTGAGTGCACGGGAGTGGCGCGACCTCCGGATAACAAAAGCGACGGAAGGAGGAACACATGTCCTAATAAATATTAAACTACTCGACCAATTGCATTGTCCTTTTGGAAGAATAACAATGAAATGTTGTTCTAATAAATTACGCCAAAAATGATTTTTTTGCTCTCATCGTTCTTTTGAATATTAAACTCAACTTCGTATGTGCGCACTGGAGTGGCGGGACCTCGGGATAACAAAAGCGACGGAAGAAGGCACACATGTCCTAATAAATACTAAACTACTCGTCAAATTGCATTGTCGTTTTCCAAGAATAATAATGGAATATTGTTTTAATAAATTACACCAACAATGATTTATTTGCTCTTACCATTTTTTTGAAAATTAAACATAACCATGACACTATTCGAAGCAAAAGTATCCTTCAAATTTTAATATCTTTACACAGCATAACAACAATGATTCTCTTCATTTTTTCCTACTAATTTTCATTCTTTACTCCACTCCCTCTGCGTGCAAAACGAATTTTTCCGCATTTGATTTTTAAAATGCCTATATACTTAGAATGTTTCAAAATTTTAAAAAAATATTTCCCACTTGTAAAAAGATCTGCACAATACTTATGAAAAATAATTCCAAAGTTTTGTTTCGAAAAAATATTTTCAATATTTTTAAAGTAGGTTTTGAGGATATAGGTTTTATATAAAACTATGAAAAGTATAATTTTTTAAGTTTTTTTAAAGTGGTTTGCGAAAGTAAAAATATAAAAATCAATTCCAAAAATTTAAAACATATTTTATTTTCTTTAATTTTATTTTAAATTTGTTGGTATGTTCAATTTCTATGCTAATTGCAATTGCAGATGGCTTTGCTTCGCCTTGGGATTGTCTTAAAATGTATGTGTTTTGTTATAACAAACTTATGTTTTGTATGTATTACGAAAATAACATGTTCTCATTATAAAAGTCATTCGTGTGTCATTATACAGCAATAGTTATTTTCTAACAGGTTATGTGCCCCAGTACGTGCGATTCGCATTGATAATAAGATTTTTTAAACGTGAAGAAAAGGACAATATTTTTAAAAAAAAGATTGTCATTAAACGTTAAAGTCTGATAATAAGCGAACTTGGAAATGACGCACGCAACAAGACTGGAAATGTTATCACGTCATAACTATGACATGTGGGCTATACAAGCGGAAGCTTTATTAATAAAAAATGAGACATGGGGATATGTTTCTGGAGAAATTCCCGAACCTCCAGAACCGACAGGCAATACCGCCGAGCTAGAAGCTGGACGTACCTTGAAAGCGGCTTGGATAAAAGCCGACCGCAAGGCAAGGGCGGATTTGATTTTGTCAATCAATCCCTCTGAACTGAAGCAAGTCAAAACTTGTGTGACATCCCGTGAGGTATGGCTTAAATTGGAGTCCATATACGCTTCAAAGGGACCCGCGCGTAAAGCGACTTTACTGAAACGCCTGACGCAACACAAAATGAAAGACGGTGATGATCTAAAGGAACATCTAGCTGGATTCTTGGATGCTGTTGACAAACTGCAGGCAATGAATGTGGATATCAACGGAGATTTGTTGGCCATCATGATGCTGTACAGCCTTCCTGAAAGCTACGACAACTTTCGATGTGCTATAGAATCTCGTGATGATCTACCGGACGCTGAGACGCTCAAGGTTAAGATTTTGGAAGAGCACAACGCTCGAAAACTGAAGAACGACGACGGGTCGACAACCGCTATGATTGTGAAAAATAATCAACGTTTCTTCAAGAAACCAAGAGACATTACAACCAATTTCAAAGCTGAGCAAACTCAAAAGAATTTGAAATTGAAAATAAAGTGTAATTTCTGCAATAAAAAAGGTCATAAAGAAGCCGAATGTTTTCTGAAGAAGAAATTGATTAAAACATCAGAAAACAAAACTGAAAAGGGTTATTTGTGTCTGTCAGTCGAGAGTTCCAACGAGAATTCATATCACACTGGTAAATTGTGGTGTATTGACAGTGGTTGTACCTCCCACATGTGCAACGACAAGAGCGCATTCGAACACGCATATAAAACCGTAAGTAAGTTAACACTCGCTGATGATTCTGTTACAGAAGTAAAGGCGAAGGGTGACGTACAATTCTCAATAGCGGGAAATGCATGTGAAGGAGTGTCGCTGAGAAACACTCTGTATGTACCTGATCTGAAAAATAATTTAATTTCAGTTGCCAAAATCGTCGATCAAAATTTGCGAGTGACTTTCGAAAGGGAACGTGCAATCGTCTACAACTCAGACAGCGAGGTTAAACTCATCGCAAAAAGAATTGGGGACTTATTCTATTTGGAAGAAGACAACCAAGTTGCATTTGTCAATACGGAGACAGCAGCTAAGAATTCAATGAAAAGTTGGCACGCTCGACTTGGACATCTCAACTCCACTGACATGAAACTGATGCTCAAGAGCCAAGATGTCATCGGACTGGAATTCGAGGACTTATTTGACTCAAGTAAGTGTGAAACATGTCTAGCTGGAAAAATCACAAGAATTCCGTTCACAAAACGCGAAGAGTCATCGAGAAGACCCCTGGAGCTGATTCATTCAGACATATGTGGACCAATGAGGACATATTCACAAGGTGGTAAACGATATTTCATCACGTTCATAGATGATTATAGTCGTTGGTGTGAAATTTATTTTATTCGCGAAAAATCAGAAGCTCTTGAAAAATTTGTTGAATATAAAAATTTTGCCGAAAACCAAACAGGTTATAAAATCAAAGCGATTTTATCTGATAACGGGAAAGAATATGTGAATAAGAGAATGGAAACAATTCTTAAGGACGCAGGAATCCAACAACGGTTCACAACACCGCACACACCTCAACAGAATGGGATTGCTGAACGGCGAAACCGGACCCTCGTCGAAGCTGCTCGATGTACGTTAATAGAGTCCGGAATGCCTTCTTCTTTCTGGGCGGAAGCTGTTGCGACCGCAAACTATATTCGCAACAGGTGCATTACAAAGAGCTTGCCCGAGGGAACTCCATATGAAAAATGGAACGGAAAAAGACCAGATATCTCAAAGTTACGTGCATTTGGAACCAAGGTTTATATCCTAGACAAGACACCTGGTAAAGGTAAATTTGAAAACAAAGGGATATGCGGGAACTTCGTTGGATACTCTGATTGCAATAAGGGATATCGTATCTGGATACCACATGAACGAGCAATTCGTATATCACGCGATGTAAGATTCCTAGACAAATTTGATTGCAAATCATCCGAAGAAGATTTCTTTCCTGGAGAAACCGCGTTTAACAAAATACACCAGGAACTACAAGTAGATTCGCCGAACATAGTCGAAATAGATCCAAATCCTCCAAATCCAGAATGTTTAAACGGCCGTGATATTAGATCTACTACTCTTGAATGTGACAACACAAATTCCTCTCAACCTCTAGAAGATGATAATGACGCCGCTACAACAAGCCGACTACGCGGAAGACCAAGAAAGGTAAAAACTGGAAAAAGAGGACGTCCACCCAAATGGGAAAATTCACAAGTAAGTAAAGATCAGATTACAACTAATTTTGTCGATGATCATACAGAACGTGAGCATCCCATATTGCCAATTGTGGACTTATCTTCTATCAGTTACAAAAATAAAAATGACGTTTGTGAAGAAAAAGATTCATCACAAAGTAATAACTTTGTTTTCAATGCAACGGAAATAAATATGCACGATGCCATAAACGGTCCCGACAAATCCGAGTGGCTTGATGCAATATACTCGGAAATCAAGTGTCTAATTGCCAATGACACGTGGGAATTAGTCAACCGACCGAGCAGTAATATTGTCATCGACTGCAGAACTGTACTCCGTAACAAGATGAATCCTGATGGATCCATCCACAGACGAAAGGCCAGAGTAGTCGTCCGAGGTTTCGCTCAAAGACCCGGAATCGACTTTATTGATACATTCTCTCCGGTCGCCAGAATTGAGTCGTTTAGATTCCTCATGGCGTTATCTGTCAAACTTGATCTGAAAATTTCACAACTCGACATCACCACAGCATATTTGAATGGTGATATCGACACGTTACTGTTCATGGAAAAACCATCATACTTGACTGAGTCATTAAAAAGAATAATTAAGACTGAAGGAGACATCAATTTAATAAAAAAGGCTCAAAATATGCTCCAACTCTTAAAATCCGGTGACAAGGTATGTAAATTAAAAAAAGCCATTTATGGTCTTCGTCAAGCAGGTCGACAATGGCACACGAAGTTGAAGACCACTCTAGAAAATATTGGTCTTCGAGCTACAAATTCGGATCCATGCATGTTCGTTGACACTAGAGAACCTCACACGTATTTAATTGTCTATGTTGACGACATGCTAATTGCATCGAAAAATAATGCAAGGATCAATCAGATCAAAAGAGAACTTGCCTCTCATTTTGACGTCAAGGACCTCGGACGAGCTAGTTTTTGTCTGGGGATTGAAATAGAGCAAGATGATAAGAAGATAACACTTTGTCAAAGCGGTTATATTAAAGACATCTTGAAAAGATACAACATGGAAGATTGTAAGCCCGTGAAAACTCCCATCGCCACTGGAATGAAACTTCAATCCGACACCACTTCAGAAAGAGAGAAAGATCAACGACCATTCCGTGAGCTCATTGGTTCTCTTATGTATATAGCAGGAGGCACACGTCCGGACATCGCTTACGCTGTTAACATGTTAAGTCAGTATAATAATTGTCACAATGAAAGTCATTGGCAGGCCGCTAAACGTATAATTCGATACCTGAAAGGAACAATTAATAAAAAATTAGTTTATGTTCACGATGGCACGGAATTACAGGGTTATGCCGACGCCGATTGGGCAAATTGTCCAAATGATAGAAAATCGTATTCCGGATATGTTTTCTTGATGTCGGGAGCAGCAATTTCATGGTGTACTCGTAAACAAAGAACCGTCGCGCTGTCCTCAACGGAAGCAGAATACATTAGCATTTCCGAAGCTGCTAAAGAAGCAATACACATCCTTACTTTTGCCCAAGAACTGGGAATTAATCATTATAATAAAATAATTATTTACAATGATAACCAATCAGCTGGAAAATTAGTGTACAATCCAGTGTTCCACGCAAGGTCTAAACATATCGACGTGAAATACCATTTCATTCGTCAAGCAGTACAAGAAGATAAATTAAAAAGAGAATATTTAAGTACTGAAGAAATGGTTGCCGATGTATTGACTAAACCTCTACCCAATTATAAACATGAAAGTTGCGCTATCAGATGTGGATTACGTGACTGATAATTAAATAGCCTTGAAATTGAGGGAGGGTGTTGGTATGTTCAATTTCTATGCTAATTGCAATTGCAGATGGCTTTGCGTCGCCTTGGAATTGTCTTAAAAATGTATGTGTTTTGTTATAACAAACTTATGTTTTGTAAGTATTACGAAAATAACATGTTCTCATTATAAAAGTCATTCGTGTGTCATTATACAGCAATAGTTATTTTCTAACAAAATTCGTAAGAAGTCTTTTTCGTACACCGTCATTTTTGTTATCCCGAGGTCCCGCCACTCTGTTGCACACATAGGAGGTTGAGTTTAATTTTCAAAAAATCCATGAGACCAAAAAAATCATTGTTGGTGTAGTTTATTAGAACAACATTTCATTGTTATTCTTCCAAAAGGACAATGCAATTGGTCGAGTAGTTTAGTATTTATTAGGACATGTGTTCCTCCCTCCGTCGCTTTTGTTATCCGGAGGTCCCGCCACTCCCGTGCACTCATACGAAGTTGAGTTTAATTTTCAAAAGAACGATGAGAGCAAAAAAATCATTGTTGGTGTAGTTTATTAGAACAACATTTCATTGTTATTCTTAGAAAAGGACAATGCGATTTGTCGAGTAGTTTAGTATTTATTAGGACATGTGTGCCTCCTTCCGTCATTTTTGTTTTCCCGAGGTCCCGCAACTCTGTTGCACACATAGGAGGTTGAGTTCAATTTTCAAAAGAACGATGAGAGCAAAAAAATCATTGTTGATGTAGTTTCTTAGAACAACATTTAGTTGTTATTCTTGGAAAAGGACAATGCAATTGGTCGAGTAGTTTAGTATTTATTAGGACATGTGTTCCTCCTTCCGTCGTTTTTGTTATCCCGAGGACGCGCCACTACGGTGCACACATACGAAGTTGAGTTTAATTTTCAAAAGAACGATGAGAGAAAAAAAATCACTGTTGGTGTAGTTTATTAGAACAACATTTAGTTGTTATTCTTGGAAAAGGACAATGTGATTTGTCGAGTAGTTTAGTATTTATTAAAACATGTGTTCCTCCTTCCGTCGCTTTTGTTATCCCGAGGTCCCGCCACTCCAGTGCGCACATACGAAGTTGAGTTTAATTTTCAAAAGAACGATGAGAGCAAAAAAATCATTGTTGGTGTAGTTTATTAGAACAACATTTCATTGTTATTCTTGGAAAAGGACAATGCAATTGGTCGAGTAGTTTAGTATTTATTAAAACATGTGTTCCTCCTTCCGTCGCTTTTGTTATCCCGAGGTCCCGCCACTCCCGTGCACACATACGAAGTTGAGTTTAATTTTCAAAAGTACGATGAGAGAAAAAACATCATTGTTGGCGTAGTTTATTAGAACAACATTTAATTGTTATTCTTAGAAAAGGACAATGCGATTTGTCGAGTAGTTTAGTATTTATTAGGACATGTGTTCCTCCTTCCGTCGCTTTTGTTATCTGGAGGTTCCGCCACTCCCGTGCACTCATACGAAGTTGACTTTAATTTTCAAAAAATCCATGAGAGCAAAAAAATCATTGTTGGTGTAGTTTATTAGAACAACATTTCATTGTTATTCTTGGAAAAGGACAATGCAATTGGTCGAGTAGTTTAGTATTTATTAGAACATGTGTTCCTACTTCCGTCGTTTTTGTTATCCCGAGATCCCGCCACTCCGGTGCACACATACGAAGTTGAGTTTAATTTTCAAAAAATCCATGAGAGCAAAAAAATCATTGTTGGTGTAGTTTATTAGAACAACATTTAATTGTTATTCTTGGAAATGGACAATGCAATTGGTTGAGTAGTTTAGTATTTATTAGGATTTGTTTGCCTCCATGCGTCTTTTTTGTTTATTTTCAGTGTAATGATTTAGATTTTTTTATAGATAGTATCGAAAGTCAAAGATTTGAAATCAATACTTTTGCATAGTGCATTGTATTGTTGTTGATTCTGTGATAAGACATTTTATTTTTGAATGATATATTTCCTTCGAAGATTGTTTTTGTTCTTGGCGGAGTTGCCCTATCTTGCGCCACATACGTGTCATTTTGTTCAATTTTTCAAAAAACGGTTAGAGCAAAAAAATCATTGTAAGTGTAGTTTATTAGAATGAAGTTTGATTTTGTTTGTTGGGGAAGGCCAATGCGATGTGTTGAGTATTTTAGTATTTAGTAGGATTGATGTGCCTCCATTGGTGTGTTTTTGGGTACCCAGTTAAAGGATGTACAATTTTTTCTTCGATAGTATCGAAAATAAAAAAGTTAAAAACAATATTGTTGTATATTGTATTGTATTGTGGTTGATGTTATGTGAGGATAAATTGATTTTGAATTAGAGTTTTGCCTTGATGAGTGATTTTCTTATCCTGCGAGAGTGCGTTGTTCCGGGTGACTCGTGAGTGGTTTTGTTGAATTTTGCAAAAAAACGTTGAGAGCAAAAAATGAGCGTGTGTGTACTTTGTTAGAACAATGTTTGGTTCTGTTTGTTGGGAAAGGACATTGCGAAATATTGAGTAGTTTAGTTTTTATGAGGAATTGTATGACTTGAATTGTGTTGTTTCTTGACAGTAGTGTAAAGAATTATTATTATTTATAGGGAATATTAAATGTTGAATATTTCGAAACAACATTGTTGGATAGAGAATTGTTTTGTGGTTATTTTTGTGTCAAGAAAATCTAATTTTGATGGATAGTTCTTTTTCTACGAGTAGTTTTCTTACGCGTAGTTGTTGCGCCTGCCGGGCATTTCGAAAATTCGTTTTTTTTAAATTTTCGAAAAACGGTAAGAGCAAAAAAATTAATGTTTATATATTTGAAAAGCACAAAAATAGCACAATATTTTGTGTATAAAGAAAATTTGTTTTGGCTAATTGGCTTTGCCAGCTTAACATTAAGCCAGCAAAGCCACCCATTTTTGGAAAAACCGTTGGAGCAAAAAAATTAATTTTTGGATATTTGGAAAGCACAAAAATAGCACAAAATTCTGGGTATAGAGAAAATGTGTTTTTTGAAAATGGCTTTGCCAGCTTAACGGACGTCATGGGTCATTCCATCATTCCATATTAAATCAACACAGTTTTAATTAAAATTTTACCTCACCATTTAAGATTTAGATGAAATTTGACACATAGGTAGTATGAATGGAGAATAAGAAAACTACAAATTTTAAGTAAAATATTTCCACCCGTTTCTGAAATACAGTCATGTAAAATTTTGCAAAATTGGGTTCCCGAAAATTTTTAAATTGATGTAGAACCTCACCAAATTAAGATAGAGAGCTGGAACAGGTGTCGTTTTGCAGCTTTCTTTATGGAATTTTATAAGATATGCAACTCAATAGGGATTGCGTTCAAAAAGTGTTTCAAATTTGAATTTAAAATTTTGATTTTGAGTTTTTTCAAAATGCTCACCTTCAAAAAAATTGAAAAAATTCTAAAATAATCCTTGTATATATCCAAACACATGGTGCAAGTTTAAAAATTGAACTGCAATGGGTTCATATGGTAATCTTTATTTAAAATGCACAATATTTACTTACTCTAGATTTTACTGATTTAAAATGCATTTTATTTCAAATTATAAGCCCTAATATACACAAATTATTAATTTAGTGTTTTTTATAGGTGAGTGTGTTGTGTTTTCTTATTATGATAATGATTATTATTATTAATATTATTATTATTATTATTGTTATTATTAGACCACGGAGTGTCATGCAATTGCACATTTTTACTGACTGTGCATATCGAAAGGAAATGTATATACCTACCTAAATGTGTTTACCTATCACCAAAAATAAAACAAATCAAGGTAACCTTTCAGTTGATGAGCCACATACGTGGGAACCTAAACATTTAAGCGAAAAGAATCGTTGAGGAATGAACACCAACTTTGCGCAGCGTCAGCTGGTTATTTACCGTAATGCAAAGGGTTAATGATGCCCAAACGTTTGCAAAATGCCATTAATGAAAAAGCACAATGAGTGACATAATCTTATGATACATCAATGAATAGGCGAATGAACTGCAACCCGGAGGAGAACGTCCGAAGACTTTCTGATCGAGAAGAGAATCTTGTTCTGAAAATAATAAAGAAGGACTCTTTATACAAGTTCCGCGGTCTAACACCAACAATAATAATAATAATAATTATTATTATTATTATTACCGATGTTATTATAATAGTGACCGTTTAATGGGAAGCAGAGGCATTGTTAGTGCAGCAAAAGCATTGCGAAGAACACTAGGCAAGACACGTCGAATAACACAGACCCTGAACTTCTGATGCTATTACACATGAAATGTGAGACACAAAAAATGTTTATGAACTTGTGAAGAGACAAACCACTCCACGAAAAATATATAAAAAGAATGGACAAGGTGTAGATCAATAAAGATCAATCAGTTATGAGTAGTGTGGAATGGCCGGTCCTGCATCACAACATCCGGTGTCAACAGGAAGTGGTGGTTTGTTGACATCCGGTCTCGGTGTGCATCATAACATCCGGTGTCAACATCCGGTTGTGGTTTGTTGACATCCGGTGAAGGCCGCGTACTTGTGACGTCACAAGGTCGCGTGGAAGGCCGCGTCCTTGTGACGTCACGCAGCGCCGCTGGGGCGTGCCCAGCCTGTCTACCAACCCATGAAATAAAAAAAATAGACTGGACGACTAGGGGAGGAGTGGGATGGACGAGGAGGAGGAGGCCCTGCCTGGCGGTGACGTAGGGTGAATGAGAAGACGAGAGAGAGACAATTGCGGGTCAACAAGACATTTATTATTTTTTTTTTGATTTCGAATGGTACAATAATTTTTTACAAAATCTTTTTATCTTGGTCTGCGTTGCTGGATGTCCTCTCGGATGTCCTCATGTCTTTGTCTAGTTTGTCTGACGGTTGCCAGTAGCGATTTGATGCGTTCATCTTGCGTAACTTCTTCTGCAGTCAGCCCATCGCGATTCCTAATGGAAAGGTCCAGGTCCAGACCACAGGTGAGGAGGAACACCACGGTACTGTAGTGTCCCCCCCGAGCGGCGAGATGGAGCAGCGTGTCACCAAAAGCGTCGCCCTCGTTGAAGTCAATGGCTCTGTTCATGCTGATGAAAGATTGTAGATGGTGCGAACGGAGCGACGATCGAGAGCGAAGTATGTGTGTGCTACCGCTTCCTCGTGCTTTTTTATGTTCGCTGCTTTTTTTTCTTTCTTTCTTTCTTTCTTTCTTCATATGACAGGAAGTCCGGTTTCCGCTTCACTGGGCGAGACACGAGGGGACCGGAAGAGTGGCAGGAAGTGTGGTTGTTTTTTTTTCCATCACTGCTAGTTATTGCCGGGAAGAAGAAGGCGCCGTAGTGTTTTGAGATTGACAGCATCGTCTTCGTGGACGGGGTCGGCAACATTGGTGAGTCGTTTACCCTGAAAGTGGTAGTCTTCGCCGTTTTCCCCGGTGCGTCGAAGGGTGTTGCGATTGATGAAATCGCGTTGTAGCAGCATGGTCTCGTCGACGTAGCGTTTTGAGGCAGCATCGTCTTTGTGGGTGGGCATCGCTAGGTTGACGATGCGCGACTTCTGCACGTTGAGGTTGCCGAGTTTGCTGATACGTAGTTTTGGAATTTTTTCAACTTGTTTTTGAATCTCATCCACACGTCGATCGACGTACGATTTGGTTGTAGCGTCACGTGCCTCAGCAGGTTGACCGACGTTTGAAATGCGAAAAAGGTCAGAGTTGAAGGGTCCAGCGTATTCCCATTGCCGAAGACACTTTGTCTGATTGGCAATCAACGTCTCTATATCGGCCCGCACATCCTCGCACGCTTGGAATACTTGACGGAAGCGTGTGTCCACATACGCCACGGTGCAAGAAGCATCGCCTCGTCGTTGATGCACGTTCTCAAGAACGCTGCTGTCTCCACAGTTGTCTTCTTCTTCTCCAGCGGCCGGCGCATGGTCGCATACCTCTCCCTCCTCCTCCTCCTCTTCCGCGTAATGGACGTTGTCGCACATGTCTCGTTCAGGCGGTGTCAATGTACTGATGCATCCGCTCTTGACACACAGCGTCTTATATTGTGTCCTCTCACCCCCCTCCACTCTTCATCGCATTCCTCATCTCTTAGTGAGAGAGAGAGAGAGATTCCCCCCTCTCCACAGCATAGTCATGTCAAAAATTGGGAGATTCCAGTCCCAACACGAGAAGGTCTCGCTCGCTGAGTTGTTCCTCCTCAAAGTCATCAATATGGCGCACAGTAATTTCTAACCGTAATCGCCTCTGCAAATCGATGAGCGGCCTATAGGACGGGTTGTGAAGTCGCAGCGCATTGTTTAACCGTCGTTCCACGCTTCGCACAACATGGCGACTAAAAGACGAGCGAATGGATGATAACACACCTATAACATATTCTTCATAATCTTCTCCATCTCTTATTTCCTCTTCCTCATCATCCTCCCCCTCCTCCACATCTGGGTTGACCACTAAGACGAAACGACGGTTCACCGCGAGCTTCACCTTCTGTACATGGACACCGATTCATTCGTTTTCTCTACCTCTACGAACGTGTACGCTGAGATGAATCGGTGTTCAGACTGGTTCGACACGTCCTGCTTTCCTCCCGATAATGCGTTTCACATCACACCACGCAACAAAAAAGTACTGGGACTGTTTAAGGACGAATGCGGAAATGATCCCATGGTTCAATTTGGAGTTTGCGACCAAAAATGTACTCCTTTCTCACCCGCTCTCAAGCGACTGTTTCCCGAGCAAAAGGAGTGCAACGTTCGATTGTCAAAAAATACAAATTCGAAATTTGCCTGGAGTGTTTATTTCATAATCGCATTAGAATCGATAAACAATGTTGCATACGCTCCAAAAATTATCTTAATTATTACTTTGTTCAAAACAAGCGTTCGTTGTGTGTGGCAGACGACAAACGCTACTGGCTCGATAAATTTCAAAGTTTACCCTGGGGTCATTTCCGCATCATGTGCACGCGTCCGTCCGCTCCTTCAGCGTGCACGTTCGTCCCTGCAGGCGGGGTTGTAGAGTAGGCTTTCTCAATCTATTTATTCATTTCTGTTTTATATTTATTCATTTCTGTTTTATTTTTATATTTATTCATTTCTGTTTTATTTTATTCATTTCTGATTTATTTTTATATTTATTTATATATTTAAATGACAACTTTCCTTCATTTGCGCTCTAAAGACAGAGAAAAAAGGGAGGGGGGAAATATGAGTAGTGGTAGGGGGAGCATTTGCACTGTCATGATGCTGGCGACATCTTTTATTCCGTCCACGACCGTCGACATGGCAAGACGTGACACGACACTCCTCTGTGAAAACAGCGTCAACGGCGACGACAGCGGATGGGAAAGCGCACCGGCCAAGATGTGGAAAAACCTCGAGAACGTCGCCATAGACGTCGCCACCGCCGCCTCCGAGGAAGGAGAAGAAGCTGAAAAAAGCGTGAAGATGTGGAAAGGTATTTACGACAAAGCAATTGGCATTGCCGTCAGCGCGAGGTGTCTTCACGACGAGCAGAGTGCGAAAGACTGGATGGGGAGGAAAAAGACTATTCACGACACTGTCGTCTTCATGCATGCAGAAGTACTAGCCATCATGGAAATTGCCAGTCGGCTTTTTAAAAATCCGCTTCAAAAGGAGGCTCTGCAGCAACGCGTGGACCGCATCCGCCAAGTGATTCAGACTCTCCCCTCTCCGAACGAAAATACTCCTCCAGCCTATGAACCGGAAGTTTGTTCGTTGTTGTAAAGTGCAGTCTCACACACTCTTCTCATTCAGTCAGTGTCCGTCAACATGACAAGACGTGAAGCGAAAATCGCCGCCGGGTGGCTCGCCTACGAAGACGCCCTCGACGAGAGCAGCGGGTGGAAGGGCGAGGCGGCCAAGCTGTGGATCAACGCCACGAAGGTCGCAGACGATCTCTCCACTGTCGTTCGCCAGGAAAAGAACGATGCGTGGAAAATCCCTAGGCTGTGGGACATCTCCGACGCCGTGTGGAACGTCGCCTACACCGCGAAGCGTCTTCGTCAAGAGCAAACCTATCATTTCAGCGACGAAAAAGAAAAGACTATGTATGACCTTGCCGTTTTCATGCATACCGAAGTTCTAGGCATGATGGATCAACTCATTGCCAACCTTCCAGATTCGAACATCGATACGCATTACAAGCCGTGCCAGAAAAAGCTTCTACAGAAACGCATGACCTTCATCCGGAAAGACGTTCAAGCTCTCCCGTCTCCAACCGTCGCATCGCACAAAGATGAAGCGGAAGCGCGTCCCACAACCTCACATGATGAGACGAAGAAGAAGAAGAAGAAGAGGGAATGGAAGGACGAAAGAAGAGAGAGTTCATCGCCATCACAAACATTCATTTTGTAAAAAAAATTATTGTATCATTCGAAATCAAAAAATAAATGTCTTGTTGACCCGCAATTGTCTCTCTCTCGTCTTCTCATTCACCCTACGTCACCGCCAGGCAGGGCCTCCTCCTCCTCCTCTTCCTCCTCCATCCCACTCCTCCCCTAGTCGTCCAGTCTATTTTTTTTATTTCATGGGTTGGTAGACAGGCTGGGCACGCCCCAGCGGCGCTGCGTGACGTCACAAGGACGCGGCCTTCCACGCGACCTTGTGACGTCACAAGGACGCGGCCTTCACCGGATGTCAACAAACCACAACCGGATGTTGACACCGGATGTTATGATGCACACCGAGACCGGATATCAACAAACCACCACTTCCTGTTGACACCGGATGTTGTGATGCAGGACCGGCCATTCCACACTACTGTTATGTGGCTTAAAAGGGAAGAATGAAGCCAGAATCGGAAGCAGTTCTAGTAGCTGCTCAAGATCAGGCGTCAGAACACATTATGATAAAGCAGTTCTCAAAATTTCCCAAGATGACAAATGCCGCATTTGCCAGGAGCAAGTAGAAACCATTGATCATATTGTCTCAGCTTGTTCAATCCTAGCAAAGACCGAATATTTGAAAAGACACGACAGGGTGTGTAGTTATCTGCACTGGCAGATCTGTACCGCCCTCGAAGTTCCAAACACATGCCCCAAATGTACGAACACTCACCAAAACCGGTGAAGTCTGTTGGATTGTTTACGATATTGTACGACCAACGAATTCAAACTAATAGCACGATAGCGGCAAACAAACGGGATTTGGAGAAAAAATCGTGTTTAATTGTCAGTGGTGCTGTACCTTGCGACCGAAACGTCGTTACCAAGGAGGCAGAGAAACGTCTTAAATACAAGAGTTTGGAAATGGAGATCAGCCGAATGTGGGGCGTAAAAGCACAGGTCGTCCCGATAGTTATCGGAGCTCTGGGATTTGTTCCTCAAAATTTGAGTAAGAACTTACCTGAACTTCCAGGTAATTCAAAAGACTGTGAAGTGCAAGAATTCGCTTTGTTTGAAACAGAACCTTAGGTAGCTTGTTGCAACCTGGACTAGATTTATATTCAGCCGACTCGTAACATCTTTAGTAATGATAATAATCATAACAATAAAACAACACACTCGCCAACAAAAAACACTAAATTAATAATTTGTATATATTAGGGTTTATAATTTGAAATAAAATGCATTTTAAATCAGTAAAATCTAGAGTAAGTAAATATTGTGCATTTTGAATAAAGATTACCATATCAACCCATTGCAGTCCCATTTTTAAATTTGCACCATCTGTTTGGATATATACAAGGATTATTTTAGAATTTTTTTCAATTTTTTTGAAGATGAGCATTTTGAAAAAACTCAAAATCAAAATTTTAAATTCAAATTTGAAAAACTTTTTGAACGCAATCCCTACTGAGTTGCATATCTTATAAAATTCCATAAAGAAAGCTGCAAAATGACATCTGTTCCAGCTCTCTATCTTAATTTGGTGAGGTTCTACGTCAATTTAAAAATTTTCGGGAACCCAATTTTGCAAAATTTTACATGACTGTATTTCAGAAACGGGTGGAAATATTTTACTCAAAATTTGTAGTTTTCTTATTCTCCATTCATACTACATATGTGCCAAATTTCATCTGAATCTGAGATGGTGATGTAAAATGACTGTGTTGATTTAATATGGAATGACCCTCATACAATAATTGCTCCCAGGAGATGTAACCCGCCAATGGGTGCAGCTGCGTTTCGTCAGAGATGGGTGAGGAGAGAGAAATCTGAGGAAAATCCCCACGAAATCACGAACCACGATTCGTTAGAATATTTCTACGACGCAGTAAGCTCCGGCCAATGATAATTATAATTTTCCGAAAGTAGGTCAGCGAGCCCAAGACGAGCTTGGGAGGGGGGGAAATCCGAATAGGAACGGATTCTCAAAAACTTAAAAAAAAGACACTTGAGAAGTAGTGGCGAGAGTGAACACTTGAGAGCCAGTCGCGAGAGAGGAAACTTCATGCCTGGTCGTGAAAGCCGTGAACTAGTTTTTGTTTTGTTTTTTTTAAACGGTGAATCGTTTGCTTCCCGACCGCGAGGCCGTGCGACAAGATTTGTCTGCCATATTCGCACTGCAGAGACTTTCCATTCACTCTATGAGCGAATAATGCCCGAAAGCACCGGTCGCCGAACCGATTTCATTTTCGTGTGTTCGATGAACTAGTAACTCACTGTTCAAATGCGAGTGTACGAGTCACGAATACCGTGATCCGGCTTCCGATCCGCGCTCGCAATTAAGTACTCCCGCGCCGCGCGTCCGAGACGTGATGAGGGGCGACTCCTGACATGTAACAGCGCCTTGGTGAAAGTGGGGAGGGGACCTTCGCGTCCTTGCTGTGTACCAATCGGTTCCTGGAGGCGCCTGCCTTTTCGACACTGCGGCTCGCCGCGGCGGGTCCACAATCGTCTAAGACGCCGAGGCCATCGACCGCGTCGTGCCCCCCCCCGGCACGCGCCTTCACAAATAGTTAAGACTCCTACCGTTCGCCCGCGCTTTCGGGCGTCCCGTGTCGAAACGAGGCGGAGAAAAATATCAACAATCCTCAAATGTTTTTCTCTTTTTTTCTTTTTTTTGAGTTAAGCGGTGCCGCTCAACGGCATTTTTTTATTGTAATGTGGTTGTCTTTGGTTAATTTTTTTTATTAATAATATTATTTTATATCTTATTTACCGAGCTCACTAGGTAGGCTGTAATCCCACCTCATAGGATTTTTAATGTAACTTCCCCCATCGTAGGTCGGGAATAAATGTTTATTTTTTGTTTTATGGCCCAATTACAGCAAATTATTCTCTACGTAGTTTGTTGCCCCTCTACCTCACTTCCCCCCACCACGCGAGGAACCGCGTTCATGCTCTACCAGGCTGGTGCCCGTTGCAATAATGTAATACATTTTGTGGGCAAATATGAATTAAACGGCACCTGTAGATCTCTCAAAACTTCAAGTGTATCATGAAATCTGGAAATTTCATGTGTAAATAAAAATAAAAAAGAAATATCCATTCATTTGTGACTGTGCAATTTTATTACAACAGTGTAACTTTGGAAAACTCTGACCAGCATTCAGTTGGGGGTCAGTATTATCACACAAATAAAATGAAATACAATGCAAAAACACATGAGTCAAGGCGTTACATTTTTTTCCATCAGTATTGTTCTCCGTGGCATCTGGGTACTTTTTATAAAACGTTCCATTTTTGCAAAGGCATACACATAAAATTGTAGAAAAATAAATATAAAATTACACAAAATTTTGTAAAAAGCATACATGCTGTTTAAAAAATAGGGGGCATAATTTCAAGTATGTATTCTATATATATAGTATTCCATGTATATAGACAAAAATTACATTACATCATATGTCCGGACATGCCTCATTTCCGAGTTATGGCCTTCACAACGCTGAAATTCACCGGAACGTTTTTCTTTCTGCAGATCATCGTCACTTCAGAAGATGTCCAATATGTTCACCTCCTCCTTGAATACAGACCTGACACCAATGTCTCATTGACCTGCGAACACGATGCCAAACTCCAGGAGGAGGATTGCGTATGTCCTCGCCAGATGCCACAATTCGATTCCGAAGGAATTCCAAATCAGGCACCGGAGACGAATACATCAATGATTATAAATGGCCCCACAAGCAGAAATCAAGAGGGTTCAGGTCTGGTGAACGTGGAGAAATTGGGCCACCTCCACTTATCCATCGATCAGCCATCCTATTCAACTACCATACGACCATAATACAAAGTGCCATACGATTGAAGTGTGCAGGAGCACCATCACGCAAGAATTGACCGTGTTGACGACTGATCAATGAAGTGTCTTCATAAACATAAGGTTTGGTGTTTTCCAAGAAGTTTGTGTACGCATGTCCCGTAAGTCTGTTAATAAGTACATGAAGTCCACCTAATCGATCACCAATGACACAGGACCACATGTTGAGGGAGAACCTGGTGATGTGATGGAACAGTTGCACGTAGGTTTCCTTATGCCCATTCATGTTGATTGTACAAATTTGTAATGCCATTTCGTGTGAACTGCGCTTCATCTGTAAATAAAACTAAGGCAAAAAAGTTCGGATTTGCACATCACTGCTGCAAGAACCACTGACAAACCTACCTCATGCAGGGTAATATTGTGGTGAAAGGCCTGTACACGTTGCAAATAATCGGCATACAACTGATACTACTGCAACAGTCTACAGACAGTCGTATGACAAACTCACTTAACCGTCGTGTGCTGATAGAAGAAGTCCTGTCCACAGAGTCCAAAATCTACTCCTTTACAGCTGGAGTTGTAGATCATGGGCGGAATCGCCCCCCCTAAACCAAGGGAGTTAAATTTTCCTTGCTTGCACAGACGGCTGTGGAGGGCTAGCACAGCACAGGCGGCCATGTCTGGACATCATCGCTGTGGGTACCTCTCCTGGTACAAGTTACGAGCCAGCACCCTTCTGTCCGCCTTACCGTACATGAAGTGCAAGTCTGCCAGATCCTTATTTGAGTACATGATGCACAGTCGAACGCTAAACACAACACTGAATGTAACCTTCGCCTTGGTGTGAACTGTCCGAGTGTACTGTTAGTGTCTCCTTTCACGGCAACGACCTTCAAAAGGGAAAGCGTTCCGATGAATTTCAGTGTTGTGAAGGCCATAACTCGGAAATGAAGCATTTCCGAATACGTGTTGTAATGAACTATGTTGTCTGTCTTCATACGGGAATAATGCCCCCTACTTTTGAAACACCTGTTCCTTGTGTCAATAGCAAAGGAAAGATTTTTTGACCATTTAACACACGTTCTTACGAAACTTGTGGTAGGGACTACAGAGGGTCCAAGATAATTCCGAAGAATAGTTATTTTCAAATTTTCGTTTTCACAACGCTGAATTAATAACTGTTTTGCGAAGAAGACCAAGAAAAGGAAGAAATGTTTTAAAATATGTTCATGTTAAGACAAAAATCTGAAAGAAAAAAGAGACTAAAAAGGAATACATTCCGCATTTATCAGTGAAAATGTCTAAAATCCAAAATATGTTATCTAATCGTCTCCTGTATTATTTCAGTAGTATACCTTTCAGTTGCGGCTCTCACAGGCAACCAATCTTTATAAATGAGGTCTCTAAAGAAAGACAGTTTCACGGAGACGTGATGAATTGCACTTTGACCTTAAAAATATGAAGGATTTGTTTAAAATAACACCTCTAAATATTAAAGTCAAATGCAACCCGCAACACTACCCAAAGCTTTCGTCAAATAACTCCTAAAGAAAGCGTTCTAAGGTCTTAAAAACTAAACTTTTGAGGCCAAAAGCCTCAAAGAAACGTTTTCTACACCATCATCTACAAGACGAGACATTCTTCAACATTCAATTAAATTTTTGGTTCCACGCTTCAATACTATTCAGGACACCGCAATATTTCAGCTTTGCTGCTGGTAGCTATTTTTTTACGACACGCATACAAGACTTAGATTCCTCTATCTTATATTTACACTTTCTGTATACACCGTGGTTTGTGCAGTCTGACAAGGTTTATGCACATAAGCATCAATTCAAGATTTGCTCTCCAGCAACAACTAGAAGTACTATTATAGTTGCTTGAAGATTGTTTCTAATGCTTGCAATGAAACCATTCAATTAACGTTTTACCTTGGTCTATAACTGCTGTTTACGTAATTGTGGAGGCATGTGAGTGTACAGTGAAGAATGAAGACTGTGTTTAAATTTTACTTTACCAGTATTTTCGTTATCAGCAATGATTCGATGAAATTTTCAAGTCAGCGGGTTCACATAGCTTTCTCAAAATTATAAAGCAAATACTTTTTTGTGACTATCACGAAAGGCTAAAAGCTAACTGTCAAAGAATATTGAATAATTACTTTAAAGGTATTTAAGGAAGCGTTGTGAATTGTTCCAAGAAAACTCTCCATAAAACTGAAGAAATCTTTTTATTGAAAATTTCTTTTAAACATCAATTGAATTGCTTTTTATTTTTATTCAATATTGTGTTAGCGCATTGCAAGTTGTCTTTATACATTTTTAAACAAATAAATATATTTCGTTAACAACTTTCCCTCTTAGAATGGAAATAGGAGGGTAGGGATGAGTGTGGGGTTTAACATGCGAGAGTTCTCGCACGGGTACGCGGAGGTATTAAGGAAAAACCTGTGCAATGACACAACACAAAGAACAAATTTTTTAAATTAGCTTAAGTAAAATCGCTTGAAATAAATGAAAAAACTGAAAACGCGCTAGCCTACAATATCTGAATAAATTTAAAATTATGGAAAAATAGCGCAAATCACTCGACAACTATCAACGATTGCAGTCCAAACGCACGATTTAAATATTGGCGGTATCTGGAAGTATGTAATACATCAACGCCCAGCTGCAAACTCATATTGTAAAGAATACACCGTTTGATATTAAACTCAATGCGTTGGTCAAAATAATGGAAACACAGTTTGAGCAACATTTCCATGTACCGAAGATAAGTCTATGCCCAGTAAATTGTTTCTAATGGTAACAAATTGTGTTTAGTACTCAAAGGTGAAAATTATTTCGAATATTTTTAGGACCGGAATTGCTTTTCTTGAGGTACGTAACAACGCAGAAAATAATCCAATACTTTTTAGTATATAAATAATTTTTCAATTTTTGCACCCCAGCAAGCTGGCACCCTGACTCTCCAAAGCCCCTCTGTTTCTCATAACAAATCAAGGAAAGTTAAATAATATTGCAAAGAGTAGGGTTATACCAACACCGCATGGAATACAAGGCCTGCCGACGTATTCCGTGACGTCACATAGGAAGGCCGAGAATCGCTGGCGGCGGTGGCCGCGCGGCAATAGCCGCTGTGAACATAGCATCGTTTCCCGGGGTATTTAGAATTCTTTCTGTTTTTAGTTCATTTACACTTGAGGCATATGGCTAAAAGTCTTCAGCAAAATCATCTACAACATTAAATGTAGTTGTAAATGATTAAGTAAATACTTTCCCGCATTTCCGTAACACATCCTTATTTTCCCCATAAATTTTGAAGAGATTAAAACTCCTCAAAACCAGTCTAATTTGTGTTCACTTCCACTTTTGCAGTTGCTCTATTAATCGCTTCCTATGCGAATCTAAATAAATATTAAAAGACAATTTTTTTGTATGTTTAGTATGTCTATATTAATAAGGTAATAGTTAAGTTTAATATGCATAGGTTGCGGGTCACATTCATTTAAAAATCGGTATTTGTATTGGAATCAGTATTTGTACACTTAGGAACGTAAAAGTGAGAAGTCGAACATAGTTCATTCATTAATTCTCTAAGATTATTCACGGTTTTGTTTTCTCGGTATTCACTTAAAATTCTTAAAATTTAATACGTTTCAAGACAATACTGTTCGTAGATTCTGCAAATTATTTTTTTAAATACGGTATTGAGCCTACAGATATAATTTAAATTAAAATATTCCTCGTGCGTCACTTGTTCAAGTTAACTTCAATTGTTCACGTAAATATGTCAACATCAGTGTCGCCAACGCCTTGAAAGAACATAATGGCGTATTGAGCGAAAAAATTCCTTTGAATACTGGAGTTTAATCAACGACACCTACATAGATCTATTTAAGTGGCAATGGTTTAATTCCCGGCATAAACACGAATATGGCAGCACCAAAACACGCAAAAACACGTCTTTGAAAATTTATTTTAATCTTTTGGCCGGACCCGAAAACAACTTATCAGTTTCCCTTCAGGAGACCGAAACGCGTCGAATGACACCTCGTATGTCTCGATTGATACATGGGAAGTGGTCTAACCTGAAGCACGGAACCGTATTTTCTCCACGCACGCACACGAGGAGTTTACTCAAATACTCAATAGTGATAAACTGATGATGGTAGAGTTTCCTGATGAGTATACTGCATTCGTAGACCAGATGTATCATGGAGTTTTCACACTCCATAAAAAAGTGACACATTTCAAAATTTTATGATTTTGCTAGGGGACGGACATGAGCAGAGACATTTATTAGGCGACCAAACAAAATAATTGTTACTTTAAATACCAACAGTTTTGAAAAATAACTTAACCAATGCTTACTGGCACAAAATATAGTTTTTTTTAACATATTTCTTCAGTAAACTCAAATTATGACACATTTTTATTCCCATTTTTAATTAATATATAATTAAATAAATATTGAAGCTTCATGTTAAGTATCTCCAAAAATTAAAATATCCGTTTCAAATTCATGGGGCAGCAATATCACCAGATCGACACGGGAGAATCCATTTTGATAAAAATCCCGCCTATGCTTTAGCCGTTAGCATTGTTCGCTGGCAGACAGAGAGGGGGACTTTTTGCCGAAAACTCTTTTACTTTCTCACCTTACTATGTACTTACATAGTAAAGCGACAGTATTGTAATACCATGGCAAAAATCGACAATTTTTCAACAGAAAAAATGCTATTTTGGGATTCTGGTTTCAAAAAATTGGATAAGTCATGTTCCTAAATGTTGTAAATTACTTCTTGAGTTGTTTAGTCAGTATCCACGTTTCATGGCTCGTCTACTATACCGAGAAATTGACTGGCGGCAAAACGTCTCTGTCCGTTGAAATAAGAGCTACTCTCCAATTTTATTTATGTAAATGTAATGACTATTAAGGTTTTTCACAAATATTTTATATATGGTATTTTTGTTTGTCATTAGATGGTGAGTAGAGTGTTGTCTTTAAGTTGTTGTAAATCTGAATACCTCCGTATATTTAGGTGGACGTTTAGTGTTTGGTTTCTGATGACTGAAAAAGCTTCTTAGCAATACCATGGTGCCATCAACAGCGCACAGGGTCCTTTTAGTACTTATTACCATCGCTGAAATGTATCAATCTCGATGGAAATGCGCTTATTGTATTAGTTTTTAGTGCAAGGAGACTATCGTGTTTAGACAGAAAGGCAGTGCCAAGGCCGAGATTCCTGCCATGGAAACATTAATATGCCTTTTCGATATTTATACCACATTCTTCAGGAAAATTAAACTAATTTGAAAGCTGGTGTACCAAACATCGTGTACAATACCTAGATACGTATCTAATTGTTAATTAGATCGTTCGTTCAGATCGATCAGGGATTATCAATCTTGGAGAAATTTGTCTGAACAGTTTAGGCGTTTGCGTTTACAACAGACGGACAGACAGACGTTTTGCCGTCAGTCGATTTTTCGGTGTCAAGGACCCACAAAACCGTGATTCTGGCTACACCACGTCTTAGAGGTAATAAATTTACTGTAAACAGGATTTATCCAGTTTTTCATTACCAGACCCGGCAATGAAAACTTGACTGCAATTTCTGACGTACGATTACATAATATTCTCTTCTTACGAAGTAAGTGCGAAAAAGTAAAAATCACGAAGTTGGAAGATCATATTTCTTTCTAAATAATACCCTTAGGGTTTTAAATAGATTACATAAAGAGCTTTTTTGCAAACAAATCTGTAGTGTAATATCTATAACCTTTAATCCTATTATGTGGCAGACTTGCTCTTAAAATAATCAAAAGTATTCAACATATACAAAAATGCATTAGCTTTCGTAAAATTATCTTCTTATCCGGCTCCCTAAAGGAAACTTTAAATTTTTTATTCTTTCGCAAATATTTCGAAAACAAAGTGAATTAAACGTCACTGAAAAAGCCCATAAAATTTCCTACAAAGTTAAACTAAATGCAAATGTATTTTCATTCGTTCAAATTTTGCAATTGGAATAACAATTGAAGGTCAAAACGGTCTTTTAAGGACGTGTATAATTACATTATTATCATAATTCAGTAAACAAGAAAAATCATTGATTTATAATTTCTAAAGTTACCCAGGGTCCTACATTGTAACTCCTTAACAATTAATTAAATATTTTGTTTTAGTTTGTATTTCAAACTACTAATTAAGGAGGTTGAAAGTGATCTTTTGAATATCCAGTCTTGAAGCGGAAATAATTTTTACATTATTTGCCTAAATTCAATGCATCTGCATCTAGTATATTCTGTTGGAGATAGCAGCGGCGACCGTAGCAAACATGGTATAGCGGGATCGAGGGGCAGGGCGAGCTAGGTGAAATGGGACGAGACAGGAGAGGAGAGAGAGTGTGGGGGCTAGATGGATGGAACAGAGTGAGATTAGCGGAATCGGCAAGGCTCGAAGCAAGGTAGGTTAGGATAGGATAGTGGGTCAGGGAGGGGCAGGATGGGATAGGATGGTGTTACATCATACGTAGAATTCATTCCTTTTTCTTACAAAGAGATAATTGTGACTAATAAATGCATGGGCAACGCTGGGTACTTTAGGTAGTCAAAAATAAAGGGACAGCTTATTGTAAACCAGTAACGTGTTGAGTCTTACGTTTCGCTTCCAATACCTCAGCAGCTCGTATTCGCTTCTGAAAAAGAAATTCAAACAGAGATAGACCGATCATTCCATAACACTTGAAAACACTTGAACACACGTTTAGATAATACTAATTGGATCTGGCACCATATGAATTCAGCATCCATTCGTCAAGACGGAAATAGACACGCAGAAAAAAAACCGACCATCAGGTTGAATTATCGTGTAGCACTTCTTGAACTGAATGGGTGATTGTTAAAGAGGACCTAAGTCACCAAATTACATATTCAAAATGTCTGAGGGTGGATACACGTTTAAATAGTAAAATGGTTCTCCCTTTATCCTTCTATTATGGTGTTTCATCCTATAATATTTTTTTTAATTTGTTTGAAAGAAGTGACCTCGTACATTGAGCCAGATTCCTTTTAACATGAAATGTTGGTAGAATTATTTGGAGCAATAATTTCTGGTCTTGTTTGTGATGACATTCAAAATTTTCTACAAGCAACATTTATTTTTAGGATTTTTTATGTAAGGCAACTTACCATAATCGACTTCTGTGAGCATACCATGACCAGTACAACAACGTGTATCATGAAAGAGAAGCTCAGGAAGGGCTCAGAAAGAGCGTAGATTATGAAGTTGCATTCTTTTGCTAGACTATTTAATAATGATGTGAAATCTGACGTCTAGGATCTTCACATTTTTGCAACCAATCGTCCAGGGAAAAATAAGAATCACATTCGGTTAGGTTTCTGCGTAGCCCTCAGAGACACTGGGGGATACAAGTCAGTCAAACAATTTTTCCCTTTCGATGCTCTCCGTTCGTGCGTTGTGACCGACAGTTTGGTGTTATATAGCACCCAATACGTAGACAGAATCGTATTTACACTGTGAATGATATCTACAGCTTCATTTGTACTGGGTTCAAGACCATTCAATAAACTGTAACAACGGCTGATAGTGGCAAGATTATTGATTTTAAAAACTTAATACTTAACTTACTCAAGCCCAAAAAATGCTCCTCGTTCCGAAAGAAAACATTTCAATACATCCAAGTTCAGTTATTATTTTTTTGTATACGTACGTAGTATATAACGAGGAAAATATAGAGGAGGATTGGTAATGCTTCGACAAATCAACTCTGAAATTTTAACGGAAGAATACGTCTTGGGGGTCCCCTGATATCGAATATTTTTAAACTTCTGTCCATCTGTTTTTCTGTCCGTCCTTAATCAATATTAGTGTCTAAATTGTTTGTAGATTTTTCTCCAAAATGAATATTCCCCAATAGACCTGAACCGATTCGAAGACCTAAAAGTTTGAAAAAAAATTAATACGTGCCATATTTTATGTTGAACCCCTGAAACATTTTCAAGGTTTTCTCAAAATCGTCTTCAATATTTTTTTAAATTTCTATTAAAGAACTCAATAAAATACACTTATAATAAGATAAAAAGATCCATATGAAAATGGTAATAAAATTTAATAAAAGTACCTATGAAAATTACGTTTTAAGCCAATTAAATTTAGGATGTAAATGTATGGACTATACATTATAGGATTTGTAAATTAGCTTTTTTGCTGAATAAATTTGCGAAATGTTTTCTAATTGCTCTGTATAACTCCTCCCGAAAAATTGAGAACTTTAACAGTTTAGGATAGTTACCTCTTACCATTCTGTAGTTATCGTCCTTGTAGTTAAATCTCAACGAAGAACAAGATTAATTTGGTAGTATATTGTGACAAACCAACCCAAAACTGGTGTTCGCACAATAGTACATGCTTTCGGGGAACTACGACCAGTGACAAACACGACAAACGATAAGGAACTTTCCCAACTCGGACATTGACCAAAGACTTTGTGACATTGACCAAAGACTTTGTGACATTGACCAAAGACGTTGACCCTCAGTGGGCAAGGCAGAGGGAAAGGGGAACCACTTCGACTGACGCAACATTTGGAGGCACAGACAGAAATCGGGGATTCACCTGGCACGTGACTAGACGCACGAATTTCGACGAATTAACAAAACGTAGACCAATTAGAATGACGAGACGGAACACGTGACGACGGGGGGGATCGGCAGGCTGAACTCGACACAGCGAAGGGACAGAAAGGTAGGGGGCGCGGGAGACGCAAGACGGACGTGAGAAGCGCGTGGGAAGCGACCGGAGACAGACGTGCGCGGAATATGTCCGGCGTAGAACATGACAGGGAGAGACATATGAAATGTGAGAGGTACAGAGCGAGGACCGAGGCAAAAGACGCATGTGAGGGAACGGACATGTGTGATGGGAGCTAAGGAGATGTCCGCGTGTAGGATGTGTGATAGAAAATAGGAACGCGCGAGGGGAGAACGGACGTGTGTGACAAAAGACATGCTGGAAACTGAATTGAGTCCGGAACTGAATTGGAACTGAACTCGATGATCTCGGTAGTTTTCGGGACCGTTCGACTACGAAAGGCCTGCGTCGGTGTGAATTCACGGGAATTATCTATAATTAATCTCATTGTGTTCGATTATAGACGATGGTGGGTACAAATTTGTTACTGTTTTTATTCATTCACTTCCTGCTCATGACCTCCAAGAATAAATATACCAGTCTATAAAAATCACCATGAACAAAAAAACGGCGGAAATTCTGCCAAAGAAAATAGATGTAATACATGGCTTTTTTATGTAGCGCAAACACTTGCGTTATTGATTTGTTGCCGCCAGGCCTTATTCACAAATAACCCTCGGAATGTATTAATGCTTACATCTTGGGATATGTCATAATCTTAAGATATATAACGGGACACGAATAACTTTTAGGAAAGAATATAATATCTCACTCATTCTCACAATTTTTCACATGCGCCAATTAGAGCTAACACATTTATTAGCTTATGAATCTAAATTTAGAAAAATATTTTTCTTACTCATAATACAAAAATAAATAATTTATGCAGCTTCTTTCAGAAAGGTCTATCTAACCATTAAGAGTTATAACACGTATCTTACACTAGTAACATTGCTATTAAATTATAACCAGAGTGTTATTAGTTTTCCCATATACCATGTATTCGAATTCTCACTAATTTATCAGGTACGTGTTCTATTATGACTGTGCTCTATAAAAATGGCATTAATATGTTTTATTTCATGGCATTAATATGATGTAGTATGCTGCCCAAAGAGATGCTTTTCTCTCAAGAGAGAGTAGAATAGAATCATCATCACCTTTAGTCGAAATATTTTATCTAGAAACTCTTATTTTGTCAATTTTTACGTATTGAATTGTTAAATAATTTATTTTTTCTACTCCTGTTGTATACTGCTGTCATTTGATTTCTGTAGCCATTTGCATAATTACATTCATTTGGACATTGTTTTAATTATGATGCATGATGATGCATGTTTAAATATGATGTTCTTTACCAATCAAAGAGAAGTTTACAAAGCAAGTATTGACAATTAATCACTGAGAATCGTTCTAGTAAATTTTTCGTTCGATTGTGTACGAGAAAATTACATATATTATTCTAGTCAGTTTTAATTTCTTTATTATAATTAATTCGTGGAATATTATTTAAAATAAATTGGATCATAATTTTTGGCTTTGGTCCTATTTGACTAGCGCAGTACTCTCTCGCAGGCGGATTGGTGGTCAGAGCCATCTGCGGCAGCATGCGAGGGTACGGTTAGGGAGCGTCCGCTAGGTGGCCTTGGGTGAATTCATGTCGACGGCCACGAAACGATTCAATGTAAATGTTTCACTTATAAAAGTCGTAGAAAAATTACCGTATGAAACTCCATGTTATGGGTGTTAATACACATCTGTGAAGTTCACGACACTCGCTCGCTCGTTCCTCTCGTATTGTAATATCACACTCATGTGTTAATATCCACCATTACTTCATCGTTTTATAATATAGTAATATTATGCTATTCTAAACCTATCGCATATAATGTTTGTTATGATATACAGTGTAGATCATAAATAAGTAAATAACATTTACATTGCCGACGCTCCGGCTCATTTGTTAGGCTTTTGTCAGGGCTGTAAAATCCACAAAATACAAATTATTATACTTTTTTATGCTACATTCTCATTCCGTTGAGAATCACTACAGAACCTTCTGGCTTTCCAATACGTCGGTAAAGATAGCACCCCGAGCTCAAATTATTGTTTTTCCGAATCGTCCGTCTGTCTCTTCATGTCTCTTTGAATCTGTCTGTCTGCCTGCCTAGCACCTAAACTATTTCCAAATCCATTTTTTTCCAAAATGGATATTTCCCAATTGTTCTGATCCGACACAAAGACCGATTTTGAAAAACTTTAACTTTACAGGAACTTTTCAGGAAATTTCAAAATTTTCTCAAAATGGCTCTACATTCTTTTCTTTATATTTATTGTAAGAATACAGTTATAAAGATGGTGTAGGTCCGATTTTCACTGTTAATTCTGAATATTCGGAAACTATAAAAGTTTGAATGTTTAGGCGTCTATTTAAAACTACAATATTGAAGATCCTTCCTCTTCCTTGTCCCATGCTCACCTCTTACTTATACACACACTTACATGCACTACACTACCACACTTGAGAGAAAAGACGGGAGCTTAGAGCTTGTCCCGGCTGCGACGGTGGCATGTTGTTGGGCACCTGGGTGTAGAAAACCCCGCAAGCCGACGTGTAAGTCGGTGCCACATTTCAGCATCCAGTGGAATAAAACCATAGGTACGTGGTAAAACATGCACTTCATTAATGGAACTACTGACCATAGGGTTGACGCGACTGAAGCACGAAGTAATCACATACGGTATACGGCAGGGCCGTCAGACGAAGAGCACGCGAATGGCTTTCGCAAAGTTGTGGGGCACGCGGCGAAATCAGCATAGCGAAGTCATTCGTGTCACAAGGAGGAAATAGGGGTGAGAAAACTTCGTCCATATTCAGTGAACCAACTTGGGTCAAACATACGGGGTGGTATATCATAAAGAGACATTTATTAAATTTTACCAACTTTTAAAGGAAATTGTCTTGTTAACAGAAACTGCAGTTATGTAAGCATTGATCATTACAACAAGAAAACATTTCTACTTATTAGTAGAGGTATAGAACGAGAGCTATTAGGTATAGAACGAGGTATATACGAGAGCCATTAACACTAATTACAAATAACTCAAATAAAAATTTTAAAGAAAATATATATATAAACCAAAAAAATACTAAATCAATATAAGTATTATACAACATAATTTCGGAAAAAAACTATTATTGAAAGTAAACATTAAAATAATTACGATGTGCATTTTTCATGTGAAAATACACGTAATAAAAGCACTTCAAAAAGTATAGAGTAATGATGAACATTTCTTAAACAAAGTGCATCACCTCCGCAGTCACTGCACAAGAAATCAAGAGCTCAATCGGACCGAAACATGTTATACGTCTTGGTAACCTTATGACCGTCTTGACCTGACGGTTGATCCGTTTGACCTCCCTGGTGTCTGGCGTCTATTGTCATACTTTATTAAACTTGCGATTGTAATCGATTCTGAAATACATGCTTTGAGGTCCCCTGGTATCAAAACATCAGTCCGTCCGTCCGTCCGTCCGTCTGTCCATCTGGTATACGTGAACAATACTATCGCCTAAACCATAAGTACTATTTTTTTCGAACTGAATAAATTCCTCTCAATCTGGCCTGAGTCGAAGACCTGTGATTTTGAAAAACATTCATTAATTTTTGGGGGTACATTACATAAACCCCCAGACATCTTCAAAATTTTCTCAAAAACGGTTCTAACTTTTTTTAAAATTTCATTTAATAATAGAGTAAAATACACCTATAAACGTGTCATAGGTTCAAATATTCACGGTTATTTCTGAATTTTCGAAAATTATAAAACTTTTTTTTTTCGGCATCTTCCTCCAACTACAAAATTGAAGAAAGATATCGTTCCTACAAATAAAATGTGTTCTCTATGGAAAGTTCTTTCATTAAGGTCATGTAGATTATTTTGAAAATTTTAGTAGTTTTCGCGCAATGTTGCATGCAATATTTGCAATTTTAAAAAAATACGAAAGCACGATTTTCTCAAAAACGGCTCTACATTTTTTCTTTAAATGTTTGGTTAGGATAGTGCTTTATGTACTCATGAGATGACATAAACGTCATGTTAGTCAACTCTTGTTTTTTCAGAAATTTAAAAAAAATATTTTTTTACTTGTCTCTCACGTCATATGTACATTAGCGGCCATTTATTCACATTATATTTCTGAGGACATGTGCTTTAAATAATGTACTATAAAGTTGCTAGAAAACTGTTTTCTCTGAAAATTACCTCAAAATAACGAATTTTCAGAAATGCACAAACGCCATTTTCTCAAAAATAGCTATAAATTTTTTCTTCAAAGTTTTCAAACGAATAGTGCAAATTGCAATCTTTAATATTATTTATTATTCTTTTAATATTCTCTATCATTTAATATTCTCTAAAGTTCATTTTGGGGTATTTCAAAATTTACACAAATGTAATTTTTTTAAGATCTATCATTTCGTTAATATGCACATTTCCTGCAATTTGTAAACACTATTTTATTTGTGAGTTAATGTGGTTCAAATGATTTTAAATGACATATTTCGAAAAATCAAAAATTTTCTGTGAAAAGAAGCTTCAAATTTCAAAGTTACAGTAGCGCCTAAAAGCCATTTTCTTCAACATGTCTACAAGTGTTTAAAAGAAAATTGCCATTTAGGACTGGGTTTTACTGTTCTTTAAACTTAAAATAATATTTCCGTTCACCTTTTAAGATATCGAAAAATTAAGAAAATGTCAAAAAAATGTTCTTTAAGCGACGATAAATGGCAGCTGGCAAGAGAATTTGGCTAGTCCGAATAGAAAGCCATATTTATTTGAGTTATTTGTAGCAAAACAAAATAGAAAACTAATGCGGGAAAGTCTGTGCCATTGTGTGACACCACTATTTTACCTTCAAAAATAATCCTTTGGATCAAAACATCCGAGCAGACCTCAGTTTAATCAGAGCAGATTCATTAATGAGAACCCTAGATACAATTAGAACCCCAGATATCATAGTTATAATAAAGAAGTCGCTGAATTTCGAAAATTAAATTGCAGCAAAAAATCCATTTAAAAACCCTACGAAATATGATCCAAGTACTCGGTCAAATTTGTTAGCACAAGAAATTAACACTCAGTAAATCGAAATTATATGTAATAAATAGAATTTATGTGCTGAAGAGTTGCCACTTTTTCTTAAAAACGTGTCAACATATTATACCAAAATATTCTTTGAAAATCACACAGCAAAATCAGTTATTATCTAACACCCTAGGAATGGCGAGTTTGATAGAATAAGAATAATCGAATAAATTCAATAAAAATGTTATCATGATATACGACATTCAAAACGTCAATATGGTTTAGAGGCATTATAGAAATTTTACAAGAGTGTTATATAGCCGTATTCGTTGACTGAACTAACTCACGTCTTCTAAAGGAAGTCTTGTCTAATATCCTTAGGACATGTCTAAATGAATCGAAGTAAAAATGTGATCGAGGGATTTAAATAATAATTGTTGCTCGTTTGCTGGATTCACTTTAAAACGTGTAACAAGTAAACAATACAATCCGACTTTCAAAAATAATAAAATGTGAAAGAAATGGAAATAAATATTAACGTAACATTTTGTAAATGTCTTGCAGTATAATTGTTACATCCACGTAGACGTAATATGATTATAATCCAAACTTTGGATTATAATCATATTAGTTGTTTCATATGCTTTGCATGTCCTTTATAAATATTGCTACTCGTTTGAGGCAGTAAATAACCATAATTATCATGCATTGTGTGTATATTTTATTACAATGAACACTAGTATAATGAAAATACAGTATATGATGATAATTTCTTTTCTAAAAATGCACAACTACACATGCAAAAGGAGCAGAAAATAACATTGAATTTTACGCTGTTGAGAAGTCCTCTCGAGCAAAGCGGTGGTAAAGATGGATAAAAAGCTAGAGTTATAATACAGTCAAAGCACTGCAATACGAAACTTGTAAAATCAGAACTCTTAAAGGTTACAAATATGTGGTAATGGAACAATGATAAAATATGAGAGGTAAGTACGAGAGCTTTAGAATGTATATTTAATTTCCAAATCATGAGTCGTAGCCGCTTCGAGATGTTCATATCACAAATTCAAATGGGGAATAATGAAACCCCAATACCAAACGTTAACACATTGACTGCCATGAGGGTCACAGGAGGGCCTCACGCAGTTTGAATATGGCGCCATGATGCCCACTGGTGGGCCCCAGCAATACTCCCGGTGAGGGCCATGAGGGACACGGGTGGGTCTCACGCTGGTTTTTTTTTCAAGGTCTCTATCTTCCCGGGGGGGGGGGTCAAATTGATTTAGTTTCAACTTTCTCAAATCGAGCGAAGAACAATATATTATAGATTGCTCATAGCGTTCTAAATTACCGCTTGTAGAACGTTATTGTAATGTATAGGATCAGTTCCATGTATTTTGTTTTGTAGTTTATTCTTTAATACAGTACCTTTTCTTTCTAAACGGCACTTAATATTTATGTATTTGTTTTTCCTTTGAAACATCCTGAATATCATTGAATTTGATTAAGTACTTACTCTTTCTTAAATTGTGGTTCATTAGTGACCCACATCTAAAGTGGCTAAACCAATAGCCAAAGTATTTACTTTAAGGTATCCTGTCTTTCCTCGCCCCTTATCTCTGGACTCTTCTATCATCCCTTGGTCTCCTCTGAATTGATTTATTCGTTATTTCATCGTTCTGATGGCCACAAGACTAAATTGGCACAGTCACATCTCGTCCAAAGTAATTTAAGCCAATAGAAGACTAGCCATTTTACGTCCGATTTTTAACCGTAACTCTTCTTTAAAAATTCATTCCGCGTTAACCATTTACAAATCTATTCTTTACCCGTCACTAACTTACGAATGCCCTGTTTGGAATTCAGCGGCCCCAACTACATTAAATCAGTTACAAATACTCCAAAACAAAATCTTACGAATAAACTCCTGGTTTTCAGCTATAAGATCCTTCACAACGCTCTTTCAATACTACCAATTACTTCCTTTATTATTACAAAACTGGCACAAAATTTCTTCAATCATTTAAATCTTGTACAACGACCAGTCATTTACGAAATAAGAATCGATCAACCCCCACTCTCCCGCCTAAGAAACAGACTCCCATTTCACATTTCCTTTCATTATCTTTCCGACATTAGATAAAGAAAGAACATTTTTTTGCAATTACCTGTCCCTCCTATTGTATTTCCTTTCCAACCCTGTCATTCTTCTCAAACAAAATTTCCTCGTAATAACATTGTTTGACGGTATAATACGTGAAATCACTATGAGGGAGGTAACAAGACGTTACCCCTTTACACTTTGCTGATACAAAGTTGCTCGGTCAATCAACTGAAGAGCCTCACGGGTAAACGCTGTTGTCAGTGAATGTAAAATAAAATTTATTAAAAAAATACATTCCGTTCAGGTAAGTAGATTTTTGACAGTTTATAAAACATTTAAGTAGGCCACATCGTACTGCGAAAAGTGTTCAGAGCCCAGATCCATGCATACGGACTAGTGCGACAGCTGTTCAAAGTGTCCATTCGGTGCGTCTAATTTACAATGTTCCAATATCGTCATTAAAAACAATATTGGAAGAATTGATATCAATTGTGTCGAGACGCAGACGATATTCGAGTGAATTATCGCGTCAAATGGATATAACCAAATAGACCATATATACGAAATTCAAAGAGTGCGCTTGTTTACTTTCATCATGGTTTTATTGAAACTAGCAACCTTCAAGATTGTAGGCAGGGCCGGATTTACCTACAAGCAAAACAAGCAGTGGCTTGGAAGCTTCCATCCATAAGGGGCCCCGTGCTTCGGAGAAATATGCAAAACATCTTTTGTAAAATAAAATGTACTTTATTGTAATAAATATAATATATCTAAAATTTCATGTAATAATTTATTATTTTTCTTATAAAAAGCATTTGTACAGAAAGTACTTGAAAAAAGGTAAATTTTTTATTTAATGAAGATGAAAATACTTTTACAGGGAGAGTCACAATTTTGTGCTTGAGGACACCTCAATACTTATATCCGGTTCTTGTAGGTTATTTAGAGTGGACACCCTCAACTGGTAGGCACAAAACTACCACGTATGAAAGGCAGGTGGAAATGTTGATTTCCCCATGAGTAGCAGCACACATGTCGTTGCACTGTCATTAGACTACATCCATGTACTGTTCCCAATATCTACCCGTCCAACACATCTACCCACAACGATGCACAACCTTCACAACGACGCACAAAGAGTTATTCATCCTCAACAGTTACACCAGTACCACAGATAATATGCAGGCACTTCGAACGATTTACCGTTGCATACGAAATGTTCTCGTTGGCTGCTTCAGCGTACCGTTCAAAAATCCCTATTCTGGAGTTTCCATCCATTGTCGGTGAGGCACTGTGTTCGAAAGACTAGAAGCAACATAATTGTCCCGTTTGAGCAGAGTAACGTACGTGTCACTCTCGTACCGATACAATATAAAAGATTTCCAGTAAGCATCTCGACGACTATCGTTTATGATTTTTCGATCTGCCCTTAATTGCTTCTATTCCGTCTAAATGAGAATCTCTTCTTGGAACCCCGTGAACGTGACACGATTTTACTCCGCGTTTTTCCAGTCCTCTCTCCGACTCAAAGTTGGCATCGCCCTAAGATTGAGAGATCATAAAACTGTTATGGATACATTAAACCATTCAAAGTTGGCGCACGCGCCGCTGGGCAGCGCGCGACGTTAGGGATCGCCAGGACAAAGGAAGCAGCCACTGGAAAGCGAGTCCCAGGCGAGACGCAATTAATGACGTAGTCGTCTGTATTGAAGTAGACACGGGCGCCGGGGTAGACAGACTTGTTTTGTGAGTGCGCTCCAGAATGTTTATAGTTGTAGTAATTCTGCCTACGCCGTATATGCCCGCTACAGGATTTCTACTTTGACTTTGATGACTTTGGCTTCGAACTGGTAAATCTCCTGGTGACGACAGTGCTTTCGATTATTGGTACATCTCTTGGTTATATTGTAAAAGCCATTGTTGCAAACTCTGGAATTCTATAAAGTGCTTATTTGTGTATTTTTGGGACATAAAAAAACTAACTATATTTCATTTAATTTTCTCATAGAAAAAAAATGGTATACACAAAGTCACCACAGTGGCAGAAGTAGCAGTTCAATCTGAACGCTGGGCTTAGTACCAGACTAGGTAAATTGACTTATTCAATGCTGCCCCAGAAAACTCCCGTTTCCCAGCATTTGATCCAACTTTCCCGTTTACTTCACCACTTTGTGCGACAGACAGTTGAAGTGGGAGGTCGGTGTTTTACAATATTTTATATGCAAAACAAACTCGGCTCCTTCAATTTATTTTGTAAACATATCAATTCAGTAGTAGATTTTCTGATTGCTTCACCTGTTAACTCTGTGCCAGAGGTTAAGTCCTCTAGTACTTCTAACAAATGTTCTTGAGGACATACATTCACAACGTTTCACAGTAGACTTCCGTATAAATGGAGAAAGTTTTAAACTTATCGACGGAAGCTCAGCCCTGAGTTTAATGACTAGACGATCACAGCGTCTGAGAGGTTCCAAGTCCGTCCTTTGCCAAATCCTCAGTGTCTGAGAGTTAAAAAGTTCGTCAGTTGCCAAACTCCTCGTCGTCTGAGAAGTAACAAGTCCGTCCAATGCCTAACTCCCCAGGCCGCGCTAGAGTCGCTCCGTCTCGCTCGAGGCGGACGAGCTGTTGGTGTTGGTGGGGGTGGTTGTGGGCGTGTTTCTGCTGGCGGCTTCGGTGTTGGTGGAGGCATCCGGACGAAGGCGCAGGGGAAGGCGGTCGCGTAGCGAATGCCAGGCCGCTCGCACTCGCTCCCAGCGCCCCACGGCTAGCCACAGCACCGCCCCCGCGCGCGCCACGTCCAGGAAGCTCCCCAGCGCGGAGAATATGTAAGACACGTCCTGGGCGTGCAAGTAGCCATAGGGTTTCGGAGACACGTGGGGACGGAACGCCCACACGGCCGCCTCCAGCCCCAGCTCCAGCACGCCCGCCGTCAGCAGCAGCTTCACGTACAGCAGCGCGCTGCGGACAGGGACATTAGCTTATCTTAACGTGCACACGGCTTGGGACAACGCCCTTCACAGCTGAGACAGGAAAATTAGCATAACTTAACCTTCACACAACTTTGGAAGAACACCCTTCACAGCATAGATAGGAACAATAGCAAAGCTGAACCACTATGCTTAGCTCCTGATACATCTCTATTACGCTCGCCGTCAGCAGCAGCTTCACTTACAGCAGCACGCTTCAGACTTATTTATGTAGCTAAGGCCCTACGTCCCGTAACCAGCTCCTAACACCTGCTCCGGCACACCCGTTATTATACCAGCATCACGTGCAGCAAAGTGCGTCACATTGGCATAGTTTAGGATCTACGCTCTTCACAGCACGAACCAGAACATTAGAATAGCTTAAGCTCTATGATCAGTAGCCAGACCTCTAACATCGTCTTTAGAATTCCCGTTGCCAGTCACATCTTCACGTTCATTAGCGAGGTATGAACACGTAATTAGCATAGGTTAGCTATGAGCAATACTCTCTGACCAACCCCTCTGAACACCGGCTCTGGCACTCCCGATGTCCATAGCAACTCTGTAGAATGTCTGTAAAGACACAGGCATGCGCACCCATATACACACTTACAAACAACAACTTGCATTTCAGATCACACCCTCTAAGTTAGTCTGCTTTAGTCAACGGGAGTGTCATTTATACCAGAATGCTGAATACTCTCATAATAAGAAATACAGAATCCTGATCTTGACTAATTTGTTCACGCTGTGTAAGCAATTTAATCCCTCTGCAACAATTCACACAACAGAATTGCTTGGTAACACTATTTAATCTTCAGAGTATTACTTATTAGAGACTACTAATCTTCAGAGTATAATTCGTCCTAACCAGATTATATATAACGTGACTATGATGTTAAGTTCTACATTCTTTGGTAAGAGACTGATCTTACCCGATGAGCCACCTGGTCTCGCGTTATCATCATGTGTTGCCGCGCGTTATACCTGGACATGAACCCACGTCTCACTACGTGGGGCAGATACTCTGCTCCCACTCAAGTGTTTTAGAGTTGTGAATCGGGACATTACAATGCCAAGGGCATGCTCTCGGTGAATCTGCTGCAACCATGACACGAATTTTGCTATCAATTGTTATTGCTTCTTTCTCTGTTTTTCAGCATGACACAACGCCAGACTTTATTTCAACCTAACGATACATTTAGTATGTTTATTTCAATTTGTACCAAGTTCAATTTCTGTTAAATTATTTTATTTACGTTAGCAGCTGTGTTTATCTATCAGCTGATCCACGTGTTTCGTGTCTTCTCTCAGTTGCAAGAATAATTGGCACCCTAATTAGTTACCACTCAGTCAATCGTATTGTAATTCATGTAATCGTTCACTAAAGTTCAATTGTATTTGAGTTAAATGAATCTCGCATTATATGAATTTCCTTCCACGAGAGCTCCCATTTACGAAAACATTTCAGAAGCCTATTTCCGGTCAGCCAAGGAGTCTGTTCTGCCTCTGAATAGTAGTTCTTCAAACTAAATTAATACTGAGTTGTCAAGGTAAGTGCTGAAATACGCAAACCAGATAATCTGCACTACTTGCTCCTCCGACAGTAAAACTGAAAAATGTTTCCTTTTTTTATTTAAAGGAATGTGCACGTACTTTATAGCCTTGTTTTCAGTTCCTTGTAATAAACCAGAGGCTAATTCGCGGCAAACCAGTATGCAGAGAGTATATAAAGGGGGAGAGCGACAGAGAGAGAGAGCGAGAGCGAGAGCGAGTGCGAGCGAGATAGAGCAAGTGCGAGCGAGATAGAGCGAGTGCGAGCGAGAGAGAGCGAGAGAGAGCGAGTGTGAGCGAGAGAGAGCGAGTGCGAGCGAGAGAGAGCGAGTGCGAGCGAGAGAGAGCAAGTGCGAGCGAGAGAGAGCGAGCGAGAGTGAGAGCGAGAGTGAGAGAGCGAGAGAGGGCGGGAGAGCGAAAGAAAGAGAAAGAGAGAGAGAGGAGGGATGGACGTGAGCGTATGCGCAGTACCTCTGGAGCAAGCCAGGCTCCTGCTTCAGGCACGCGGCATCACTGCGCAATTCGCGGATGCGGCAAATTGTCATCACCAAGCACACCATGTTGACCACCACCAGCGCCGCACACGGCAGGTAATAGTAGTACACAGCGCCAAGCTTTCGGCTCTCCTCCACACGACGGCCTGCGTCCAAAACATGCAACAACAATTATCGAAATACTTCAATTCTTTTAATCAGTCACATGATATTATGAATCAACTAGAATATTTTGAAAGTCTGAAAATGCTGAAAAAGTTGGACAGACTAAACGATATCGACTAAACGATTCACCAACATATTTTAAAACTAAATGAAAATAATCTATTTAATTAAAACTGTCTCATTATTCTTGTGATCCATAGTTTGTCTTCAAGTTTCTGCAGCAGCTTCAAACAATTTCTACATATTCGTTCATTCCCTAGTCACACCATCACATGTTCTTTCAAATACACCTTGGTCCATATTTCTGTACCTTGGAGGTCCGTCGACTGACGATGATGCTCTACAAAACAGGTCCTGGTCTCGAAGAAGGTGGGCGTGACGATGCCACGTCGTTTGGCCTCCGCCTTGTACTGGTGAGCGGTGATGCAGACGGCGGTGAGCGCAGCGGGCAGCCCCCACGCGTACAGCAGCACCAGCAGCCAACGCCGCCGCCCGTTGCCGCCGACGCCGCCCTCCCACGACCGCGCACCCTGCGGACGCCTGCGCACACCAATGCCATCACAATCAGTTATGTACAGCTGTTAATAAATTTAGCTACGCACCGCGAAATGCTGTATCTTAATAATTGCTTTTTTGACAACGCATTTGACTTTTGTGTCTTGAGGGAAAGAAAAAGGAGGTGAAGGAGAAAAGGTGAAAGAGAGAATGTCCCTTTATTTTAGTCCCAGTAGACAGCAGAAGTCCCCAAGTGTACAAAAGCACTAAGGAGGAGGAGGTGAAACTGAAAGGACGAAAGACAGAGAGAGAGAGAGAGAGAGAGAGAGAGAGAATGCATTCGTTATTTTATTCAGAACCAGAATCTCATTGAAATCGTTTTGGCAGTTCCAGAAATGAGCCCGGTCAAATAGTCAAAAATCTTAAAAATAATTAAGTGTTTTTATCACCTCAAAAAGCATATGCTATTATAAAAAAGCTGTCATTTTGCCATCACAAGCAGACACTCCAATTTTATTTACAGAGATGTAAACTTCTGTATTCTGCCACCGAGTAACATAAGCACAATAATGGAATAAAGTTATTTAAATGGCATGTATACCTCTTTTGGGGTCTGGTTATTATAATAGGATTTCCACAATTCACAGAAGGCGACCGGGAATTATCACGGCCTTAGAGATTTGGAGTTCCGTCAATGAAGAACAATACTATCTTTCAGCGATTACTTCTACTGATGGGTAAATAGAGTTTTACTCATTTTTGAAGAAAAGTTCAAATGCATGAACTTTGATTCAAAGTAGGTATTATGATACGAGAGTATTTAGTAATTATAAGTCGTATGTGATACAAATACTCATTGTTCATTTCCGAGGTGTTGGATAGCTCGAACTTTTGTTTAAAAAAATATGATCTATTACACGACACTTACATTGCATTAAAAAAGTGTTAACTAGCTATGAATTCGTAAATTTTTACTTTCTCGTACATAAACCTATATGGTGAAATATTTATGTAGAGAACGTTATGTAATGCTGAAGAAAATGGATTTCGAGAGTTCAACTGAAATACACATTTTAGGAGTTCCTGACGCAGTGAAAGGTTTGTTTGTTTTTTGTTGTTGTTTTTTTCTCAATAATATCAAGAATAAATTTCATAAACTGAACAGGAAATGTGAAAAATTGTGTGTTGTGTAGTGTTCAATGTAATAAAATATACCTACAATGCATGATAATTATGGTTATTTACTCCCCCAAACGAGTAGCAATATTTATAAAGGACATGCAAAGCAAATGAAACAACTAATATGATTATAATCCAAAGTTTGGATTATAATCATATTACATTTACGTGGATGTAACAATTATACTACAAGACATTTACAAAATGTTACGTTAATATTTAGTTCCATTTCTTTCACATTTTATTATTTTTGTAAGTCGGATTGTATTGTTTACTTGTTACACGTTTTAAAGTGAATCCAGCAAACGAGCAACAATTATTATTTAAATCTCTCGATCACATTTTTACTTCGATTCATTTAGGCATGTCCTAAGGATATTAGACACGACTTCCTTTAGAAGACGTGAGTTAGTTCAGTCAACGAACTGACTAGTGTTTGATGTCTGAATAGAAAAGTGCGAACTTCCGTTAGAACTCTGCCAGTGGCTCAGAACTCTTTGACACAAGTGTAGGAAACGTCTTTCTGTGGGAATTTCCATGAGCAAAGAAAAGTAACCCGTAGTTACATAACATTTCCTTTGTTTTTCTTCGTGTTTCCAAATGTTCATTAGAATTTTTGTCAGAAGTCGTTATTTGTTATTGAGAACATTTGTCGTGTCTTTGATAAGCACGAAATATGTTTGTTAGGATTATTTTTGCTATATGCTGGGAAAATGAAAATTATTTTTCTCAGTCATTTGGTTAGTCTCTTGTAAACTTTTTGTGAGATTTCTAAAACTTTTTGACCACCATTGAGAACTCTGATAATATTTCGATTTTTCCAGTTTCTACCCGTAACACGTTCTTCGCTTTTGTTTTAATTTTGTGATAATTTTTGAAGACCTTTTTCTCTATTTCTTTTCCAAGAATTATAGAACTTTTTGTTTGCGCATCACAGTTCTCACAATATATAGAATTGTCGAAATTCATCCGGTCAAATTCACACACCTGTTTTTAGAACGAAGCGATAAATCCGGGCGAGTAAAGTTGTGGGTTTGTGATCCTCTTCAAAATACTGTTACACAGGTACACAAAAAAAAAGGTTGTCGGACCCAAAGCATTAACTCGTCTTTCTCTTTGTATTTCAAGCGCTTATATCGAATCTGAGGACAGAATTGCGCCACCACTCTCCTATTTTTTATATCGCAAAAAACGATCTTGACATTTTATTTTTTGTTTTCGGACGTTGTCAGACCCGAAGACTTGACACTTGTTTCTATACGTATGTCGATGCTCTCAATTCGAAGCTGAAGCCAGAATTGCGACACCACCCTCCATATGTCTTTTAATCTCATAAAACCGCCCTCAAATTTACAGTCTACAATTTCACGGTGGTTTTTAGTGATTAAAAAACAATTGAAAGGTGGTGGTGCAATTCTGGCTTTAGATTCAGATTTAGCGCGTCGTCGTACCTGGAGAAACATGTGAAAAGTCGTTGGGTCTGACAACAATCCCCAAAACAAAAAATATAATTTCACGGTAGTTATTTGCAATGTTTAAAAAATGGGCGTGGTGGAATGCTGGTTTCAGCGCGTCGACATACACGGAGAAACGTGTCATATCTTTGTGCCTGACAACAACCCCCGAAAAAAAACAAAAAAAGAAAGAAAAATACAATTTCACTACGGTTTTTACGATTTAAAAAATTGGAAGGTGGTAGTGGTCGTGCAATTCAAGTGTAACAAAATCTCTACTTCTTTATTACTGAATGTCAAATCTACCATTTGCTTACCATGAAACTGTTTGGGCCACCCGACCCGCCCGCCATACGGCGGACGCGAAACCTCCGTGAAAGTTTTTTTGGCTATTGATTGCTGCGGATTTGCTCGTTGCTTGCAGACATTTTTGTCACTTCTGGATCACCATTCAACTTCTGACTGATCTTAGCGGGCGCTGCACCTAAATAACTTAAATCACTTTCAGGTTGCAATACAATCAGCAATTTTATTTTTACTTCAATGAACGAATACAACTTCGCAGAACTTTTGGTTACAACTATCACTCGTTCAAAACCAACAGAACTTTCTACCTCACAAAAAGTCGACTTCCATCTTATACCAAATCCCCCTAGCAACCACCTGCGATAGACTACTCTTTTTCCGAATAGTTGGTATATCACACAAGATTCAGATTCGGATTCAGCGCGTCGACATTCATAAATAAACATGTGTTAAGTGTTTGGGTCTGACAAAAACCAACGAAAACAAAAGAGTACAATTTCACGGTGTCTTTTCGCGATTTAAAAAATACCATGTTGATTAAATAAGGTGGCATTATACGTAGCAAAAACATTGTTTTTCATTTGGTTGTTCAACTTCATCAATCACTCGCAATTACTTTAATTTTCTTGTCTTATTGGTTTCTTTAATCTCAGACCTCCATTGATGGCATTTATCAAATAACATCTTACATATAGATATTTCAGTGTTTTACAAATAATAATGTGAATAAATGCTTATATTTATTGAATTGGTTTGATAATAACCTAGAAAAAAGTGTTTCCAATAGTTTGTTGGGATATTAAAAACATCCAAATAGTAGACGCAATGTTAAGCTAGTGATCATTAGGGCCGGTTTCACCAATGCTTGTTAACACGCTAACCGGATGTTAGGAGATTTTAACGGCCCGTTAGAGAAAATACGTGTTTCACCAAACTTTAACGCCTGTTAACTTTCCGTTAAAGTTAACGCGTGATTCCGTTAGCAGCAGTTAACGCTTGGTTAGTGGGCAGCGCATCGGAAATATCGGGTTTCGGTGTCATCGGGCATCGCAGTTTCAGGAAAATGGAAAGAGCTTTGCAGTATGTACTGGAAGACGACGACGAATTGGAAAGCCTGGAAATGCCGTCTGTGCGTCCCCGTGTTTTCAGGGAAAGAAGAAATTATTTTTATATTTATTTTTAGCACCATCCGTTTTTCTGCTAGTAATAATCTTATATTTGTTGAGCAAGTCTACAAGAATTTCTTTTTCTTCTGCCGAAAAATTGGCGGATCTGCTTCTTTTTGACATGGCAAATTATAACCCACAAAACAACAAAACTTGTACACGCACCACAATTGACCACAATAAAATGGCAGAGAATGTGTATACTAGTGTATACTGTGTTTTGTTTCTTTATTCTCTGTCTATTGAGAGCTCATTCTCCATAGTTTCCAGTTCACGGCCTTCTAAAAGCAAATATTCATGCATTTTGTACACCCATTAAAGTTAACTGGCGATTAGCTAACAGAAGCCGTGGAAACGTTGGTGAAACGGAACAAATCTTAACGAGGAAGTTAATTTTAACGGCTCGTTTACTAACGTCACGTTAGGTGTATGTTGGTGAAACCGGCCCTTAACATTGATTATTTTAAATTTTCCTTAGCTGTAGTTTATAATTGCTAAACTTTTTCAAAGAATGAACATTAGAAACCTTGAATGTCCTGTTTTCTTTTGGTACACCGCTTCGTCCTCGCGTTACAGATGGCCGTGCACACGTCAAGGTTCCTGGAGTTTCATGGGGCAGACCAGCAACGCCCAAAGTGACATCTGGTGGCGAAAGTTATAAGTTGTCCGGTGACCGCAGTTGTATTCCACCGTAAGTTGTATATGTTGGAGTGCAAGTATTCGAGTAAATTGATGCATAGAAAGAACAACTTGAATGAGTAAATCCGCGAATAAAAAGAAGAGGAAAGGCGGAAGAAATTGTTGTGTTCCTCACTGAGCAAAATTAAAAAAACCTCAATTTGGAATTTTATTGTTTTCCAAATCGCGAGTGGGAAAGAGAGCATTAATGACACATGTGGACAAAATAATGTAAATGGCCTGTGTTCTAGCAAATAACAAAGAACCGCTTCTGCGTCGTAAGTAATTTAATGAAATTTTATTAAATTTTATGTGATAACATTGTAAAGAAATGTGTAATCTAAACAAACACTCTTATATAGATTATCATGTAAACTTCGTTCAAACAAAATGGTCCTTAAATTAGGTAGGTACAACGATTTTTGAGACTCATAATTTAGCTTCAAGAGCTGGTACAAAACACGTAAAATAGAAATTTTCAATTTTGGGAATAATAGATGATTAAAATTCTTCATCCCGATGAGCAAGAATATGAACTTGATCGACTGATGAATAGGAAAAAAATGACAAATGTGTATTGCAAGTATGTGCATTGATACTTGAAGCCGAGTATAATGACCATGAGAAACTTTTATCTTTAAATCACCGCTTTCATTAAATTCCAAATATGGAAAAGATAAAATTTTTTTTCTTCAGTGTCTACGACCGCACCATGTTTACATGAGTAAGGGCCAGCGGCGTAGCTTCAGCTGGTGTCACCTGGGGCAAAGCTAATGGTGTCACCCCCCCATAAATTAATTATAAAAATATCTATTGCTGCATATATTGCACATTATTTTATTAAAAAAACAAACATATCTGCACATAATAGTTATTTAATACTATATTAAAAATTTCTATGAAATTAAGAATAATTGCAATATAATTTTTAATTAAATAATTTAAAATTAAACATAACTTATCAACAAATGTAAGTTATATATAAAACCTGTTTACGAGATTTTAGGGCAACAAACATATTTATAATTTCATTTAAATCTATACTTATTGCAATGTCATTTTCTATTGACAATAGAGCCAAATCAGATAGTCTTGATTAATACATAAAGTTTTTAAGTAAATGATTTAAATTGTATAATTTCAGCTATAAAATATTTTAATTGGTGTCACCCCTAAAATTGTGTCACCCGGGGCGCGCCGCCCCCCTTGCCCCCCCCTAGGTACGCCACTAGTAAGGGCACTTGGTTTCCAACAATTCAAATCCTTGACCATTCTTAATTATCCCATTAGGACTGAAGGCTAACTATGGCTGCTTAAAAGAAATTATACGACCCGTCTTATTCCCATCATGGACTTCCTTTACACTATATACATGAAAACATTCTACTAGTTTCTGCCCTTTATTTATACTTTTCTTTTTTGGAATATTCCGACATCAACAGGTTGAAAACTGCAAGTAGTAGTTATTAGCATTATGTCTATTATAATATATTTTAATAACATGTATAATTCGAGAATCCCGTGCGATATACCTATTTTCAGTGTACACGCGGCAATACTCACTTCTACTTCGATCACCGGATTATTGCGGATTGCTGCTGCTAGAGCGCAGTGTCGTCGGAAAAAAATTCAAGTTGCCTGCTCCATAGGATGACCACCAAATGAACTCATACGATATTTGTGGGATTGAAACTGAAATGTAGACTGTGTTGGGAAGGTAATATAACTTGACCACCAAGATCGTTCTAATTATTTTCACTGGAGAATGCTACGGCATTGCTATTTAGTAAAGATAAACGCCAAATCTGTTTGAAGTTTTTAACATGTTTCCATAATGGTTTTTAGTAGTAACAACTCGTTTTATCAAATACGTATGTTCGTTATATTTTAAGACACTACAAAAATTGAATTTTAGAAGCTTTTATTGTAAAGTATTTAGGAATTCACGAAATTTCATTGAAATGTTTGCCAACCTAAAAAATGTTTTAAATATAATTGTTCATATTGTTTAAAAATATGTATTAACAATGCAAAAAATTACAATTTTGCAATGAAATTTCATTGCGGATGGGCATTCTGGGTTTTCTGTCATCTATCGAATAAGGTAGTTTAACCTTGACCATTCATTTTGTACGTATTATTGCAATGGAGTATCCCTAGTGATTTTCTTTAGGTTAGCGTTAGAATAAAAAGTCTGAAATTTTACTGAATTTATAAAGAATAAATATTTTAAAACTCGCAATGATACTTAGGACGTCCGCCAGTGATCTTTCTTTGTAGAAAAAAGTCTATTTACATACGCTTCCTGATCGAGAGGAGGAGAGAATGTAACGCGATTTCATTCCAATAATAGATTGGGCACATGTACTCGCATTCGAATATTATAGAATAAAAACATCAATTTAACAGTTTTAGAAAGATGATTCTTAATTATTCAATGATAAATGGAATTGAAAATATCAACTTAAAGTTTATAATGGTTCATTTACTAAATTCTATACTTCAGTAAATAACGTAGAATTTTGTGATGTGTGATCCTACTTGGGTGATCTTTTAACACAGAAAACTGAATATTTCTTTATTTGAAAACTTTAACATTCTATTCATCCAATCCAATGCAATTTACAGCAAAAAGCTTACAGTGTGATCCCTGTTTTTTAATGATACTGGTTAAACAAGAGGAACAAATAGTTTCTGTCTCTCGGTTTTAACAGGGTCCTTTGGAAAAAATAAATAATACAGTCATTGGGTTGCTACGATAGAAAAGCAGAAACTATCGTTTCAGCGTAATGTATCTTGAAAAAAATTGTTTCTAATCAATTTCCTCCCTATTTGATAAAGATATCGACTTGATGGTCTTAAAAGAGAATATAAAACACAAAATAAACATACTCGCTGTAAAACAGATAGATTCAGCTTAATTAAATTGGCCACAGAATGTGTTTATAAGCTAAGTGCTTTTTAAGCGTATGTGCCAGGCAAAAGTGCGACATTGGACAAATGTTTTTTTTTAGTATGCTTGTGTAGAGCAAATCAATTAAGTGCAAACCACTGGGGTGATTGTATGATGCTAATTTCTTATAAACAATTACATATCTCGAGAACGAAATATGTTAGCACCAATCGGATGTCGGTATTTTGTATCGCTTCGATATCGGTATTTTGTATTGTTTAAACTCCATTCACGAGACGATAAAAAATTTGCAACAATTGGAAATTTATAAACAATTTTCAACTTTTGAAAATCTAAAGGGGGAAGTCTCCCTATGTTACAGGGTCGAAATCCGCGAATCAACAATTTTGCAACAAATTAACAATTTTATAAACAAATTCGAAATACACCTTAGACCGGCCGGGAAAGCTCCACAAATTGTGCCTGAAATGAACATTTTAAAATAGCAGTTTGACAGGAGTTATAATTTCATTGCTAAAAGTTATTATAATTGTTGCTAAAATGCTAAATATTTATTAGACTATTGACAGTACTTCTGAACGGGCTTAGTATAATTTTTTCTAAAAAGCTAAATATTCATTAGACTATTGACAGTACTTCTGAACGGGCTTAGTATAATTTTTGCTAAAAAGCTAAATATTTACTTGTCTAATGACAGTAATTCTGGACGGAAAGTCACCGCTCAGAAATATTCTTTCGTAATGGCGTACGCGCAGGCAAAGTCCCTCCTTCGGCAGGGAAATACTACGATATTTCTGCATCATATGTAAGCAAACTTGGTCCCCTCCCCCTGAGACAGCGCCACTTCTAGCCTTTGGGACTTTGTACCAATCACACACAGCTGCCGTGTACCTGCTAGCGATTGGTCAACGCGCCCTCCCCCTGGACGCGGGGCGTCCAAGTTTGTCGGGCCGTTAAGATAGAATTTCACCGGCGAGATTCTCTGAGGGTAACTGTACATGAACTTAATGAAAGAACTCACCTTGGGAAACAAATTTTATTTGAAGGAAAAATCTGTATCTTAAATTTTGTAGTTGTAGGAAGACGCCGGCAAAAATTAAAACTTATGCCATTTTCGAAAATTCAGACTTTTCAACCAACATGAGACCTGCGCTATTATCATAAAACTTCGGACTATCCAACAACAAAATTTTGTCAAAATTGTTGGGGCCATTTTTTTGAAAATTTTAAAAATGTCGCAAAGGCTTCTGGCAAAGTACCCCAAAAATTAAAATATCGGTTTTAAATTCAAGGGGCCACGAGATTAGTCAGATCGATTGGGGAATATCAATTTTGGAGAAAATCAGCACAACACTTTAGTCGCGAGCGTTTTTCACAGGCTGACGAACAGAAGGACAACAAGCCGGATAGACGATTTGCTTTCAACTGGTTTTTCGGTATCAAGGACCCACTAAATGGCTTTCTGGCTGCATCAGATGTTAGATTTTTTTCTTAATTTAGCAACTGCATTTATCCACTTTTTCGTGATCAGGACCCGGGAAAAGTTTTTCTTCGGCCGAAAATGCGCCGTTTTTTCGCGAAACAAAGCATAACTTTCCTATAGTATACGTACGTATATTATATGGAAAAGTAAAAATATGGAGCTATTCCTGAAAAAATTGCGTTTGAGCGTTTCTGAAAATGTTGAATTTGGAGCTACTTTTTTCGGAAAACGGTTGAGTTTTCGAGAAATTTTACTTGTCATTATTTAAAGGACATTACGCATTAATATAATAATGTGAACAAATCGCCGTTATTGTAAATATTAAGGAAGAGACGTGTTAATGAATAAGTAAAAAAATACATTTTTGTAATTTTTGAAAAAACAAAAGGTTGAAGCAATATGGCGTTTATCTCATCTCACAGAGTACATTTAGCACTATCCTTACCAAAAGTTTAAAGAAACAATTTGGAGCCGTTTTGAGAAAATCTTGTATTTGTAAATTTTATAAAATTGCACATTTTGCACGCAATATTGCGTGAAAACTACAAAAATTTGTAGAAAAATGTACATGACCTTAAAGAAAGAACTTACTATGGATAACAAATTTTATTTGAAGGAAACATCTCTATCTGCAATTTTGTAGTTGGAGGAAGACGCCGAATAAAATTCAACCTTTTGCAATTTTCGAAAATTTTAAGTTAACCGTGAAAACCGTACTTATACCACCTTTATAAGTGTATTTTACTCTATTCTCACAACAAATTTAAAGACAAAATTTAGAGCCATTTTTGAGAAAATTTCAAAAAAGTTCGGGGGGGTTTCATGTAAAGTATCCTCAAAATATGATGAATGTTTTTCAAAATCGCAGAGCTTCGATTCAGGTCAGATGGACCGGGGTTTCTTCAATTTGATAAAAATTCTACATATGGTTTAGGCGCTAGTGGTGTTCACGGACGGACGGACGGACAGATGCATGTTTTGCTAAAACATTTTCTAAAAAATGGCTTCAAAAATGGTTTCTATTTTCTCTGATATAGCAGAATACCCTGATAAAAATGCTGATTGATTTTTGTTGAACTCTCTTTTTTTCGAACATTTCAAAAGTTAATTTTTTCTCATAATCTTCCTATCATTTTGTTGATGTAGATAGAAATGTTTCTTCATAAAATTTGTTCTTTAAAATTAGATTTTTAATAAGGACATGTTCAGTTTTTCAAAGAGGGAGTAGTTGTAGCTAATTTTGTCAGTAATAATGGTAATTTAAAAAACAAGATTTTCAAAAAAGGCTACAATTATTTTTCGGATATTGCGATGATGCACACTTATAAAAATTTCACAGGTCCAGATTTCATTGTTTTTTCTGAATTTTCAAAATTGCAAGAGCCACAAGTAATATGAGAAAGGTTGGGCTGTTCCAATACCACATAATCTATATATATACTAATATATAAAGACAGAACTGCACTGACTTACAACGCGATAATCTCTGAATCTACTGAACCAATACTGATGAAACTTTTATACTAGCTTCCTTTAAAGGTCTGGAGTAACATAGGCTATGATTTACAACCATAAACCTTAACATATTCACAAAATAATTACTTTTCTGGACATTTTTCGACTGGCATTACATCGTAGATTCAAGAATGCATCAATGTTAATAGTTTAGCTTTGCGCCACCTGAGGCGCACTCTTCGTGAAAACTGAGGATGTCTGATAGCTACTGCTCATTTCATCAACAGCCAGAATTATTACGAAATTCGCTGGGGTTTGAATACGGCTATTTACACATGTCCGTGAATGTTAGTTCAGAACGTTTGTGTATCGTTTGAAAGACAGCCGTAACAACAGTGGTAAGGAATTTCAATGTAGATGTATTAAGTAATAATATACAGTATAATGTTGAGTTAGGTTGAGAGAGTAAAAAGTACAATAATATACAATGTAGTTGAGTAAGGTTGAGGAAGTAAAAAGTACAGAATGTATAGTATTGTACAATGTACATAACATAGATATCGTATATTTTATAACCTCTTATTTATAAAATTATAAAATAACCTCTTATTTACAGAAATTTGTGAATTCTAAATTGTTGAAAACAATGGTGAAGCGGAAGACGCATTTGTCAAAACATACTAAAAGTGCGAAAAGATGGGCAGAATATAAAAGTTCAGAATCGGCTACACAAAGGCAAGAGCAACTTACTGAAGACGACAATACTACAAGGAGAGAAGTCAATACCAACAATTCCCTAGGAAGCGGCTCAGCTTTTCATTATGACCCCCAATTTGATTATTTGCATAGTTCAGATATTCAGATTGGTCATATGGAAAATGTTTGTATGTTTTGTGGAGCAAAAAAATGGGCATTCGAACATAATAGCATGTGTTGTTCTAATGGGAAAGTAAAGTTAAGGCCTTTAGTGGAGCCTCCTGACATTTTGAAAAGCCTGGTTCTTGGTGAACATCCATTATCAAAGCATTTCCTACGCCATTTGAGACAATACAACTGTCTTTTTCAGATGACATCTTTTGGCTGTACAGAACATAAAGAAGGATTTTACATGCCTACATTCAAAATTCAGGGCCAAATTTATCATCGCATTGGTAGTTTACTTCCAACAACGAACCCTGGATTTCTGCAGGTGTATTTCCTTTCTGAAGCAGACCAAATGTCTTTGCGTCAAAATATTGTACCTAATTTAAATCCAGAAATTATACAAATGATACAAAGTTTGTTGCACACACACAATCAGTATATTAAAAGTTTCAAGGCTGCCATAGAACAAGCACCTCCAAATATTCTGGATTACAAAATCCTTATCCGAGATGGCATTATCCCTGTCAATTATCATAGAGGCTGTTTCAACCAACCAACAACAAATGAAGTGGCTATATTACTGGTGGATGAATATAAAGGGCACCGAGATATTGTATTGCACAGTAGAAATGGAAAGTTACAGCGTGTTTCAGAGTTACATCGTGCTTACGACCCTCTTCAGTATCCTCTCATATTTGTTAATGGAGAAGATGGGTATTCTATTAAAATTCCACAAGTAATTTCAGGAAGAGCAAACCAAAACATTTCAAAGAAAATATCTTGCATGCAATACTATTCTTATAGATTTATGGTGAGGGAAGGTACAGTAAATTTTCTGCTAATGTTCCAGCAAATATTGAATCAGTTTGTTGTTGACATGGCTGCTAAAATGATTACAGAAAGACTTGGATATATCAAACAAAATCAAAAAACATTAAGAGCAGAGAACTACATTCATCTTCGAGATGCAATTAACAATGACGCTAACATAAATCCACTAAATATTGGACAGCAGGTCATTTTACCATCTACGTTTACTGGTTCACCAAGGTACCTCCATGAGAAAACCCAGGATGCTATGACATACGTGAGACACCATGGTCGCCCTGATCTTTTTATTACAATGACATGCAACCCCGAATGGCCAGAAATCAGACATGAATTGTATGTGGGACAGAATCCTCATGACAGACATGATATTATTTCACGTGTATTTCATCTGAAATACCAAAACTTGATGAATTTGATCACCAAAAACCACATTTTTGGCGCAACTGTATGCCATATGTCAACAATAGAATGGCAAAAAAGAGGATTGCCCCATGCTCATATTCTGATTTGGCTTCAAAGAAAAATACAACCAGATGAAATTGACTTAATTATTAGTGCTGAGATACCCAATAAAGAAGAAGATCCTCTTCTTTACGAAATTGTTTCCAAACACATGATTCATGGACCATGTGGAGAATACAATTCACGATCGCCATGTATGGTCAATGGTAAATGCAATAAGAGATTCCCACGCTCTTTCACTGTTCATACTCAGTCAGACAATGATGGATATCCATTTTATAGGAGACGTTCGCCTGAAGATGGTGGTCACATTGCAGTTTTGGGTAGACATTCTGATACACAAGTGGATAATCGATGGGTTGTTCCGCATTCACCAGTCCTAAGCAGATGCTTTTCAGCTCATATTAATGTAGAATACTGTCACTCTGTGAAAGCAATCAAATACATTACTAAGTATGTTAACAAAGGTAATGATCGAGCAACTTTTACTGTAGAAAATGATTGCACTGAAATTGAAAAGTACATAAATGGTCGCTTCTTGAGCACATCGGAAGCCTTCTGGCGAATATTTGAGCTGCCAATTCATGAAAGATACCCAGCTGTAATTCATCTGGCGGTGCACTTAGAAAATGGTCAAAGGGTGTATTTCAACCAGCATAATATTCTGCAAGTTTTAGAAAATCCTCCTCAGACAACATTAACTGGCTTTTTCAAACTGTGCCAAGATGATGATTTTGGAAAAACTTTGCTTTATTGTGAAGTGCCCGCATTTTATGTCTGGAGAAATAAAAATTGGCAGAGAAGGAAACGTGGACAACTGGTTGCAGGGCATTTGGGTGTAAGGAAAGATGCTGCTCTTGGAAGAGTTTACACTGTGCATCCAAACTTCACAGAATGCTATTACCTTCGTCTGCTTCTACATCACATTCGTGGTCCAACTTCTTTTGCTATGCTAAAAACAGTGAACAGTATTGTACAGCCTTCTTACCAGACAGCATGTAAGAAACTGGGCCTCATAGAAAATGAAGAGCATTGGAAACACACGCTGAGTGATGCTGCACTTACACAGTCACCATCACATATTCGTGAACTTTTTTTTTTTTGTTTAAGGTCGCATCAACTACTCGGTCATTAGCGACCACTATTGGGAGTAACGTTATGACATGATGATGACACGATATGGTGATGAGAGAGGGTGAAAGGACGAACACATACAACCATGCCCGAGGCGGGACTCGAACCCGCGACCCCACGGTCCGAGACCACTACGGCACTACTGCCTTAGCGGTCTCGGCCATTCGTGAACTATTTGCGATACTATTGGTATTCTGTCAGCCATCGGATCCAAGCAGTTTGTGGTGTGAATTCAAGGAAGTCATGTGTGAGGATATTCTTTTTCAAAAGCGTTTGCATGAAGACAACCAAGATTTACCATTCTCAGTGGATGTATTCAATGAAGGATTAATTATTCTAGAAGACATTATTGCATCTTTCAGTGATAAGCGACTTCGTGATTTTGGTATTCTTGAGCCAAGTAGACAAAGTTCTGACTATACAAAAGATACATATAGTATGTGTGATGTGCATCGATACCTAAAAGAAAATTTGCCAAAATTAGTTCCTGATCAAAGAACAATCTTCAGCGCAGTTATTGACAGTGTTCAAAATGACAACGGTAACCTGTTCTTCATTGATGCCCCTGGAGGCACCGGTAAAACGTTTGTAATCAATTTACTTATTGATAAATGTAGATCAGAGAGAAAAACTGTCATTGCAGTCGCGTCTTCTGGAATCGCAACAACATTATTAAAAGGTGGGAGAACAGCACATTCTACCTTTAAATTGCCTTTGAACACAATTTTTATAGAACAAGCAACATGTAATGTTAGTAAGAATAGTTCTATTGCAAAGGTTTTTCGTGATTCAGTATTAATTATCTGGGATGAGTGCACCATGAGCAACAGATGTCACATAGAAGCTGTTGACAGAATGTTACGGGATGTACGATCATCTTCCAAATTAATGGGAGGAGTTACTGTTGTATTTTCTGGTGACTTCCGGCAAACCTTGCCTGTAATTGTTAAAGGCACTAGAGCTGATACAATCAAAGCAAGCTTAAAGACATCCCCAATTTGGCAGAACGTTAAAATAATGACTCTCAGTACAAACATGAGGACTTTGTTAACTGATGACTCAGATTCTGCGCAATTTGCAGCATTGCTTCTCGCAGTTGGAAGCGGTTCAGTTACCAATATCAATAGTCAAAATATATTAGTAGATCATCGGTATGGTCACGTGGTTCACACTATAGATGATTTAATTCAGAAGATATATGAGGATGTGCAAACAATCCTAAATAAGACACACTCATGGTTTTGTGAAAGAGTTATACTGTCTCCAAAAAATGATGTGGTAGATGAAATTAATCATCAAATCCTACAGCGCTTTCAAGCAGAAACAAAAGAATATCGATCATTTGACACTGTTCTGAATGATGACGAGAGTGTTCATTATCCACCAGAATTTTTAAACTCGCTCAACCCAGCAGGTCTTCCACCACATATATTAAATTTGAAAATTGGTACACCTATTATATTGCTTCGTAACCTCAATGCCCCAAAACTTTGTAATGGAACACGACTTCAAATAATTAAGTTTGCCAACCATATTTTACACACCAGAATTCTTACTGGTCCAGCATCTGGTGAAAATGCTCTAATACCCAGAATTCCAATGATTCCGTCTGATTTACCTTTTCAATTTAAAAGGCTGCAGTTTCCAGTTAAACCATGCTTCGCTATTACAATAAATAAAGCTCAAGGACAATCCTTCAAGTTTGTTGGTGTCGATCTTAGAGAAAGCGTCTTCTCTCACGGTCAGCTGTATGTAGCACTCTCCCGTGTTGGGTCAAAAGATAACCAATTCTTGCTTCTTCCAAAAAATAATGAAACTGCCTATGTGGTGTACCCTGAAGCTTTGGTTTAATTTACAAAATGTGTCGTTTTACATAAAACATTCTACAGTGATTCTGTACATTTGTTGTAATTACATTTTCTTCATATGCCAGTTGTCTTCTTTGCAGTTAATTTTGACCCTGTTGAACTTTGTTTTAATATGAGCTAGAGACTAAGTAGTGCAGTGATATGTAATGCAACAATGGTTCTTTACATGTGGAGACTAATAAATGTGTTGTTTTGTATATCAATTTCTCACAATTAATGCAATCATCCATTTTTTGTACAAAAATAAGCAAATATTAATTTATACAAAAATATTTTTCGATGCAAATAAAATATTCTTGGAGTCCTTGGTTTCTATTTTATTATTCAAATTTCAATATCAGTAGTCTCTAGCACTTCTGATGAAGTTAATATTGTTTTGTTAAGCGGTTCAGTACATTGTCAATTTATTGTGTACTAGCAACACATTGCTATCGGGACGGAGACGGACAGATCATGGCAGGAAGGAGTAGAGCGGAGAAGAGATACAATGAAAGATATAGATGTAGGCCCAGCCGCAGGGCATGAAAAGATGGAATTAGTCTTCCTGTCTAATAATATTCTGTAATAATTCCCGGGCAACGCCGGGTACTTCAGCTAGTACTATCATAAAATGGAATGTTTCATATCGTGATCTAATGGGCTGTTTCATATCATTATCAAATTGAATGTTTATAATTATGATGAAATACAAGCGAAGTGGAAGTTTTCTTTTAGAAACTGATGTAAACTAACTCACCTAAAGCCGTCTGCCATGTTGACCGAGATAACGTTCAGCCAGAAGGCGCCGGCCACAAGGAAGTAGTAGATGACGTAAGCTGTGAAAAGCCAAGCGCCGATCTTGCCATCATCTACGGTCTTCATTCACAATACACCAACACTTATTTCAGCTGCTTAGCCCCTAAGTACTACATTTCACAGATTAAAATAATGTTTATTAATCCTTGTTTAACATTACTGCCTTACATTTTTTTACAATAAACATAAATAAAATACTGTATTATATATGGTATGAACAATTAATAATATGCAAGTATGCAATGAGCAATAACAATATTGGAGGTAAGCCCAGGTGAACTCTTTTAGCAAGGGTAAAGTGAAAGAAAGAAATTTTTCTTACAGGATTATTGGATTATTAGAGGATTTAGAAAATATTCTTAATATATCATTTTAATGTGGATTGAGTGGTTAGGCGGAAAAGCAGGCCCTATGGCCTGAGACTCGCCATTAATAAAGGCATTTTTATTATTATTATTATTATTATTATTATTATTATTATTATTATTATTATTATTTTAACGATTTATTTTTAGAAATAGCTTCAAATTTTTCAACGAAAATCTCCCTAGGAGAATTTTTAGTCTTCTACATTATTCTTAAAGTAATATTTCAGTCCTACCATTAGTTATTCTTGAAGATGACTTATCAGTTGGTACAAAATTATTTCTTAAGCAGGCTAAAAATTAAATGTATAATAATATTAAAAACATAAATGTTAGATATGGTGGTTCCTCCCCAATATGAACATGATTAAGAATGGAATGGAGGTACAATTGATTCCAATTTGAAGTGTTTCAATTTTTAAGGGAGACTTAGTATTAAAGATGGGAATGGAAGAAAAGAATTTTAATGTTCGTGACTGTGATATTTAAATGGTCTTTTCATGGTTGTCTTTTATCTTAAAACTTCCTCAGTACAGGTTAAATGTGTACAGGGTTATTTGATAGAAAACTAGTGATGCTACGGAGTGGCTCAGACTTTCCCTTATTAGTTTTCTATTTCCTTATTTCAGCTAGCTATTCGGACTTGACACATACTCTTGCCAGTTGCCATCTATCGCCGCCCAAAGTTGTTTTTTTTTTTGACATTTTCTTAATTTTCCGGTTTACTAATAGTAGAACGAAAAGATTATTTTAAGAATATTAAAAAACAGTAAAACCTCGCCCTAAATGACAACTTTCTTTGAAAAAATGGAGCAGTTTTTAAAAATATAGCGTACATGCGCTACTGTAAATGCGAAAATTGAAGCTCTTTTTCACAGGAGAGTTATTCCATTTTAAATCAACACAGTTTTAATTAAAATTTTACCTCACCATTTTCGATTCAGATAAAATTTGACATAGGTAGTATCAATGCAGAATAAGAAAACTACACATTTTGAATAAAATATTTTCGCCCGTTTGTGAAATACAACCATGTAAAATTTTACAAAATTGGGTTCCCGAAACTTTTTAAATTGATGTAGAACCTCTCCAAATTAAGATTGAGAGCTGAAACAGGTGTCATTTTGCAGCTTTCTTTATGGCGTTTTATATGATTTACAACCCAATAGGGGGTTGGGTTCAAAATGTTTTTCAAATTTGAATTTAAATTTTGATTCTGAGTTTTTTCAAAATGCTCATCTTCAAACAAATTTTAAAAATTCTAAAATAATTTGTTTCCAACCAGATGGTGCAAGTTTAAACATGGGACTGCAATGGGTTCATATGGTAATCTTTACTTAAAATGCACAATATTTACTCTACTGTAGATTTTACTGATTTAAAATGCATTTTATTTCAAATTATAAGACCTAATATATACAAATTATTAATTTAGTGTTTTTGTTGGCGAGTGTGTTGTGTTTTATTGTTATTATTATCATCAGCAATAGCAATAGCAGCAATAGCAGTAGGAGCAGTAGCAGTCGTAGTCGTAGTCGTAGTCTAGTACTACTACTACTAGTACTAGTAGTAGTACTAGTAGTAGTACTAGTAGTAGTAGTAGTAGTAGTAGTAGTAGTAGTAGTAGTGGTAGTGGTAGTTTTTGTATGAGGCTCTAAAGAAATGGAAGGAAGTAATACAGTCACATGCACGAAAAACGATTGCTATTTCCGTTCCAGAAGGTCTCGACCGGAACTACACCAGAAAGATTTTAGAATGGATGTTCCGGTGGAGCGGAGTGGAAATCGTCCTCCTTATCCCAGGGAAGATCAACACACCGATCGCTCCTGCAGGTGACTGCTGTGCGACGACACACACGCATCGGGAAAGGAAAAAAGACAATAATGGAAAGGAAGACGCGAGTGGTAGAAGTACTCAAGCCACCGTCCCACGACTCACCTCAAAGAACAAGGAGACACTGAGAGGCAGAAAACGCCGGGAGGCGATAATAATAAAGCCGACATCGGGAAAGACCTTCGCAGACATCGTGAAAGATATCCGCAGCAAAGTCAACCCAGAGAACAATAGCGCAGATATACACGCCGTTAGACAAACCAAATCCGGATCTGTACTCCTGGAATTCACAAAAGCGATGCCGGAGAATAACAAACAGGCTTTTAGTGAATCACTAAAAAGTGCAATCGGAGACGGTGGGGAAGTCCATGACGTCACGCCAAAGACACCTCTAATAATCAGGGATCTGGACGCCGCGACGACGGAGGAAGAAGTCAAAATCGCGGTAGCGAAGCAACTTGGGGAAGAAAGTGCAAACTTCACAGTCCACGTTACAAAGTCGAACACCAGAGAGAGCGCCTTGCTCTACTTGAATTGAAAAAAGAAGAGGCAAAAAAACTATTGGATTCGGAGAAAATAAAAATCGGCTGGACCAGGTGCACAATCCAACTCAGGGAGACATCACCACGGTGCTTCCGCTGCCTTGATTACGGGCATGTGGCACGTGTATGCAGAGGACTAGATCGAAGCAAGCTGTGCTACAAATGCGGCAATGAGGGACACAAAGCAGCACAGTGTTCACAGCCGCCTTGTTGCATTGTATGCACGGCGCACGACGTCCGGAAAGAAGACCGAGGACACGATATGAGATCCGGAAAGTGTCCCATCTATCGGCAAGCGTTGACAAAGAACAAAGAATCTCGAGTATGATCCGCATACTTCAAGGAAACATGAATAGAAGCAGGACGGTCAACTATCTTCTAACCCAAATCAAGAGCGAGATTAACGCAGACGTGCTAATTTTGAGTGAGCAATATATTAATCGAAATGAGCCAGGTTGGTTCAGTGATAAGTCTGGCACAGCAGCGATCTGGGTACCCGATTTGAGTACCCACAGTATACAAGAACACGGCGCTGAAGATGGGTTCGTCTGGGTGAAGACAGCCGGGGTTACATACGTAAGTTGCTACTTTACTCCAAACGAACATATCGAAAATTTTCAGGAAAAATTAGATGAACTGGAAGACAAGATCGGGAACATGGGCAGCAAACTCATCGTCGCTGGTGATTTCAACGCTAGGGCTATCGAATGGGGCATGCCGCAACCGGACTCGAGAGGTCGGCGGATTATGGAAATGGCCTCCAGAACAGGACTGTTGGTAATGAATGTGGGGGACACATCCACTTTCAGACGCCCAGGGTATACGGAGACGATACCAGATGTATCATTTGCCTCTGAAGGAATGATAGGGCACGTGCATGACTGGAAAGTGACTGAAGACTATACCGCCAGTGATCATCAATACATAACCTACAACGTACGTCCTGTTTCACATCACAAACTTCTTAGAACACGAATTCAACCAAAATGGAATGTGGCGAAACTAGATGAAGATAGGTTCACCGAGATTATGACAAGTGGAGCCGAAGTGGTAGCCAATAAATACCACGGGCGGGAAGGAACGCAAAACGCTGAGAACAGAGCTAATTCCACCATGAAGCTCATTGAGCGCGCATGTAAGGCGGCGATGCCCCGGAAGAAATCACGGAATAACAGGGCGCCTGCCTACTGGTGGAACGATGAGATTGCAGGCTTAAGAAAACAATGCCTACAGTTAAGGCGTAGGGCCCAAAGAGCAAGGGGAAGGGAGGATGCTGAAAGGCTCTCCGCTGACCACCGCATTGCTAAGAAAACACTTCAGAAAGCGATTAAAAAAAGCAAGATTTGTAAATGGCATTGTACAATAAAGGAAATAGACAACGATCCTTGGGGCCTCGGCTATAAAATCGTTATGAAAAAATTCGGATGCCTGACTAACATCGCTATGGACACGACGACAATGGAGGATGTGGTGAATGCACTGTTCCCCACTCACCCAAAAATATTTGACAACAAGATAACAGTACCACCCAGCGATATCCCGCTCTTTACCGAAAGCGAGCTTTCACAGGCGGTTGAATCGCTTAAAAACAGAAAAGCACCAGGTCCTGACAGCATACCAGCAGAAGCGCTGAAAGCAGCGCACAAAGCTTGTCCTGGCTTGATGCTAGATATGTACAACGACTGCCTGAAACACGGCGTCTTCAGCACACGATGGAAGATTGCTAGGTTGACCCTCATCAAGAAGGTAAAAGGAGAAAGAAACTCGCCGTCATCATATAGACCATTGTGCATGTTAGATACGGCTGGAAAGTTATTCGAGAAGCTGCTACAACCTCGACTACTGAAAGCAATAGAAGAAGCAGGGGGGCTGTCCCAACGACAGCACGGATTCCGAAAAGGGCATTCCACTATCCACGCAATTGCCTCGGTAGTCGACACAATAGAGAGGGCCCAGTCCGTAAATCACCACTCCCGGAAGCTCACGCTACTTGCTCTTTTAGATGTCAAGAACGCATTCAACTCTGCCAGATGGAGTGACATGCTCAATGCTCGCGAGAGAAGATTTAAGCTACCAGTATACTTGATGAGTGTCATGAAAAATTATTTAAAGGATCGCACACTCCTATACGATACAGACCAAGGCCAAAGAACCAAAGCACTGTCAGGAGGCGCTGCACAAGGTTCGATCCTAGGACCGTATCTATGGAATGTCACGTACGACGACCTTCTGAGATTGGAAATGCCCAGAGATACGGAGCTCGTTGCATACGCTGATGATGTGGGTGTGCTCATTACAGCGCATACCGTAGAGGAAGCACAACGTCACCTAAATGAAGCAATGCGACGCGTAAAAAGATGGATGAACGAGCACTCCCTGTCACTTGCAGAAGCAAAGACCCAAATCGTTGTTTTTACAAGGAAACGTATACAGACGAGTGTCACACTCAGGGTCGGAGAAACAGATATTCAAACTGCATCAAGTGTGAAGTATCTGGGGGTCATACTTGACACGAAGTTGAGCTACTGGCCTCATATACAGCGAGCAGCAGACAAGGCCGCGGAAGCCACAAAAGCACTAAGCCGATTGATGGCAAATACTAACGGGCCAAAATGTAATAAGCGGCGCCTCCTTATGTCAGTAATGACATCAATTTTACTTTACGGAGCAGAAATATGGGCCAAAGCTCTAGAAATAGAGAAGTACCGCAAACGAATGGCGGCTGTGCAAAGACATGGAGCACTGAGGGTCTCGTGTGCATACCGCACAGTGTCTGAAGCAGCGGTATTAGTGATAGCGGGTACTCCCCCAATAGATCTTCTCGCTCAAGAACGCCAAGACATCTGGCGCAACCAAATAGTTAACGGCAGGGGCGAAGCAAAGAAGGTAGCTCGCCAAGTACTTCTCGAGAAATGGCAGCAAAGATGGGAAGATGGGAATTATGGAAAATGGACGAAAAGACTGATCCCCGACTGGACACATGGTTAAACCGCGAGCATGGGGAGGTTACCTATTACCTTACTCAGCTTCTGAGCAGCCATGGATGTTTCAGAAAGTACCTGCACAGAATGCAGAAAGTCAGCAGCCCTAAATGTCTCTACTGCAATAATGATGATGACGCACAACACACTTTCTTCATGTGCGAAAGATGGGAGGAAGAAAGAATTCGTCTCGGCAACGAATTAGGCGCAGAGCAAATAACACCAGGAAACATCATCACTTTGATGCTGCGCAACTCCCAATCTTGGTGTGCAGTTACAGCCTTTGCGGAGTGCATTCTGAGACGCAAAAATAGTGACAGTGACGAGTTAATAAACTCAAGGCGAAACTAAATTGAAAGAGAAGCCCGGAAGGGCAATTAGAATCGACACTGCCCTGAAGTAATGCTAACGCGGTTCCGGGGCAGTAATCACGTCGATTAGAAAGGGTTAGTGAGTTTAGTGAGTAGGAGTCTCACACTACTTCGGGAGAGCGGTGCCTCCCAAGTGTCCATGATGGATTCTCACAGTTTCCCACGTAAAAACAAAAAAACAAAAAAAAAACAACAAAACAAAAAAGTGGTAGTGGTAGTGGTAGTAGTGGTAGTAGTAGTAGTAGTATTAATAGGCCGCGGAACTTCTTGTAATTGCGTATTTTTACTGACTGTGCATACAGAAAGGAAATGTATATAACTTTACCGATCGCCAATAATAAAACAAATCAAGGTCACCTTAAATTCAAATTTGAAAAACCTTTTGAACCCAATCCCTATTTAGTTGTATATCATATAAAAGGCCACAAGGAAAGCTGCAAAATGACACCTGTTTCAGCTCTATCTTCATTTGGAAAGTTTCTACATCAATTTAAAAATTGTCGGGAACCCAATTTTGTAAAATTTTACATGGCTGTATTTCACAAACGGGTGAACATATTTTACTCAAAATATGTAGTTTTCTTATTCTTTATTCATACTATCTATGTGTCAAATTTCATCTGAATCTGAGATGGTGCTGTAAAATGACTGCGTTGATTCAATATGGAATGACCCTTGTGATTGATGTGAGTGAATGATCTCTTGTGATTTCGAAAAATTTAATTAGAAGCAATGCCGAGCATTTTAACTCGCAAATACAATAGTATTTACAAATTGCTGGACATGTGCATATTAACGATGTGAGAGATCTTTCAAAAAATATAGTTGTGTAATTGTTCACAAAACAGAAAAAATCCGCAAAATGACACATTCATATTGGCTGAAAATAATGCGCATATTGAGTACTGAAGAAGTTAATTGTGCTATAACAAGTGAAGCAAGTCATTGTCCTTGAATTCTCTCAAACATTTTCATTCTCTAATCACATTCGATGTATTATATTAGTTATTGTTGTGGTCTTAAAACGCATCGTCTCTGAACACTTACCCACACGTGACATGGACTATACTGATGGGTATTTTCGAAATTAGTACCACTCAGGCAAACAAATGTTGGCAATTTTTGATGCCCATGCAATGCCCATTAAAGATTTTCAAATTAGTCATAATAGTCACATACAGTAATCCCTCAACCTTCGCGAGAGTTAGGTTCCCAAAAAAACTCGCGAATGATAAATCCGCGAATCTTAAGTTTATCTTTTAACGAAGAAAGGTGGGTTAGGTTCCTGAATATCGAAAAACTGTTTAAAAAGAAAGAAAGATCCGACAATCAATTACAATATAACTGATTAAGCGCTACTACTAACAGAATTCACAATTAACATTCCAAAATGAATAAATAAAATAATGTTTGAATCCTATTTCAAAGTTGAAAATGATTGGATACAGGATTTGCTTTTTTTTCATCACATTTCTCGCTGTTTTAATATCCAAATATGGAAGAGTTCCTGCTCCTATTTCCTCTTAAATTTCGAAGTTATGTCCATGTTTGGATCAAATTGGAATGCCATTTCCACCAAAGCTTGTTGATTTTAGAACGCCGCCAAGAGTTTTGAAGTTGCTCCAGGACGCATATTCGATTCCGTTACTTCATCATTACCTTCGAGGAGATTTTCTTCACTGATGATTTCCCGGAGCTCCTCTACAATGAGCTCATTATAATGAGAGTTGCACAGATCCTGAATGGCTTTTCTGTTCATTTGACCAAAATCCTTACCTCCAATTTGACGCAACTGAATTGAATTATTTTACAATTATTGTGTTATTCTCTAAATGTGAATTGACTTTTCATCTTTGAAATTTTTGCAGAACGTGATACTTTGAGCTCCAACGTGAGCATAGTCCGTTTCCCAGATGACGTTGATAAAGGAAATGAAATGTGCTCGCTTTCAAAGAAAATGTAGCGCGACCAAAAGACGCACTCGTGAATGTCGAAGTCGCCAATGTTAAAACCTGTGGCATATCTCTAAGCGCGAATGTTCGGAACTCGCGAATAATGAATCCGTAGGTGTCGAGGGATTACTGTATATTCCTCAACTTTAACTCCTAACAAAAAGTACTAAGTTGACTCTATTTGTTCTAAACCAAAGAAGACTGAGAAATGTACCACTTCGCCTAACGTGATTTGCCATTGTCAGCTGTCACTTTTAACGTATTTCGTTATTTTAATATAAAATAGACTAGCGTACCCGTACGAGAACTCTCGCATGTTAAACCCTACCCTTTTCCTATCCATTTGTATATCCCTTCCATTAATAAGGAACATTATTAATGAAACGTGTTTATTTGTTTAAAAATGTATAAATGTCATTTCTAATGTATTTATAGAATACTAGCTAAAGAACCCCGCGTTGCTGAGGTAATTATCATAATTTTATATTAAACAGAAAGAGGAATTCCATCTATTCCCGCCCTATGGCAGAGCCTACTTCTATCTATTCTACTGAATATTCCCTCCGCCCTATCCCGCCTCTCCCTGTCTTGCTCCAATATGGAAATACCTGATCTTCTGTGCACACTAAATTACTTCTCACTAAAAAATATTTAAATTTTAGTCCTATTGGGGTTCCCGCCCCCAAACTCCTTTCTCTTTATAAATGAAAATAGTACCAATCTAAACAAAAAATAAAATGTATATACTTACGTATATTCTGTTTGTGAAATTGTATATATTATACCAACACTTTCAATCAATTGCCACGTTATAAAACTTACTCTTTTCATATTTTTTCTTCTCGCATATTTATAAAGAAAATTTTGAAATCCATCTTACCTCATCAATCGACGTTCACAGTTCTTGGATTTTTGGATCCCGGCTTCACAACACTTTTTCTATTTAAAATAACAACCTTCAAAACCAGCATTGTCACACATTAAATTCCTCCAAAAAGCCATTTACTAACACAGTTTTACTTCAATTACACTACCGTTTTACTAAAAATTCCAGTCCTTTGAAAACCTACCGTCCACCTTCAGGTTTCAATCCTGGAACTTGGTTTAAGAAAGGCAGGATATTAATCCTCTTTCCAGAAGGGTGGAGATTCGTTCTATTGTAAATTTATACTTACGTAATCAAGGGAGTCGTTGCGTCTTCTACATCTCCTCTCTACATAATATTCTTATAGAGATGAAGAGTTACGATTCTCTCTAAATATTATTCTTTCTAGAAAGCCTGGACAAAAAACATCAAAAGTATATTACTTTTGGACGGAAAATCGGCTACGGGCGTGCACCAAAGATATTTAAGACCAAAAACCTAGAAGTTCGCAGATTATGACTGTTGGATTATGGTGCGCACTTGCAACCCTCAAAAATTCAACTCGCCACAACACACTTCACCAACGTGCACAACTCGGAAACTATCCGTCCTAGAACCTCAAAACCAGTGTTTTGTATCCTTGCCAGGACCGAAAAAGTTTTCTGTATCGTAATACACATAATTATTGGACGTTCTATTCCATTTTAGTATGGTTTTATGGTTCTGTTATTCTGCAGCACGGATTGACAGAGAGGTTGAAAGTTGGATTCCAGTGTGAGGCAATTTTCACTTATTATTTACATACAATTATTTCAAAACAATTATTTAAAAAGTTAAGTTTTTTAGACTTGGCAATTTTAGCGACTGATTTTTGGGCCCTTCAGTGCATTTTGGGTGGTTTTCGCACTTCTGCGTACGCTAGTTCTTCAGAACTTTCCCTTTCATCCGGCAGGGAAGGACGTTACCATTTAAATGTTTGCATTGTTACCATTACGCATTGTTAATAATGCATAATGAAAGTTACCACTTCCTGTTTAATTTTCTGTTCAAATAGTGTGGTGACATGTAAAAATTTCCGGGAGAGCATTCGGGAGAACATTCGACGGAAATTCGGGGCAACATTCGGAGGAACATTCGAGGGAACATTCGGGAGAACATTCAAGTGATCATGCGGGAACATGTAAGGCAGAGAACAATGCCTAAAAGTTTGAAATTAGGTTCTACCGTGAAATAATTTCCTCTTTTAAGAAGTATTCATTAAGTGCCGAGTTTTCGCCCTGGAATGGCTGGTATATCTAATTATATGATAAAGGATAAATTAAAGAAATATTACGTTTCAATGAATCCCAATGAGTTCTGTTTGGCAAAGGCCTCTTGCTACAAAACTGCTAGAAAAGAAATTGGAGATTACATGGTGTGGGATAAATAAAAAATAAATATTGTGAGTTAACAACATATTACAAGATAAAAAGGAAATATACTTTAGGGATGTGTGACAGATGATGTCTGTCATACATACAAAAGTCAACTTTACGGATAATGAGAAAATAAATTTGGAGGAAACCTAAGACTAATCGCTTCCTTCCTCCCGACTTTTTTCTACCTAAGAGAGCAAACCGAAACCTCACCGAAGCCTTCGCAGCCCTTGCGCCAGTCGTGCGTGAAGAACCAGGCGGCCTGCAGGGCGTTGGCGGCCATGAGGCAGGCGGCGTGGCAGGCGAGCGCGCGCCCGTGCGTGGTGCTGCGAAGCGCGCGTTGGGCCACGACGGCCACGGCCGCCACCGCCAGCAGCGCCGCCGCCACCACGTGCAGCGGCCGCACCTGCGCACACCGCCCATTCTGTACACTTTGTCTGAGGGGAGCGATATATTAATTAACCCTTTCGTTGCCACGGACGTACATTGATGTTACAAGACGGCAATGACTGCAAGTGCAGCGGCCGCACCTGCACACTCCGTCCACTCTGTACACTTCGTCTCAGGGCATCGGGATATTAACCCTTTTGCTCCCTCAGACATGCATTCAAAGCCCAGGGCGAAGACTGCCTCAGTCTCATGTGCAGCGGCCGCACCTGCGCACACCGCCCATTCTATACACTTTGTCTCAAGGCATCGGTATATTTATTAAACCTTTCGCTTCCAAGGACTCAGGACGGATATATAACTGTACGGCCAGAGACAGTACCTGCATACACCACTCATTCTACACATTTGCCTCAGTGCCTAGAGATATTAAAACTTTCGCTGTCACGGTTATATCTTTGTGACTCAGAACGCACCAACACACAGAAGCAATTCTACATATCTTTTATGTTTAGTTGATTGTTTTATTTCTAGGCCTTGAGTTATGTATTTTTAAATGCAGATTTATTTGTAAGTGTTCCTACTATGAACTCTTTATATTATACTTTTTTGTGCACTATAGATATTTTACGCTATCTTACTTTTGTTGATTTTATTCATATGCATGTTGATGCACCGTCTAAGACCAAATTCTTCCATTTCAGACTTGAATACAATTAAAGCGCGTCTAATCATCCAGTCAAATAAAAAGTTGGGATAATTTAGTTCAAAGGTTATCAAATTGGCTGACTCTACATTTCATCAGCAACATTTCAAATCCGGAAGTTATTGACAAACAATAATTACCCCTAAAGATGATCAATAAATACAAAAAAGTCGACAGTTCCTAAAATATCTCCATGTTATTCATTACTTAAATCGACTACCTTGTTTTAATTTCTTACAACTTATAAATAAACTTGCTCGGTTCCTAATCATCCAAAATGCACTCACATGTACCCTCGGTCTCACAAAATATGGGCGATGTCCTGAGCCGAACTTTACCTCCGTTTGCATACCCCTGCCCCGCCCTTCGGGATGGAGCTGACCAATCCGCTTTAGCTTTATTTCAGAGGGGCGGGACTATTCATCGTGAACATTAGAAAATGGCGGCAATAGCGAGTTATATTATGGTAAATATTTAAAAGTAAATATTGAAGCAACGAACAGTTTTACATAAGTTGTAGCATATACATTTAATTACATAATAAAGGCATGCAATTTCCTAGTAAACACACATTTCAAAACCAATTTTAATACTCTTTTTCGCAAAAAATAACACTCGACAATGAGTAATAGATTCCATATCTACATTTCATCGTTTATTATAGTAATATTTAATATAGAATGTAAATAATTTGTCACAGCAGCCTGCCTAATCTAGTTATTTTATAAGAAAACATAAATAACTTCAAAAAATACGTTTTAGAGTCAGTTGCAAAACACGTCTCCGAGATAGCAGCTTTCAGTTGTGAATTACTTCTTCGTTCGTTTTTCAGAAGACCAAATGCAAAAATTCTGTGTTGTTGCGGAACATGACTATTTTTATGAAAAATAATTTGATATGTAAAATCATAAACAAAATAAGAGTATTTAAAGTTAATTTAGTCACAATGTAATGTTTTTAACTGCAGACATTATTAGGAAGTGCAGCTCTAAGCAAACGAATGAGGTCTGATCTTTTATTTTGGGGATCAGAATTATTTCACGTCAGAATAACGTAAGAGTGATTGCATTTTACATGGTGATCTTTAGCGAGAACATTACATATCATATGTGATACCTCATCTTTGAGTAATTTTACGTGAGAATAAGGAACGAGATATGATTCTTATAAAATATTTTTAAATCTGAATGTTTGCAAAGCAAGAAACTCCAACTTTAGTCTATTGCGTAATCACTTGGGATATACACACATCAATATGTGTAAGTTACACGTAATTTATGTTTTATTTACAACCCAAAGCAATGGACTTAAAGTACAACAATTTGTATTTTCAAGTTACGATATTTTTATTTTCGGAAGACGAGCAATGCACACAATGTTTTTCACATGACATTGGAATTAAACCGTGTTACACCCACTTCTTCTAGATAAGCAAACCTACGCAAACACTGTTTTCCCTAATCCATAAAAGATCACTAAAGAACCACATAAGACAAAACATTTCAACATTGTAATTGTCAATATTGTTTCTAAATTTTGTAAAATTTCGGAAACTTTATATAATCTATGGAATGTAAAGTATCATAAGTATCGAAAGTAAAATATCGTTGCAAAATTGAATTATGCCTCTTTTTTATATTTTTTATACTTTTTACATTTTTTACATTTTATAGAAAATTGCCAATTCTGTTATTGGATATGTCCACTAACGTATTTTCAGTGATATTGCATTGCATATTTATAATTTTTGTTTTTTTTTGAATTTTTAATAAATATTGTAAACAATATAAACCAATTACATTTTAAAACTATTTTGAGTTGGGGAAAATATCAAACAAGTTAAATGTATTTATAAATAATTTAAGTAAAGTACTATAAAATAAATTCATGCTGATTCTTTAAATATAACGAAAAGATGTCTTATGGTTGAAATGGGATGCCACTATATACAATGCAACGCTCTAAAATGAACTCCCTATTGATTGATAGTTTATGTTCATATGTAGTGTATTTCACGCAGAGACAATTTTGCAAAGAAAATCTAAACAACACAATGGCCTTAAATTCATTATTCATTTATGTTCGGTCGCACTTTTCGGTGACATTTAATACGCAAGTCGGCGTTGAAGGCCTGGAAGAAGGAAAACTGTGTGTTATCGCTGTTGGCTTCGCGACCAAATATTTAGGGTTACCAATGCATTTCTCTTATGTCTGCAGGTTCCGGAACTGATATTTCAACATTAACTTGAGAACACATTTTGCAAATCAAGAGATACAAATGATGAAATGACTGGAGTTTTCAAACGCTCTCTTTTGAATACTCATCAATAGTCCTACTGACAATTGTAATTAGATTTTCGGTCATTCGTCGATAAAATGCCGTTCTCTGACTAGAGAATTATGTGATTCCTAATGCGAAAGACATTATTTAGGAAGGACTGTTAATGGTGGGTCGAAAATGTTTTAATCGCGAATTCACATAATCCCATTGGTGCAACTTACAAACCTTTACAAATGTAAAGGGGTACCCCTGGTAATAATGGTAAAAAGGTTCCCCTAAACCAAAAGACTTAGGAATACATACACAGTATTTCTGACACAAAAATAATATTTTTGAAATGTTTCTTAGTCCCCGTCCCACCACCCACACGCCTCTTCAGCCTAAAACGTGTTTTTGAATTGTAAATTTTTCGTCAATTTAACAGTGTTTTATCCGACTGGGAAATATGATAAATAAAAAAATAATTTCTCATAATCAGAAAAACATTTTTTGATATTTTTTAAGATCGGAATTCAAATACAAAAACATTTTTTTAAAAGGAAAAAAGTAATTTTTACTGTGTCTTAGAACCCTGGAACAGGCTCCAGAAAATCTTAAAAGTTCCTCTTAAAACGCAAATTGTTGTGATTCTTTTTCAGATT